>CAIGQQ010005934.1:1046105-1064934 GCA_903798035.1 Danio albolineatus | reverse complement strand
AAAGAAAGAAAGAAAGAAAGAAAGAAAGAAAGAAAGAAAGAAAGAAAAAGAAAGAAAGAAAGTGGTTGGACAGACATACGTGGCCGGTCAGAAGAGCTCTCTGTGTGGGCAGGAGAGCTGGACACGCTGCTGCTCTGTCTGGAGGATAAGTGGCTCCCCGACCTGCGACCATCATCCAAAGAGGGTACAGGTGACGGACTGTCTGGAACTCGCTCCTGATAATGGACATGCACATTATTCATCATGATCTGTCACAATATTTCATAAAACCACTCTAAATCTAAAAAATATTTTGGAAAAACATTTCATGCTGTAACAATTCATTTACAAATGTTAAAAAAGTGCCTTACATTGTAAGGGGTAAAAAGTTAACATGATTGTTTGAGGAAATTGTCAATTATGTCCAATTTCACAATTTCAAGCCAATATGCTATCAGCTATCTTTGTTGTATTACAGAACAAAAAGCCATTTCCATGTCAGTCTTTATTCCCTTCAACTCTTAAAGCTATCAAAGAAATACACATTCTGTTATAACACTGTCGCTTTCTTCTTTCTTGGGTTTGAAGTCGTGTTGTGTGGCCGACCAACAGCAGGACATTCACTTGAAGTCCTACTCAGTGGATCAAGTTATATGGGTAGGCAGATAATAATGAGCAATGCTTTCTTATGTATTTGCTTAATTACTCATTTATTTTGAAAACCAAGCGTAGTTACATCCTACGGTTTCAAATAAAAAGATCTTTGCCATAAATTTTTTTAATATAATCTCCAAAAAGCACCATACACTTTGAACTAAAATCATTATTCTCACTGTTACTGTAGATACTGGATGGAAAATCTGAAATAATTCATTGGTTAAAAATGTATTTCACAAACAAAAAGACTTGATCCTGCACATCAAGCAAGTATAACTAAGCATTTTTTTTTACTTTACAATATTTAATGTGCTTTATAATGTTTAAGTATATTGATTATTTGTGAAAAAAAATCCAATTAGATCTGTTTATTTTACAAAGCAATTGTGATAAGCAGGACTAGATAGCTTAATTAATATCTCAATTAGTATGGATTTCTTTAATTTAAGTTTTAGTTTAAAGCTTTATTTAATCCCCTCTGGGCAATTCATTCTGACATTGTGGTGCTTCACATATAACAAGAATAACACACTTAACACAATAAACCCCAACACCAAACACACAAACAAAAAAAGAAGAAAAATAAATAAATAATTTATTCATTCATCCATTTATTTTCCTTCGTCTTAGTCTCTTTATTAATCCGGGGTCACCACAGCGGAATGAACCGCCAACTTATGCAGCATATGTTTTACGCAGCGGATGCCCTTCCAGCCGCAACCCATCTCTGGGAAACACACACACACTTCCATTCACACACATACACTATGGACAATTTAGCCTACCCAATTCACCTGAACCGAATGTCTTTGGACTGTGGGGGAAACCGGAGCACCTGGAGGAAAAGCATGCGAACACAGGGAGAACATGCAAACTCCACACAGAAATGCCAACTGACCCAGCCGAGGCTCGAACCAGCGACCTTCTTGCTGTGAGGTGAGATCGCTTCCCACTGCGCCACCGTGTTGCCATTATTTTTTCATTCATTCATTTATTTTCCTTTGGCTTAGTCCCTTTACTCATCAGGGGTCACCACAGCGAAATGAACCGCCAACTTATCCAGCATATGTTTTACACAGCAGATGCCCTTTTGGCTGCAACCCAGTGCTGGGAGACATCCATATGCAGTCATTCACACACACACACACACACACACACACACACACACACACACACACACTCATACACTACGGCCAATTTAGTTTATTCAATTCACCTATAGCTCATGTCATACTCGAAATTCTAATCATAATTAAAATCATACCTGAAACTGGAGGACGCGGAGGAAATATACACAAACATGAAGAGAACATGCTCGAATCAGTGACCTTCTTGCTGTGAGGTGACAGTGCTGACCACTGAGCAACCGTGTTGCCCCCATAATAATTCATATAATAAAATTGCTTCAGGCACAAAAGTAAATTTAGAACAATTTGTGGAACATCTTATTGTCCTTAGATGTTGTTGAGTGGCGGATATTCAAAATATTTGCAATGTTTTTATAAAGTTTGAAACGTGTTGATCTTATGAGTTTCGATCAACATATAAATAAATGATAGAGAAATCGACGGAAATGATTTTAGTGGATATTCTTACAACTGCATATACGATTTGTGCCCTTTTACCTTTATAACTGAAGTCACCATTCTGGACGGGGCACTCTGGACCTGAGCAGCAGCTGCCATGCTGGCAATAGTGCTGAGATGGTTCATCTGGTTCATCGCCATGGTGACCGACGCAGGAGGCAGACTGACTGGAATCAAGGGATGTGGCATCATCATGAATGGCAGCTCCAGTCCTGTACAGAAAAGAGTTGAAATACGCAAGCAGTCATTCTACGTGTTAATTAACCACCCATTACTGCAATCTAATACAAATTTTCTGTTTTATTACAACAGAAGCAAGTGATTTTTAATACATAAAAAAATCAAGCTCATTAAAATAATATGCTGTACTGACAGTTTGAGGATATTAAGAAACACTCATCACGTTGTAAAGCAAAACATCTTGAAAGAAGCTCCACGTTATGAAATGTCATCAGTTTCTGCTTTGTTCGAGCTTTCTTTAAAGATGTGCCATTATGGCACAGCGTGTCTACAAGTATAACTAGATCCACTGGAGTCTGCACCTCAAACCAATTAGCTGCTTCTCAGACTGCTGCAAACGTCTTCATACATAACAACCCCATGATAAATTAGACCACACACTCTATTTGTAGCACAACAAGCTACGTGACAGCAAGACTGCAGTACATGCGCCTGCTGTGTGACCGGTGTTTTGCTTGTTTTAGTGTGCTGATCCGATCCCTCGCAGCACTCTAACACTGTTATGCTTTATAGGAATGTGAGCGGATATTCTCCAGAGAGGAATAACAGCACAAAAAGGAAATGGATCCTCTCACAACTGAACAGGTCAGGGCATAAGGTTACAGTCAGCCACTCTACGGCCGCCTGTACTCCACTGCCACTTTGAAAGCGAAGGATGAAAGAGAGAGTGAGAGAGAGAGGACATTTCGCCAGTTTCTCTCAAAGACTTTTTCATTTCCCATCAGCACCTTAAGAGACGCTGCTGAACTGTGTTGGCCTTGTGGTAATGGATTCACTTGGGTTGATACTCGCAGCGCTAGCAGAGCCGTGGCCTGCCGATGATGAGAAGGAAGGCCAGGAGATGATGAGCCCTTTGGAGGTGATAGTTTTCAAGACCCTCCGTCTCCCTCTGCTTTTCAACCAAATACCAGGCAGCTCTGGGGGTCAGAGGTCACCACAGTGGCACCGAGACTTACAAATGAAAGTTCCCCTCCTTTTTCATCATGACATTTTTAGTTAGAGACAGACAGTCGAACGAAAAAAAGGCCCCTGATTTTCATGAAACAGACGACACACAGATCAGTCACGGTGATCGGGCGACAGAAAAGAACTGAAAGGGAGATCAAAGAAAGGAATTGAGTGTTGAGGGGATTGATGTATGGAGGGAAGAGGATCTGAGCCAAGTAAAATCACATGCCAAGAACATGCAAGCTGCTCCGTCTTTTGCAGTAGGCCGTTACTAATATTCTTAAAGTTAAAACGACAGTGGCATCCGCGCATTCGCCTTTTCAAGTGGAATTTAAACTGCCATATTAGGCGAGAAAATGCTGATAGGAGCAATATCACATTCGGAAAGGGCCATAGTGGCAAGGAAACACTAAACCCCTCCCAATCCAAAAAGACACTTCTGAATGAGACTGGAACTCAGCCAAATGCATCAACATCAGTCACCCTTCATCCCTATCTCAAGGGGCCTACGTCTCAGCTTCTGCTGCAAAAAGAATAACAATGCGATCCGCTACCGTCTGCTAACGCCGCAGTGCCGCTGAGGCCTGTTTCTGAAACACATGGTGGACGATATCACTCACGACGAGCTTTCAATCTTTATTTACCTAAAACAAAAGAGCCCAGGGCTAAAAGAAATTGGAGACGCGCCATTTTAAAGTATCCCCCCGCAGCAGTTGCCATTGTGCACTTGGGCCTGAGCTATTGTGGGAGTGTAAATGATTTTGACGGGAAGTTGCAAATTGTATAAATATTTAGCGTTTAATAAAAAGGAGAAACAAAACAAGGCGAATGCTCAGGAAAAGGAAACAAAAGAAGTCTAATGACAGGGCTGGGAAGAAGCCAAGTACTCGGCTGGATAATTCTAAACACAACAGGGATCTCAGTACAAATTTGGGCTTAAAACTGTTGCGCAAAACGGCATGGAGAGAAACAAAACACAACAACTGGAAAGGATTCAAATGAGCAACATACACAATGTAGCTTACTGCTAAATTGATGACTGAATAAGGAATAGACTCAAACTGTCTTAATATTTCTTTAATAATGGCATAACCCATTACACACTGGTGCCTTGTATACTTTTTCAAGCATTAAAGGCATATACTGTATGTTGAATCCCTGATTCTGATCAGCTGATGAACCTTCATTCAAGATTCATCCAGTATCTCAGGTTTTTCTATTTAACTGACAAAAATGTTTTTGTATGCGTGTATGCATATCATTTATGGCCAGGTTCTGGGGAGAACGTGTGGACAAACAAAGTTTAAAGTTCATGTGCAATCCGTTTGGATAGGAATATTGTGTTATGCACAGTGTACATTAAGTATGTTTTTGACTTCATTTTGATGTTTAATTGTGGATGGTTGCGCCACTGCTTTCAAAAGCGTGTGTTTCAATCCTTCTATACTAAAAAGGGAACTGTTTCCAAATGAAAACAGAGTCTTTAGCATTTTCAAATGGGTCAAAGATGCTGGAGTAGTATGAATGCCCAGCATAATAAAACTTATGTGTTTCAAAACTAAAGTGTACTAGTGTAATCGGCACCAAAGGAAACACTCTAAAAATACTAAAAATACTCTAAAGGCTGCAAGGTGATATGTACAGTAGCTGCAAAGTTTTAATAAAAAGAATATATAAAGGCAACCCTCGAAATAAAGCATTACCTGTCCCGCATCAATCACCTACTTCGAATGTTATCACTTGATTAAATGGGTGTTTTCAGTAGTTATCAACTGATAGATATGGGCCAGTATGAGCCTTCTGTGCCTACTGGTAGGCTCAGAAGGCTGTTATCGTCTATCCACATGGTTAATCAGCTGTACCTATAGAGAAGACACCAGATCCAGATCTGTTTTAACATTACTGTAATGGTTGGGTTTAGGGTTGGGGTAGACGTTAATAAAATACAATTAATGGGAAATTTAATAAATAATATAAATAATTGTTGTTAACTTCCGGCCGCAGCCGTATGTGATATTTAGTTGATTAACCATGTGGATGGGTGATAATAGCCTTCTGAGCCTACCAGTAGGTGCAAAAGGCCCCTCCTGGCCCATATCGATCGGTTGATAACCACAGATAACGCCCCTTCAATTAAGTGATAACATTGGAATCGACTGCATCAACAGGGCCAATTCTATTAGTGGTGAATGTTTTAGTACTCAAGTTCGCACAACACTGGACTTGGACACAAGTATCGTTTCCTGTGCTTTAGCTTACACAACCTTATTCCAAAACACCTTTTAAAAGTTCATTTAATTATACCCAGAAATGAGGCTTCCAATTTTGCAAGTGCCACAGGGAACCCCTTGCTCTTTATTGCTACTTTAATCTCAGCCATAAATGTTTCTGCCCATGTCATGTTCTGTAACCCCCTGCAGGTTCCACAGCAGTTCTCTTTTCCTCGGGCAAACCTCCCCTGAGACAGAGACCACCGGCAGGTGTGTGAGAGGAACAGCATTACTGGCCTGATAAGGCCGATTCACTTCTACTCCCCACACGCTACATACAACATCTCCAATTAATTATTAACCTACGACACGACTATTTGTTTTCCCCGTTTCCCCATTAAAGGCATTTAACATGTTCCAGCCTGACAGGGGTATAAAACAGTAGCGATTGACGAGCTTTATTTCCCAGACGAAGGTGCGGCTGCCAGTAAGCAGCTGTGGTCTAGGTGTTTAGTCTGTGTGTTTAGCTCTGGTCTTTGTAGTGGTTAGACATTGTGGAGTAATTTCCACATTCCCGTCAACAGGGGGTGGGGGAGGGATTTGTGGAAAACCGGAAGTCTTAGTTCTCCTTAAGATGAAATTAATGATGCTTCCATGTGCTTACCGTTGAGTTACTTCCCTTATGGAAATCATCACAAAACAAGCAACAACAACCGCAGTGGGGGAGAGAAAGGGATGAAAAAGAGAGATGGAAAAAAGGGGGTTATATGGTGAGGCCCTTTAAGGGTTTTGGGGCCTCGTTCTGGAAAAGTTAATGAAGGTGCAGATATTTTGATAGGCAGATGAAAAGAACCTGGGAGGATGTGATCTTCCGCGCAAAAACAGAGATGGTCTTTCTTTCATGTCTGTGCCAAGAATTAAACGTGCACACAAAATTCATTCCTAATACAGAATTATCAGGAAAAAGTGAAGGAAGTAGTAAAAGGCAGTGTGCTGAACTATAGTGTTCTCCCACACTCCCACTGTTTGTCTGGTCAGAGGAACACACAGTAGAATTATTGAGTGCTCTAGACAGAGAACATCACACATACTCACGCACACACACACACACACACACACACATTTTGCCACCCACAGCCATACAGAAACTCAGAGAGGCAGTCGTCCTGACCAGCTGCTTGTGATTACTTGTGTTTACAGTGAGCATCAGGCATCTGCTGTGTGTAATCCAAAACACACACACACATATACAGTAAGAGAGAGTGAAAATGCCCAAAAACACGTGCACAATGACACCTTAACATTACTAAACCACAAACACAGACAGACTATTCAAATCTGTATGTCATCCTTACATTATAAATAAATACACAATTAAGGAGAGATGCTAATGTGAGTCACTGCAATCATCTACTGCTTTAGGTGAAAGTGTTCAAGTGAAATATTACTGTTGTTTTGAAACGGCAAGCACTAAACAATAGTGAGTAGTAGTAAAAAAAAAGTAGTAATAAATAAGCTGTATTAATATTTCACAAATGATTAAATTACTGTATTGGTACTTTATAACTAAATTACTTCATTCAATAAAAGCAGCCTTTGAACCATAAAAAAAATAAAGTAAACTACAGTAGAAAATACAGTAAAAATTCAGTAAACTACAGTAGAAAATACAGTAAACTACAGTAGTGTACACGAAAATACATTTAGCATTATCACTGATCCTCCAGGAATCATTCAAAAATACTGAATTACTATTTAAGAAAGTTTAACGTTATTCCTTATTTTTGTTATCATTATCATCACTCATATTTATTTACAGTCGAGAATTTTGTTTCAGGATGAATCCAAAGATTCAGACATCAGAATTTATCATTATCATTAGTTCTTTTTTTAGCAAGGATGCTTCGATCAAAAGTAATGATAAAGACATTTCTAGTGTCACAACAGATTCCTATTTCAGACAAATGCTATTCCTTTGCATTTTGTATTCATCAAAGAAAGCTGACATACTTTTTACTTAGTTAATTTAACAATAAACCAATGTATTGTTTATAGTTACGTATATAAAAATTGTTTTAAGTAGCAAATTAGCCTATTAAAATGGTTTATGAAGGATCATGAGACTGCAGAATTGATGCTAACTCTTTGTAAATGGTAGTGACGGTCACATGGCAATTTCAGTCTTTCTGGATTACATTCAAACTTTTGCAAACTTTTGCTTTACACGTCTGCTGTATACAACATTTTTTAACAGCTGTGAAGTATTTAATTATAGCATGTGATTAGCTGTAACTAATAGTGAATGTATGGTTAGAGTGGGAAACGGGTCGTAAAAATGATGCCTCTCATGGTGCAGAAATTAGACACTTGATGTAAATGTGACCAAATATATTCTTATGTCAGATCTTACTATTTCTTTCTCTTTTTTTTTTTTTTTGTTCCAGGGTAGTCCAAGAATGTACAAGCACCTTTTAGAAAGAACCTAATGGGGTATATGCACACAGACTTTTATACTCAGTCCGCCAGCCCCAGGGTTTCCGGTTAATTGTCATTCCATAGAAAATCCCTGCTATTAAGACGATACGATATAAAGTGGGTATCAGATCAAACAAGAAGCACAGCATTAAATTATATTTTTCCGAGCCATGTCTTTGAAATATGGAAATGGATTTTACATCAGTATTTTGAACAATTACTGTGCTCGCCTGTCGCTAATGACAGCGCCTGTGTTTAAACGGTCTTTCGTCTCTTTTTACGCTTTAACAACCCAATGGATGCTTAAGTTTATTTAACTGATTATATTTGAATTACATTACAACATTGATGCTGTAAAAGGAACCTTGTGAAATTGAAGTCACATAAAGCTTTCACCAGAAGTTCATCATTGGCTGAAAAACACTAGCTGTGCATATAGCCCATTCAACTCAACAAACACTCAAAAAAATACCTTTGCTTCTTGTTCAAACTATTTACTTATGAGTTGAAGCAACACAATTCTTAAGGTTTTTTTGGGACAGCTTAATTGTTTTGTGTTCAAACTATTTAAACTGGTATAATCAATTAAGTTAACTTAATCAATTGGTGTTAAGACAACATGAAGGATTTGTGTGGAACCCTGCATTTTTCACAGTGAACCTTGTGAAACATTCTTCCTTTGCTGCCAAATATAGCTCTAATTATAAAATAGTGCTCGCTCAGTGTAAAGCAGCAGTGTATGTGTTGTGTTTGTCTCAGGTTTCAGACCTTTTCCTAAAGGTCACTGTACTCCATACGACATACAAGCTTTATAATAGAAAGATATCCAAAAACCAACTCAGAATGCTGAAACCAAAAGAAAGTTGATTGGAGTAACGATACTACATCCCCGTTCACTCTTCAATCAAGACTATGGTGCATACAGTACTGCATCTAAACAATTAATTTTTTTTTTTATTTACCATTGTGTGTTTTTAAAATTTTGTTTTGTTTTTGCATTTCTTTCTTCAGCCACGATCACACTAGACTTTTCCTCCCATTGATTTCCATTCATATATATGTGAAAAGATATTTTGCATGTTGCTGTGTAGCTAAAAAATGAAGTTTGGTCTTCAAGTTCAACTCTGACCTGCTAATTTGCATCATGTGAATGTGTGGGACCAATAGAGGATCAAACCATGAATTCTCGATACAGAAATGCAGAACACAAATGGAGGAATTGCTCATTTCAAGAGCATTACATCTTTTATAACTGCCAGCTTTAGTTGGAGGTTTGGTCTTAAATCTGACAATGTTTCAGTTTGTATCTTAAGGCTGGCTCACACTGTGCGCTTTTTTTAAATTCTGAATGATTGTGGCATGTCAGACTGCATGAACATGGCTCACATGTTACACTATAAGAGCTCAGCTACAGTATCATAAAGTCAGACTGAACGACAATGAAAATGCGACAAACACGAAAGAAAATGCCCCTGGAGTTTGACGTCATCCCCCCACTTTCACAATCCTGCATTCTGAAATGATTCCTCACAACAAATGCAAACAAACTCTAGCGGCAATTTTGCACACACTGCGCATCAATAATAAAACCAGGAAGAAAATTTTTCCTGCGGTCATTTGAATTGTCGCATGGATTGTGTCATCAAATTCTGATCTCCGATTGGTTCTTGGATTGACACTCATCGCAGCAGTTGTCACACTGCAGGAACGTTTTTAAAATCTTCTGACACTGCCAGAACTTTATCGGGGGAAAATCTGACTGCAACAGGCATTAAGCGGCTGTCTGTGAACATGTCAAACCAACAATCAAAGATCACAGATTTTAGCCCAGGATTTCAGGAATCTTTTAGGACTTACCAAATTTGTCTCAAGCTGCATCCCAAACTGCACACTATACACTATGTACTTATGCACTTACACACTCAACAGCATATGAACACTAATGTTTTTTTTTACTAAGCGGAAATTCAAACTGTTTCCCAAATACAAATGACTAAAGTAAATATAAATTAATAATAATATTTGCCATGAGAATTCACCATCTGGAGGCGGTATAATCACTCTCGTAGAATATCCAAAACAAATAAAGTTATCCAACATGTGCTCTGCATAGCTCTGCCCCTTCCACTACTCGAGCAAAGAAGTTGTCGTTGAGTGCGTGAAGTGTACATCATTACACGCTTCATTTTACCGGTCGAATGAGTGCATCATCTGGGTATTTAATGAGCACTTATTATTTTTAGAGTTTTCAGTGTAAACACACTATTTATACTACAAAATGGTGTAGAATAGTGCACAAGTATGCAATTTGGGAAGCACCTTCAGATGACAAAATCATGGCTGAATTCCCACAGTGTGAGCAGGGCTTTAGACTTTGTCAAATGATTTTAGATGTGACCACAAATTCTTTCCAAAACATTGAAGAAAATAACTACAACAACCAATTTTTTTTATCCTAATCAGGAAACAGCTACAATACCTCATTTTTTGAATATTTAGGGTTAGTTTACCCTAAAATCAATACTCCATAATTAACTCACAGTCTCTCACCCTTGCAATCTGCTATAGTCCGCAATACTGATGCACTGATAACGATAGTTACTGATAGCCCTCAGTAATCATTGCTAGTGTCATTTATTTAGACTCCACATTAAATAAAAAGGCGTCCCATCAGTAAAAACATTTAAGAAAAAAGTTCACACCACTCCAGCAATGTCATCTTTTGTTGAGTAGGTTCTCTGAGTTTTTTTTTTATTCATATTTCATTTCTATGCTGATTTTAAAATGATGTTACGGGAATTAAAAGGAAAAAATGAGAAAATGTTCCACTTCATTAACTGTTCTTCTTTTATCATGCAATTTTTCCTGATTATGTCCTGCTAGAATTCCATCTCTCTTCTATTACAATTTTTGGGGATGTTCAGCTTATCTGTCAGCTCAATCCCATGAGAGCGAGAGACAGACTCTAGTGGACGTGGATATGCTCGTGGAACTGCAGCCTGAAAGACCATGAACTGCTGCCTTTTTTAAGCTCTTTTCCTCGGCTCTCTTCTCTTTTTATTGTATATTGTGCATAATTAATATAGCAAAGTTCATTTGAAACAATTAAAGTAATTTTAAACAAAAAGTAATTTTTAGAAGAGTTGTTCAATTAGTAGCATTGATGTGTCATGGAGAGTCAAGTTGAGTGTCAGCAGAACTTCGAGGACATATCTAGGTATGGGATTCTGTCTAGGTGCATGTAGTACAGGCAGCATTAAGATGTATAGATGTGAGTGTTTTCTTGTCCATACCACAGTTCTAATACGTCAGTGCCAATAGCCTAGTGGTCAGTGCACTGACATGAAGCACCACTGGAAGGACCTTTTTTCCAATTTTGCTTACTTTCTAGATACTGTCCTGTCATAATAAAGGTAAATCTGAAAAAAAGGAATGTATATTATTATAGATCGAACTGAAAAGTGAAGGAGGACATCATTTCGTCACATTGGAATTATAAGGTTCTATCTGCGAATGATTTTGAGATATTGAGCTTCAAAGCTGTTGCATTCCATAGCAAACAGTACATTTGTAACATGTTTTTTGAATAAAAAATCTTAAAATGTAAACAACTTATAAAAAAAACATCCCATAATGTGAATAAGTTATCAATTAATAAGAATATGTCAATAACTCAATTTTGACAAAAATGTCAGATAAACCTTAGAATTCTAAAGTGACGAAGTCCAATCAATTTTTTAGATATCTAGTGAACTCAGCTCACACTGGATCCAGACTTGGTAGATGCCAACCTCATTTTCACATCCAAAGACTCTTGGCTAAATACAGTATACAATGCATATGACACAAATAAAAAAACTATCAGTTCTGAAGTCGCCATCCAGTTGGTTGAATTAATGGTGTACCAAAACACACTTAGTGAGGCACTTAAATAGCTAGTACTTCACAAGAAAGTAATGTTTACAGTTCCTTAAAAGTTCTTGGATCTTTATTTGATAGTAGAACCACTGAAGTCAGATTTATTCATTCATTCATTTTCTTTTCGGCTTAGTCCCTTTATTAATCTGTGGTCGCCATAGCGGAACGAACCGCCAACTTATCCAGCAATTGTTTTAAGCAGCGGATGCCCTTCCAGCAGCAACCCATCTCTGGTAAACATCCATACATTCTCATTCACACACATTCACTACGGACAATTTAGCTTACCCAATTCACCTATACCGCATATCTTTGGACTGTGGGGGAAACCGGAGCACCCGGAGGAAACCCACGCGAACACGGGGAGAGCATGCAAACTCCACACAGAAATGCCAACTGACCCAGCCAAGGCTCGAACCAGTGACCTTCTTGCTGTGAGGCGACAACACTACCTACTGTGCCACCGTGGCACCTGAAGTTACATTTAATTTAGTTAAATTTTTTTTTGTATTTTGTTCTATTTCTGCTTACATTGTTGTATACAGTATGAAGGATGAGATAGCTCTCTGATTTCATCTACTATATCTTCATTTGTTTTCTGTAGCTGAAGAAAGATCTCAGGGGATTGGAATGACAATATGAGTAATTGGAATGTGTGTAATTACTAAAAACAGAATTTTCACTTTTGGGTGAACTAACCCTTTCAAATAATTGCTAAAAAGCTTACCAGCAAAAACATGACTAGTTGATTCAGATCCGTGACACACCAAGTCAACGTCAAAGAACTAGCAGTTACAAAGGCTGACTGTGCCGCCTCACATTGGCTGCTGCCAAAAAGCACCACTTGAACACACCAAAAGAACTTCAGAGTTTTGTGTCTCAGTGTAAAGAATTAACTGTCAGCAGCTATCTGTAGTTTGTTTTTCTAGTGCAGAACAGGAAAACCCGAAACTAGGACTGCAGATACGCAGTGTAAAAAAAGTCCAAAGGCATGTGCTTTAGGTGAATTGGGTGAGCTAAAATTGTCCATAGTGTATGTGTGTGAATGAGTGTGTATGGTGTTTCCCAGTGATGAGCATCCGCTGCGTAAAACAGGTGCTGGATAAGTTGGCAGTTAAATCTCCGGTGGCGACCCCAGAGTAATAACGGGACTATGCCGAAAATAAAATAAATGAATGAATGATCACTTTCTTCATTCCAGATGACTCATGTTGTTATGAAAATCTTTGAAATGCTCTTTTAAGATAGAGTAACATTAGTCTTCTGTCTGTGCCATCATTCAGAGCAATCTCTGTCACTGATGACACTGATGCCAAATTTAACAAGGTGAAACTGCCACTAACGTATAGTCAACATGTAGGAAACATCACAAAAACTAGCCAAAAAGTAGATCATGAATTAATAATAAATAATAATTAATGAATACATAATAGTTTTTATAACAAATTTATTTAGTCTTTGCCAGTACTTTTGCCAGTACATAATATTTTACAAGTTATTTAGCCAGAGATGCCAGTACTTTGCTTAAAGTGCAATCAAAAGGTTTAACTTGACTAATTAGGAAAGACACTGAACCACAGGGATTTATTTAGAAAAATGTAGTTATATTGACTATTTATTTGTGTTGAAAATTCTCTGTTAACTAAAGCAGATATTAAAACATATACACATTTTTTATATTAACTTTCTCCAGAAGTAAAAAATATAATAGGAAATACTACAAGCAAAGAAAAGAAATACTCAAACATCATTTGGGAAATATTTGAAAAAAGATTACAATTTCACAGAAGGGCTAATGTGTCTTCAGCTGCATGTACATAATGTATTATTTATATATGATACAATTTTGTTATCATCTAAGGTTTATCACTCAATGACTGTTTACATGTGAACCAACAATCATTTTCAATTATCAGAATAAGGTCTTAATGGCAGTAAGATGTATACATGACAAACACACATACCACGTTATTCTAATTATTTGCGTGTTGTAATTTTTACCTTACATTATATACAGTATATTGCATACCATGTGATCACTGGTCATTGTTTATTTTACATACAATAAGTGCAAACTACATACTGTATGGTTATTCTTTGCTTTGATGAACATTTCAGCAACTGTGCTGCAGTTACTGAAATGTTACTTGTGTTACAGATTAATTTCTTCATATTTCATTGTTCTGGATTGATTTACATAACAGAAACTGCACAGCTACTGTAGTTGTATTAACTGTAGTTTATTTGTGGAATTCAACTTTGGTCAGAGTGGATCAAGTGTGATCATGGTGCCTGCTTATTTTTATTAAAAGTGGTGTACGCCACATAGTTCAATCTGATTATGCTTACTACGACCATGTTAGTTTGAACAAAGCATTTTGTTAACTGGTCTATTATAATCACATCATGAGGGATGATGTAAGCATAGGCAATATTGAAAAATGTAATGCACCTGTTTAGAATGGCATATGTTAAATAACGAGTTTTTGTTTGTGTACAGTATACACAACTCTGTCTAACTAGCTGTACATTGTCATTCACCAGCTTCAACAAGACACATTCCTCCTTGACAGGACGGTGTGACTATATCCAGAGCCCTCCACTTCCTGCTCGGGGGCACAGCTGTTATAAGAACCTCTATTTAACCAGAGATGAGCTCATATCCTGGTAATCAGGGCAGAGGGGGAGCTGCTAAAAACAGTACCCCAATCACCAACTGGATCAGTGCCACTGGAGTTCCGCTCTAACAACTCGTACATGCCACCCATCCCAACAGATATCCTCAGTCTTTAGGGTTTAGATGTATCACATTTCTCAAACTGAGATTGCAATTCTGGGAACAGTTTGTGTTTGTCAAACGTAAATAATTATATGAGCATGTGGATGAGGGTTCAGGTTCAAAACACAAGCATGGGAGACTGATATTTTCAGTTATGCTCATCAGACAAGGCCATCATTGTGTCAGTATTATAATTACAGGCCACATGAAGCCATAGATGGAAAGAGACAGACGTTTCAAAGATGGATAGAATGATCAAGAAAAAATGAGTTGAAAAGACAGTGAGAGAGCAGTTCTGCACCACTCAGCTCTCTTCAGAGATATTAATATTCTACACCAAGAGTCCACACTCAAGGTTATTCTCACTCTAAATTGCTGAAGATAAAAAAAAGCTCCTCCTTATTAGCATTTGTGGGTAAAACCTGGCTAATCTTATTCACACTTATCCCACACGCTGTGACATCCTGGCCTCTGTTTTCACTTTTTTCCCCCCAGAAAGGTCACAACCTCATTTTCATGGTATTTTCTTGCTTAAATCTGCTTACAATGCACAGTTTCTGAAAAATAAGTGCCGCATAAATGCAGTTTCTGGAAAAATAAGCACTGCATCATAGAATAATGGCATATTCTCTCCTTTATTAAAGCTGCTGTGTATTTGCTTTTTGGTTTCTTTGTTTTTTTCCTTTCCAATCTAATCAAACTGTACATTTTGTGCTAAGTATAGGTGGATATTTGTACTATGTTATTTCTTACCTTTAAAATGTGTAATGTAGCACTTTACTTACTTACTTACTTACTATGTATATATCGAGGTTGATATTTAGCTGCACCATGTTGGTGTTTCGTAATTTTTTACGAGGTGGTTCATTAGCCCAACGCTCAACCCCCAACCTGGAGGACCAGGACATAAGCACATACACTGTGGACAATTGAGCTTACCCAGTTCAACTAAAGCGCATGACTTTGGACTTGTGGGCGAACCCAGATCACCCAGAGGAAACCCAAACAAACACCGGGAAAACATGCAAACTCCACACAGAAATGGCAACTGACCCAGAAATGGCAACTGACCCACTGCGCCACCATGCCGTCCCAATATAGCAATTTGTAAATGTAAAATGTCTGCAGAATTTTTAAGATCAAATGGATGAAAGAACTGAAAGGAAAACTAACACCGCTTCAGCTCCACAAAAACAACAAATAAAAGATGATGAATGTAAACTACAAGGTGCTGAAGAAGATCTAAAAAGCAAGTGAATTACTGGCTCAATACCTTGCACATCCCATCACACAGACAGATTTATGTTTTCAAATAATTGGGCTGGTTCACACAAAAAGAAAAATCTATTATTAGTCACTCACCATCATGTCATTACAAACCTTTATTTTCTATATACACTGCCTGACAAAAGTCTTGTCGCCTATCCAAGTTTTAGGAACAACAAATAATAACTTGACTTCTAGTTGATCATTTGGTATCAGAAGTGGCTTATATTAAAGGCAAAGGCCTCTAGATTATGCTTATTTTACAAAAATAAAACATGATCATGCCTTAATTTTTAATTATTTAACTAGGACAGTAAGGTCTGACTTTGCTTATTCAAAAGTGTTGTCACTTAACAGAAATATAGTAATGTACAATATAGAATATAAAGTCAAGATGCAGCGGGAAAAGAATTAATATTGTGTATGACTCCCATGAGCTTGGAAGACTGCATCTATTCATCTCTGCAATGACTCAAAAAACTTAATATTGTCATCTAGAATGGCAAAGAAAGCGTTCTTACAGGACTCCCAGAATTCATCAAGAGTCTTTGAGTTCATCGTCAATGTCTCCTTCATTTAGCCCCAGACATACTCAATAATGTTCATGTCTGGTTACTGGGCTGGCCAATCCTGGAGCATCTTGACCTTCTCTGCTTTTAGGAACTCTGATTTGGAGGCTGATATAAGAAAGTGTGCTATCCTGCTGAAGAATTTTCCCTCTCCTGTGGTTTCTAACGTAATGGGCAGCACAAATGTCTTGATATCTCAGGCTGTTGATGTTGCCATTCACTCTGCAGATCTTCTGCACGTCCCCATACTGAATGTAACCCCAAATCATGATTTTCCATCACCAAACTTAACTGATTTCAGTGAGAATCTTGGGTCCATGTGAGTTCCAATAGGTCTTGCAGTATTTGTGATGATTGGGATGCAGTTCAACAGATGATCAAAAAAAATCTACCCTCTGCCACTTTTCCAAATGATCAACTGGAAGTCAGGTTAATATTTGTTGCTCTTACAACGACAAGACTTTTGTAAGGTAGTGTATTTATTTGTGTATACTCTTAAAGAGTATCATGTATATCAAAGAGAGTAGAATGTCAACATTTCAGTGAATGACTGCAGGTGAGTAACAGTGTGTTCGGTGTACATGTGATATGATTTTCATAAGGCTTATAGGTCATTTTTGGCACACTGGTATTTACAAGCATATATTCTTATTCATGTTTAGCGGAAAGAAAAGAAAGTGTCAAATAAATTCTTCAAAAAATCATCTTTGGCATTCCATTAAATAGTGTTTGCTTGGTGCTAATCCTACATCTTTTGGTTACTTTTAGTTATTAAATAATAGATTATAATAATAAAAAACAATTATACAGCATAGTCATGAACAGAAGACTGATATATACTGTGTATCAAAAGTTGAGATCTCACATTTGTATCCACCTCAAATAAACATACAATTCTGATGTTATATATACAGTCAGCATAAATTCATATAAAGTATTTACTTCGAAGTTTTATTTTGACATCTATTCAGTTCTAGGCTAAATAATTAAAAGCTTGAGTTGCTGCACTTCTTTCATATACTATTTTAATAAGTCATCAAATAATTCCTAAATATGCCTGACAATATTTTTTTTTACTGTTGTTATCAACTGTTGATCATGTTATCAACTGTTTACATAATTTTTTTGCTCAGAAAAAGAATTATTTTAAACAGGACATTCTATAATCCAAAAAAGTGATGACTGAATACCTCATCAACCCCTTCTCACAAACACACACACATTTAATGTTGAGCCAGGCTTTGTAATGTCTGAGTGTCATTTGGGATGGCTTGGCTCAGCATGTGTTTAAGAGGGGGAACTGACACTTACCCATGCTGGAGGTGATGTCACCATTCTCAGAATCTGCGCTGTGGTTATTATTGCCATGGTAACTGTTCATCACCTCCAATTTGATCTTCTTCTTCATGGCTTCAGCGAGTGTAGCAGCTGTTAGGCCTGTCAGAGTATCAAGCATGAGAGAAAGAAAATGTGTCAATTCACAGTCATCCAGTTTTCTTTGCCTTTTCAAAATAAAAAAAAAATCCATTACTCAAGTTGTCTAAATCTTGTGAGAATATGTGAATATGAGAACTGCTAACAGATTCACCTTCAAAAATGTGCCTCATTTAAATGCTTTTGTGAAAGCAATTATGAATATTTCACATCCTGTAATTGAATTTAACAGAAGAGCACACTGGCACTGTAACATTAGAAGATAACAACAGGTCTATTATTACCAACAGCGTCATCCCGAAGCTACATTCACACTCAGGGCTGCTCTGCTTCTGCTACGATCCTCCGTCAGACTAACATCACACATTAAACTTGAAGAGCAGGTCCTGGATCAGCTGAATCTCACATCTGTAAGTTGATATTTGCTTTCCATGTCAAACGCTGATAACTGAAACAGACTGGCACCTGCCCATTGTCACATGTCATTTATAACCCATGTTAACTGTGAGTGTGTGTGTGTGTGTGTGGTGTGCCCCAGTGCACACGTTATAATTCAATTAAAATTAGATTAGCTTTCCTTCATTGCACAGAGAGCTGCTTCTTGCCTCACAATTTAGGTTGTTACATGTTACTTGTACGTTTTTTCTTTAACTAGTTTTAAAATACAACAAAGTCATTCAAAATTAAGGCATTTCAAGCATTAAAACAACTAAAGTTTAATACAGCTTTCATACATTAAAATGTGCCTTCATTTTATTATACATATAT
>CAIGQQ010005934.1:1015386-1034695 GCA_903798035.1 Danio albolineatus | reverse complement strand
TAACACTTTTGATTATGGGGGATATACAGGAAATCTTGTTTCTTTTAGTTAATAAATGTAAAATATTAATAAATGTAAAAAACCTTGAAATAAACATATTTTTTAATTACATTTAATTTGATTTTAACTCAATTCAATTTAATACAATACTATAAGTATTGTACAATACCCTCACAATATTTTTTGTTTATAGTTGGCTAAAGAACTAACTGAAAGAAAAAAAACTGTTGTTTAATGTCTTATTAACCCAACTTGCCTAGTTAGCCTAATTATATATGCCTTTAAATTGCATTTTAAGCTAAATACTAGTATCCTGGAAAATATACTGTCATTATGGCAGAGATACAAAAAATGATAAGTTATTAGAAATAAGTATATACAGTATATAGAGACAGACACAAGATGACAGTGGATTTCATTCTGGTCTTTATAACTCAGCTTTCCCTTCAGCCACAGTTGAAATGCATCCGGTATCATGTTTTATACAAACACACACACGCATGCAAACAAAGTCATCTGTCCGGCACTCGGGGTCTGATTCAGTTTACTCTGACAGCAAACTCTAAAAGACGTGCTAGAACACTGTAGTGCTAATGACGCAGGACTGTCTTCTCTTTTCCTACAGCCCATGCTGAATGCCTAACAGGCTGACATTTTTAATAATTCCTAATGGGGCGATATTTTAATTAAACTGATACTGATGGAATCAGATTAAATGTGGTTAAGCCATGCAGCGGAAATGACTCAAGAAATTCAAAGAGAGATCAGCAGATAAGGCGCCGTTTTAACTCTCTCTCTCTCCCTGTATGATTCATTAACTACGACCCCCTTCCGTTCGCAAAATGAAGAGTTTTTTATCACTGCAATTTTTGTAGATACTTCATTTGAGAGGACAGATGTGCACAGGAAACAAGACTTAAGATTAACATGGTAGTCTATGAAAGAGCGAGTCAGAGAGCGAAAGAGAGAGAGAAAGAACAAAAAAATGCAACGTACAACTCAGGGTGCCTTTGAGGACATTTAATTAAAATCTAATCCTGCATTCATTAAGGCTCACATAAATTAAGCTGTCATTCATAAGATTTATGGATTCTCATTTGCATACCACATACAATTCATCAATTACTAGGGTATGAAAGGGGCACAACCCCCTCTGGGCTGCCCACTGCCACACAAACAAAAGACGGGGGAACAGCAGAAAGAAATAAAGGATCGAGGGGGGGCTCGTTTTCATGTATTCCACTGACAAACATTCAGATGTACTTTTCAATTATCATATCCAATGGAAGCCGTAAATATGGTGATCTAAATGGTGCTGGTCTGCGTCCACAGTGCAGAGAAAGGGATTGATTCAACCACAAATAAAATGTACTACTGTATTTACTCACCAAATCTAATCAAAATGACTTTTGCAGCTTGTGCAAACTACTCACCTAAAATGAGTAGAAATCTTTTGGGGACAACGTAATTTTTTTATGTTCAATCCAAATCTTATCCAAAAAAGACTAAGTTAACCTAATCGATTTGTGTTGGAATAACATTTTTACAGCGTGGTTCCAAACCTTTATTAGTTAGTTAGTTAGTTAGTTACTTACTTACTTACTTAGAGTGTATTTTTCATTTTTTTGTGTGTGTTCAACAGAAGAATCTCAAGGTTTGTGACAAGTGAAGGGTGAGTAAATGATAATCATTTTGTGGTGAACTGTCCCTTTAGGAGAGGGTAATCAGAGAACACAACTTACACAATAAAAGAGAAATATAAAACAAATATTGGAGGATTTTTTTTTTCTAATTCAGAATTTCACACTTGTTTTAACATGCTGCTCTCTGTTATTTTGTAATTATATGTGAAATTTACTAGCAGTTTCAGAGTGAGATCCCAATTATTTCTTTTTTTTAAATGTTGTACACTGTATTTAAGAGAAGAAACTATTTCCTTTAGATTACAGAAATAGAAAACGGAACTAAGAGAAACAGATACCTCAATCCCTTATCTCTATAATAACTACCTGTTTCAGTATAAAGCTGCCAATCTGGATAAGCTGAAGAAAACAAACAAATCAAAAAAAGAAGAAGAAGTGAGGATGAGCATATTAATATGCAGGGTTAATGAAGCAAACAGCAAGAGACTGCTGTGTGTTGTTGTTGCCCATTAGCAGAGAAATTATCTTTATGACAGGTGGAGTTATAAACACTAAGTTTCTCAAAATAAGTTTACATGATCTCTCATGCTTTTTTAAATTGACATTAAAATCAAGTTTTTATAACACCCCTTTTGCATTATAAAGGCCATTTTAAGAGTTCATACTTATCTGATGATTGATTATAAAGCTTGTTTGGCAAGCTGTCCTGGGAGAAAGCCCTGAGCTTATAAGATCCTTGAACCTGGTGTTCCCTCCCATTTGCAAGGCGAGAGGGGAGTTTAAGCTCAGGTAGATCTCGAGAACTCCCCTGCTGTAGTATCTAATGAACAGATAGCGATTGCTCTTAAGAGATAACTACTTACTAGGAGCATGTCTATGGTGCCGACTTGGATTAGTCAATTAACTTAAGGTGCATGTTTTTGAACAGTGGGAGGAAACCGGCAAACCCAGGAGAAAAACTGAGTGAGCACGGGGAGAACTCGTAAATTATACACAGAAACATCAGCTGGCTTGGTAAGGACTAGAACCAGTGACGTTCTTGCTGTGAGGCAACAATGCTAACCACTGGGCCACAGTGCCAACCATCTAGGAAAGGAGGAGGAGTAGGCTGTTATATGGAACTTAGTGTATTTATAGTGGCTTAGGAATCGTCTGGGTTACAGCTGGAAGGGCATCTGCTGCGTAAAACATATGCTGGATAAATTTGTGGTTCATTTCACTGTGGTGACCCCAGATTAGTGGAGGGATTAAGCTGAAAAGAAATTAAATGAATAAATAATGATATCTGACTTCTGTGTTTCGCAACATGAACACAGTAGTTAAAAACTGAACTGAATCAACGCTTTAAAAAAAATTGAATTGGAATTCAGACTTTTTACATTTCACTGCTACAATCAACACAGACTCATTCTGAAAACGTAGCCCTATACACGTTTCTGGAGATCGCGAATTATGTAGCCAGAAGTACATATGGCTGCATTTCATCTTTAAAACAAATGTTACGGGGCGGTATGACGCTGTTCATTTTTGTGCTTACCAGCTGACCACTTACTTCTGTTTGGATGGCGTTGACACTGTTATCAGTTTGTCCAGTTAGCTCACCATGTATGAGAGGAGCTGACCACAACGATGGGGTTTGAGTCCGATGAAGAACGATTCCAGAAAGTCAAATAAGTAAAATAAACAAGTAAATAACAGGGTGAGAATGTGGTAAAATTTGCAAACATGGTTAAAAAAAATCAGGCGAGGGATATTCTTTTTCTGGATTTCTTTTAAAAACTGTTAGTTGACAGTTGGTTGGGTTTAGGGAAGTGGATGAGCGCAGGTCAGTGCTTTTGAAAACCCTATTGGTTGGGTTTAGGGAAGGAGGAGGGTGTGTCAGTCAATCGTTCTGTCGATCAGTCAGTCATTCGGTCAGTCAGTCAGCCGACAGTGGCCTCTGGTGAATTTACACAAGACAAGCAGGTGCGAATGGCACTCGCCAGAGAAATTTGAGTTCTCAAAAAGTATACACAGCGGCCTCTGGTCAATTCGTGAATACCAGCAAAAAAAAGTAGCCCCTGGGACGTATTTGGTGCGCTCCAGAAATTATTATAGCTGTACATTTTCAGAATGAGCCTGGTTTGGCTAAAACTTCATTTGTTTTATAACTGATGCAATATTATGCAAGATTAACCATGTTATTTTCTTCTTTCGTACTTTGAAACAATCTGCTGTTTAAACAAAATGTAATTTAAAAAATGCCACTCGTGCAAACTATTTAGGCAATATCCAACTTATAATATCAACTGAAGACAACTTGTAACAAATGGAAGAAGAAAAACATTCAAACAGACTTGCTCTTTGATAAAAAAAAAAAACCCAGCTGAAAGGATAAAAGCAAACATCCTTTATTCTGGGCTCAAACAGGAAGTTCCTTCATGATGGGGCGTAATCTGAGCTCTTATCGCAATTGAAAGACTCAACCCAAATAGTCCACTGTTTGTGTTTCAATCTGCGGCTCTCTGTGATGAATGAAATGTAAATAAGTGTTGTGGCCCCTGCAGGGGGACGAAGAAAGAAGTGAAAAGAAAAAGACAGAGACTTAACATCTGTCCCATACACACACACAGAGAGTGAGTAAGAGAGAGAGAATTCAGCATTCTTGTTCCCAAAGCTTACGTGCTCACACACACACAAATATCCACATGCACAGGAAATAACAGTGATGGAAAAAGGCAGTATTGTAAACATTTTACAAACAGACTGCTTCCTCAAACAGACATACACAATTACACACAAACAACCACACCAACAAACTATCCGCAAGATCAGTCACTTATAGCTGTGTGTGTTACAGTATTCTCTTCAGCAAGCCAGCTGGAATTTACAAGCCTGTTTACATTTTAAACCAAAACTCATTTTACACTCATAACAAATTATGCTACACAACAAAATTGATCGATCAAATTAAATTAAATTTGCAAAGCTTCAGAACTACGGGACTCCATAATCTTATGAAACTTTAATCACACACATTCAAATGTGCTGATGAGATTTATAGTCTGAAAAATGTAATAAATGTGATAAACAGAGCTTAATGAAAGATTTTGAGTTGGGTGTCATGTAAACAGGCACACACTCGGGGCAAAAGTTAATCATGAGGAAAGGATGAGTGTAACAGGGTCATTTAGGAGTTGATGACTTGTCTTGTATGTTAGTAAATATGTGCCATATGAAGTGAACCATTACACCGCCTTGTCTTGCTTTTGTGTAAGACTTTTCATACGCTAGTTTAGAAACATGTCAGGCTAAGCTGAAGTTCAACTAGTTCTGAGAGACTTCCAAATGATTACTATGCCACTTTCCACAGGAACAAAACAAGGCACAAAGCTGTACAAAGACTAAAATATATAGTACTAACAGTATTTCAGAACAGTAAGGTATGTAGGGCGGCACAATCTGTCATTGCGATATTTTACTTTTCTGCGATATACATTACAATATAATGCAACTATACAGTTTCACCAAATGATTGAATAGCACTACTTGGAAAGAATGTATAGTCACTCTTTCTCTTAAGGCTCAATTCCCACTATTTGCCAACCATTAACTATGATTTTTGCTTCAATAAACTCCTAATTTGTTCCTTATAAATAGATATTAATGTGGTTTGGGTATTGGGTCAGGTTTCGTAACTGTTAAAATTGCGCTGCAAAGTTTTTGAAGTATGAATAATTCAGCACAGTTATTCTTTATTAAACTTCCAATTGGTTACATTTCTTGTGCCTTAAATGCTTGAATCTCTCTCAGGCCTTAAAACCATGCAAAGGATACAATATCACTCCATTATGGTTAAACTCCATAATAATTTCACAAATCTTCTGTTCTGAACAGTGACTCTTGCTCAAATATAATCCCAACTATATTGCACATCTATGTGATGTGACTATTTAAGATACACACATTATGATATCGATGCTAAAACGATATGTGTAACCCTAAAGGTATGTATAATTTTTCTTTTTCAAAAATATATTTATTCTCACAAGTCTAAATTAGCCCCTTCAGACCCTGCGTCCATTACAATGGACATCACATGACATCCCATGTTTTTTTCACTTCCGGAGCATTTCACCAAATTTTAAGCCTACAGTTCATGAGAGTGGACATTTTTCATCCAATCAAATGGCAGTAAGGCTCTGCATGACGTAATTTGAAAAAAATCCATTGAACTAAAAAGCAGCATGGCAGCACTTCATTCCAAACACAGAAGTAAGCCACATGTACATGGTTTTATTCAGATGTATTGATATATTTGCAGATATTTCATAGATTGTATGTAAAAAAGAGGGATTTAACTTACTAATTAAAGTTACAAATCGATTGTAGAATTGCAAGCTTTAGATCAGGATTTTTTAAAATATGTTTGTCCATTATGATGGACAGTGGGTTCAAAGGTCTGTTATTAAAATTAAATCTCCAGCAATGCTGGTTGAGCTTTTTTATATTCAAAATGTATATCAATGCACTAATTTTTTGTTGAAACAATTTCATATGCATAGTACATAGTTCTTGAAGTCCTTGAATGTATAGCAGATGGGAAAGTCTCAGATGTGGACAATATGTTGAGTGATGGGGAAAATGGAGATACAGTTGATAGATCTCCAACAGTTGGTAAGTGTAGGATTAGGGATAGTTAGTTAATTAATTAGTTAAGGCTTTTATTACAATTAAATGCTCTGCATATATGGTTTTATAATATTCTATCAATATGAATTAGAATATAAAACATTTATGTTGGTTTGAAAGGGGCAGTTTCTGCTAACAATTTCAGGGCAAGACAGAGATGAGCCACTGTTACCAGAGGTAGGGGGAGAAATGATCGAGGAAACCATGATCAAGTTCGAAGTAGAGATGGAAAGGTTGTTCTGGTGAAGTGGTTTGATAATCGCTCTGGTGTGCTGGCTTCCAACTTTGTTGCTGTTGGAGAAGAAGATGAAGTTCAGAGGTGGGATTAAAAAGAGAAGCAGTATCTGAAGGTCAAGTGTCCAGAGGTTGTGAAGAAATACAGGCTGCATGTTTCAAGAAAACGAGGAAGACCAAGCAATTCTGACACCACCAGTACCGACCCTACTCCCCATAATGCAACTAGAGAAAAAAGAGGTGCAATGGAACGTTGGCCAGTTCCTGAAGTCCAAAAAGATATGGTGGACCGCTTGCCAAATTATGATGGGAAAAAAGAAGCAGGTTGTTCTGGAAAAACACATGACTTCTGTGATAAGTGCAAGGTGCACTATTGCTTTGTGTCACAGAGAAATTGTTTCAAAGAGGCACACCGAAAATGACTCTAACATGACCACTTAATTTAATCGCAAGATGTTCAGTTCGTAAACAAATGTGCAATTTAGGAAGTAAAAACGCTAAAATTGAAGTTGAAATGTTATACTGTTTAGTTTATGACATGAAAAGAGAAAATGGGAGCATGTCTAACATGACTGAATTGATTGATTCTAAAGATGTTTAGTTTGTTATAAACAATGTGCAATCTAAAAATAAAAACCAAGAAATTAAAGTGAAAATGTTACATTGTTGATGTTT
This sequence comes from Danio albolineatus, assembly GCA_903798035.1. Taxonomy (NCBI): domain Eukaryota; kingdom Metazoa; phylum Chordata; class Actinopteri; order Cypriniformes; family Danionidae; genus Danio; species Danio albolineatus. The sequence goes on along the minus strand of CAIGQQ010005934.1, from coordinate 1,027,472 downwards.
GTGACCTTGAAAATAAGCTTCAAGTGTATACTAACCTTTTTTGTGTTTTTTATTTTATTTTATGATAGTATAATGTTAGGGAAGTACAACTGTTTGGACCTGATGTCCACTACAATGGACAAAAAAAATACACCTAAAGAGTGATGAATTTTGTTTTATAATAATTTGATCTCATTAATGGGAGCCTGAAGAACAGTGAAAATATACTTTTACATTTTTCTGAAATTTGGAACATAATTCAGGTCTGAAGGGGTTAGACCAAAAAGAACTCAATTCTGAAATATTACTACAATACTCTTTGAATTTGAATTTATTTTGTGATGCAGTTCATTTATGTATCGGCAAAGCTGAATTTTCAGCATTATTGTTTCAGTCTTCCATGTCACTTACAAATCTTTACTGTCACTTTTAATTAACTTAAAGAGTAACACATTATGTGGTAATGTTAGTTAATGTATTTATGAACAAACAATAAACAATATACATGCATTACAGTATTGCATTAGTTATGAGTATTAGTTATCAATATTGCGCATCGATGCATTTGCACTTCAGTGTTAGGACTCTCAGTAGTGAATACTAAACCACACTGAACTGATCTTAACTGAACTTCAACACTGAAAACTGGACTGACACTGTTTCAATTCACTTTAATCTTCTATGCAAAGCTGCTTTAACATAATTGTAAAAGCACTATAGAAATAAAGGTGAATTGAAGTGAATTGAATTGAAAATAGTTAATGACAAGTTAAAGTCATTCATTATTAGTTTGTTAAAACACAGCATTGACTAATGTTATGCACAACTCTGGATTTTAGATTAGATATAGATTAGATTCAACTTTATTGTCATTACACATGTACAAGTACAAGGCAACAAAATACAGTTTAGGTCTAACCAGAAGTGCAACAGCACCAAATGCAGGATATAGGTATAAGTGATAAAGTGCAATTATAGAAAAAACTATGGTGACATTTACAGATGGATGTAGTATGAACATTATATACAGTCTGTATTAACTATAACAATGCATTAGTTAATGTTAAACTATGATTAACACATACTGTGCAGGAAATGGGGCGCCACGGTGGCATAGTGAGTAGCATGTTCGCCTCACAGCTAGAAGGTCGCTGGTTCGAGCCCCGGCTGGGTCAGTTGGCATTTCTGTGTGGAGTTTGCATGTTCTCCCTGTGGTTGTGTGGGTTTCCTCCGGGTGCTCCGGTTTCCCCCATAAGTCCAAAGACATGTGGTATAGGTGAATTGGGTAAACTAAATTGTCCGTAGTGTATGAGTGTGAATGTGTGTGTGTGTGGATGTTTCCCAAAGATGGGTTGCGGCTGGAAGGGCATCCGCTGTGTAAAAATATGCTGGATAAGTTGGCGGTTGATTCCGCTGTGGCAACCCCAGATTAATAAAGGGACTAAGCCGACAAGAAAATGAATAAATGAATGTGCAGGAAATGTAGTTTAATTTAGTAAATACTTTAACTAACATTATTGAAACCATTATTTTATACCATTGTTTAAAACCACTGAACCATCAAACCATAATGCATCTAACAAATAAAATTGTATTTTAAGTAATGAATTAATTCAATAATTAAAATAAGAGCCAATCCTTCAAACAAAAACAATCAAAAAAGTAATAAACAAATGCATTAATAGTACAACATAACTAAATATATGTTAATATCATTCTACACTTGTCTTATTTTAATTACTGATCATAATTAAGAAATTCAAGTTCTATAGAGATTGACAGGGTTTGTTTAAAACAAGGAATCTTTCATGCAGGGTAATATTTTTATATTAACAAGACAAGCATACAGCTTGAAGTGAACATATTCTGAACCAATTATAGTGAACGAAAATACCTTTTCTCTATTTGATGAACGTTCAGTTCAGTTGAGCAAGTTCACAGGTCGATTTGATCATATTGTAACCAGGGAACAGTTCAATCTCATATCTGGCAGGTGTTAAAAGGTTAATTGTGAAAGTCTATTTCTCCTGTTCAGGTTCTCGCTCCTCTTTAATTTGCTGTTATTATTGTCTCTCATTACAGAAGAAGCCAACAGGGACCTGACAGGTGACATCCTATCATCAGAGGGAGGGTTATAAAGCTGCTACTCCGGATTGCTAGAGGAATTTTAAGTCCCATGGAAGCCACGATTTCCTTCATGTTAATGCTTTAAGATCATTAGGATTTACCAAGCAAAGAAAACAGGGCATATTCACCAAAAAAAAAAAAAAAGTTAAATAAAATGTGAGGTTGGTAATAATTCATATGTATTTCTGTAAAGTGAACACACCTCATCCCTTCTCTTTCAAGAATAGATGAGATACTTAAGGCCTGTTTACACTAAAACATTAACAATGAAGGCAATTACTATAAGCATGATTTGTTGTTTTATTTTATGTTGTTTTATACATTAAAAGCTTGTTTTTTAAGTAGGATGCTTTTTCTGACTGATTGATGCTTTTTATTATTCGTTAGCTTAAATAAAATGTTCTGAAAACTATTCCAATATCGCTCCATTATTATTGAAGGTTTGCTGTTTGGACTCTGTTCTCTAAAATTCAGAATGACTTAATCATTATGCTTTGCTAGGGTGATAAAAATATATGTTATTTTATTTCTAGAAACTCAATGATATTTTAAAATTTCATTTTATTTCGATTAAAATTAAAACATGATTTTTAAAAAAAGTATTATTATTCGTTACATAGTTATAAGATAATTTATTAAGTACCACTACTATTACTTCACACAGTCACTCATTCTCCACCATCGACTGCAAGGTTCCCGACTTTGCTGCTTCAACTTAGTCCCTGCTTTACCGCCACTCTGGAATGAACTGCCAATTACTCTGGCACATGTTTTACTGGCAAATATTCTTCCTGCCACAACCCAGTACTGAGGATTCCCAAACTATTGATTTAGGTGCAATCTGAGAGCTCACTCATCCACCACCACAAACAGATTCACAAATTCAAATTCCATAAAAGTACCAGAAACCAGCCCATATTTGCCTTCGGTAGTTTTTGGATTACTATAAAGATACAAGAATACATTTGTGAGCACAAAAAAATAAATAAATAACGTCTGTAATCATATTATTTTCGTATTACAGACTACAAAGAGATTTTAATTTGTATTCTGAAGACAAAGTGTCTCAGGGGTTAGAAACGACAGGAGGGTGAGTAATTAACAAATTTCATATCTGTTAACAAATTTCATATCTGGGTGAACTAACACTTTAATTATCATACTTAGATATAAAATAACAATTTGGTACAGTGCACTTATTATGTACATACATGTGTTTACATTCTACTTACATTTAACAAATTTAAAAATTGCATGTAATCAGATCTGGAATTAATTCCTGCACCTTAATGTATAATCCCACTGTTCCTCATCCCTTAAACCTACCCATGCCACCCATGTCTCTAAGATTATCTGTATACCACCTCAATAGCACCATAACTGTTGTGCAATACAATATGAGCACAATAATCACAACATAGTAGTTAAGGCCACTTAATATGAAGTGGGAACTATATTAACTAACTCAACAAAGGAGAATTTTCTAATGCAGCTAAATTTGCATGAGCTTGAACTCATATCACCGCATTCAAATGAAAGGAAGTCATTCATTTTAAAAGGCACAGTGTACTGTCTGTCAGCTGTCAAAAAGAAATTTAGAAGCATGAACAAAATTAAATTACAATTTCATTCAAGCAACTGGTTTAAACTAAAATGTATGGCATGACATATTTCATCACCTAATGGGTAAAATAGCATATTTAGAAAGTAAAAGTTCTGAATGAAATGTGTTTCCGCTGCATACCAACACTGTTGTCTGGAAGAGAAATAAAAACCAATAAACATAATAATCATTTGTTGGGATAATATCTCAGCTGTGTACTCACCTCTATATAGGACATAATCTAAGCCATGTCTTCTGCATATGTAGGTCATTTAACATCCCTCTGCCTCTCCGCTCATCCTTTTGTCCTTCATACAATAAAAGTCCACAACAAAAATAGTAATTTTCACACGCTGGTGTATAAATCACTCTCTTTTCTCTCTCGCAGTAGTTTTTGGCAGATATAGGCCATGTGTATGTGTGTGTGTTAACTTTACCTTCTCACAGGGACTGTTTAAAAACACTGCCACTTTCTTTTGACCCTCAGTGAGATGAAATGTGTAAAAACACGAGGGTAAAATCGACACAGCCATTACACGGGTTAATCTTTTCTGTGTTCCTTAGTATCCATTCTGTCTCTCTTTTTAGCAGTTGGTTGCTCTGTGATCTCTCCATCTCTATTTCTGTCTGTTCTCCATATTTTCGGGAGATGCAAAAATTCCTTCCTCTGTCCTCTCTGCACTAATCAGGTCACAGGCGTAAAAGAAGCTTTAGGCAAAACCTTTATGTGTTACTTCTACATTATCCTGTTCTACTTAAAGAAGTGTTACCTTTTTGAGAGTACGAAGAAAAGGAAAAAAAAAATAGCAAAGTTCACAGCAACACTAAAGTGTTCAATTTCTATTCGAGGTTCCACGCACTTTGGTTCAATGTACTGAAACTTTCCCCAAATGGATGAATCAACAAGTGTAGAATGTTCTGGGTTTTCTACAAGTTAAGCTCATATATCAGCATTTGTGCTATAATGTTGATCACCACAAAAATGATTTTGACTTGTAACTTCTTTACATAAAAAAATCCCAAATAGGCACTTATATAAAATAGGATTATAAAAGCTACAAACTAGAAAAACTAACTTAAAATTATACACTAGAGATCACTCTACACATCACCACATCTGACACTGAACATATCCCATAATCCTCAGCACCTCACACCTGATGAACTTTAATTACACAGACAGCTGCAGATCATTTACACTGTTTACATGCACTATATATGCAGCATTTTCACACACATTCTCTGTTCAGTCTTGTATTACTGTTATAGTGTGCATTATGCTGCCGGCTTTACCTGTCATGTTTTGGATTTTTGACTGTTTTTGCCTGCATCTCTTGTCTGTTTACTGGATTATGTTTTGGATTACCCCTGTAACCATTGCCTGTACAGCCATCCTTTGTTTCTCTTTATGATGAGTAGTCCTCCTTTGTAAGTAACTTTGAATAAAGGCCACTGCTAAATAAATACATGCAAGTATTTTTAGATTTTAAGGCTAAAGTTAGTGTTAGTTTAGCATCACTGAAATTTCCACTTTAATTTTAGTTAAGAAAGTTTACTAATTTTGTTTATTTTTCCATATAAATCAGTTTTTACTTCTATATAATTCTTAATGGTTTAGTTAAGAAATGTTTATTGCTACATATAAAAGGCAATTGTAAAAAACAGAAGCCTTAACCAAATGATGCTTTAGTTTGTTAAATAATATCACACGATTTCTTTCAAAATTTTTAAAGATTTAACCCAGCAACTTGAATTACACTCATTAAAAAAGTTTTTATTTGCAGAAAAAAGGTTATTGAGAGTGACCGGCATTGTCACAACAAAACAGTACCACTGTTGCAAGCACTATATTAAAAGGTCCAGTCTGCACATTATTATTATATTTTTAAGCGGTTTTTACCTTTAGTGGAGAGACAGAGTATTGACAGGGAAGTGTGAGGAGCAGAGAAAGAAATGAAAAGGATCAGCAAAGGACCTCAAGTCAGGAATCAAACTCTTGTTGCCATGAGTACAGTAGTGCTACACTATGTGTGAACATACTTATCGCAAACTTTTTGGCACCAACCTCAACACATTATTCATTCATTCATTCATTCATTTATTCATTTATTCATTTTCTTTTTGGTTTAGTCCCTTCATTAATTAGGCGTCGCCACAGCAGAATGAACTGCCAACTTATCCAGCATATGTTTTATGCAGCGGATGCCCTTCCAGCCACAACTCAACACTGGGAAACACCCATACACACTCTTTCACACATATACACTACAGCCAATGCCAACTGACCCAGCTGGGGCTCGAACCAGCGGCCTTCTTGCTGTGAGGCGATCATGCTACCCAATACGCCATCATGACGCCCATTATTATTATTATTTTTTTTTATTATTATTATTATTGTTATTATTATTAGTATTATTATTATTATTATTATTAAGTATACATGTACATGACTGGAACATCCACAGAGTGAAATGTTTATCTTTTTGTGCTTTGACCGCTGTGTGCGCACAAGCTATGGAGGGAGAAGGAATCCTGCATCCTTACAAAACATTCATTCATTCATTTTGTTTTCGGTTTAGTCCCTTTATTAATCTGGGGATGCCACAGCAGAATGAACCACCAACTTATCCAACATATGTTTTAGGCAGTGGATGCCCTTCCAGCCACAGCCCACTGGGAAACATCCATACACACACATACATTGAGGACAATTTAGCTTACCCAATTCACCCATACCACACCTCTTTGGACTTGTGGGGAAACTGGAACATGGGGAGAACATGCAAACTCCACACAGAAATGCCAACTGACCCAGCCGAGGTTCGAACCAGCGATCTTCTTGCTGTGAGATGATCGTGCTACCCACTACACTACAGTGACGCCCAATTATAAAACAAATACAAATATTTTAGTTTTTACAAACTAGAAGAACTGCCTAAAAATTATACACTAGAGGTCACTCTACAAATCACCGCATCTGCCACTGAACTGGACTACACATGCCATAATCCTCAGCACCTTACACTTTACATGTTCATAAACTTTAATTACACAGACAGCTGCAGATCATTTACACGGATTACACACATTATATATTCGCCAATTTTTGTTTTATGTGATACACCTGATATATGTACACCTGACGTTTAATGTGTACTTTATTTGAAGTAAAAATTAATAGTATTAGCAATATATTTATCATAAATATATAACAATATTTAATATGTAAAATAGTTCAGTTTCCTCATTAGAAGTTGATCCAGCAACTATTCACACTATTCACATTTATTTATTGTATTTATTCATTTCAGAGAACACATGTACAAACCATCGCAAGTACAACAACCAACAAACTGAAGAGAAACAGTGAGACACAAGCGTGGAATACAATCAGCAGCCGTAGCACATTATGACAGAAATGCTGTCAATCTATCCAGTTCATTCGGCCAAAAACATTTTCTCATCAGGTATTCATACTCTGGTGCTTCCAAACTTTTTTAAATTTCTTTCCTCTTTTGAACAAAAAACAAGATATTCTGAAAGGAAAAAAAAAACGTTGGGGAAAAAGATCATTCACATCCATAGCACAGACAAAAGATCCATAGAACATCCATAGATGTTTTAACATCCAAAACATCTATGGCATGAACAAAAAACACTATGGAATTTAGTGGCTTTAATGGAACACTATGGAATTTGGTTGAATATCCCATGAACTAACCCTTTAAGTTGTATAACACTATGAATATTTCTGCCATGCATTTTCCCCTTTTTTTTCTCTGTTGCTCTTGTTGCTGCATTCTGCTGGCCGCTTAACCCACCGTGGTTTAATGAGCTTTATACAACTATTTAGTCTCCTGCCTACCAAGGCACTTCACAAACATCAGCATTCTACACACCACGTTTCCTAGATACCTCACAAACAAACACCAGCACAGGCTAAGGATGTGCTGGTTCATGATTGGTGGTTGTAAACTTAGCTTTGATTGACAAGCCAAGATACGATCATAGTCGTGTCACGTTCTCTCTATGGCCTGGACATCTCAATTAGTTTTTGACATTTTTGACTGAAGAATCTCATTAGTTTCAGCCAGAGGGGTGAACCTGCTTAATGGTAAAGCTTTGTAACACTTTTCAGACTTACAATCTCACTTCCTACAGTAGCTCCATGCCAAAGAATGACAGTTTGACTCTGATAATGCTGAAACAAAAACCATGTGCATGTCATATATTGCTTTTTCGAATATTTTATGATTTATTAGGTAGGTCTGACATTTGAAGAAAGTGGAAAGCAGTTACTTCAAGCTACAAATCAGCCAGAGCTGTTGACATGTTTAAAGAGCTTTTTTGGCTGCTACTCTATTCTTAAAGGGGTAGTTCTCCAACAAATAAAAAATTCTGTTGACTAACCTTTATGTTTTTTTTTTTTTTTTTTTAAATATATTCATCTTTCAATCTTGATCAGAACATTCATTAATTTCATTAGCCTCTGATTTATTAGAGGTTGCCACAGCAAAATGAACTATTCCAGCATATGTTTTACACAGCAGATGCCCTTCCAGCCTCAACACATTACTGGGAAACACCCATAACCACTCTCATTCACACACACAATCATGCACTGCTGTCAATTTAGTTTATTCAATGTACTTATATAGCATGTCTTTGGGAACTCAAACCAGCGACCTTCTTACTGTGAAGTGACAGTCCTAACCGCTGAGCCACCGTGTCACCCTTAATCAGAACAGAATTAACATATTTTTCATATTTTGTTTTTATGATTACTTTGCATCTATTGAAACTAAAACTTTCACAGTTCACACATTAAATAGTTTAAAAAACATCACACAAGTTATCCAGACTTTTTTTGTTTAGTTAATTACCTAATAAAATAACCTAGTTAAATAATAATATCTTGCAAAATGATAAGTAAAATATTATGCACTGTCATCATGGAAAAGACAAAAGAGGTTAGTTATAAGCAGTGGTGTAAAGTAACTAATTACAAATACTCAAACTACTGTAATTGAGTAGTTTTTCCTCAGGAATTGTACAGAGTAGTTTTATCAATGTGTACTTTTACTTTCCCTTGAGTACATTTTTAGTGCAGTATCGGTACTTTTACTCCACTAATTTCCTTCATCCTGCAGTCACTACTTTATTTCTTTCTTGTCTATGGTCATTGTCTAAAGTAGAGAAATCAGTCCTGTGATTCCTGTCCGATGAAATCACACATAGAAAGTAAAACACATCATACTGAACAACCTCAAGACATGGGCGCTTTATAAATGCAGCAAACCTTTTGGAAACATTAAAAATGTCCAAGAAGATGTCCAAAATCTTTACACGCAATGATCCAGAGACTGTTTATAGACTGCATGTTACTGAAAATGATGGATATCGACTGTATGATGACTGAAATCACCAAACAGCCTTAAACTATCTCTAAATGGAACGAATAAAGAATGGAAGGAAGGGCCAAATAAAAGGAAGGACTGAACAAGGAATGGAAGGAAGGATCGAAGAACCAAATAAATGAAGAAAGGATTCAAGGAAGGACTGAACAAACTAAGGAAGGAAAGAACGAACGAATGAATGAACAAAGGACCTGATGAAGGAAGGAACAAAAATATGAAAGAAAAAATGAGCGAACAAATGAAGGGAGGAAAGAAGGAAGGACCAAACGAATGAAGGAAGAATTCAAGGAAGGACTGAACAAACAAAGGAAGGAAGGAAGGAACAAACATACGAATGAATGAACAAAAAGACCTAATGTAGGAGGGAACAGAAATATGAACGAACGAACGAGTGAACGAAGGAAGGAGGGAACAAACGAATGAATGAAGTAGGGAGAACAAACAATTGAAGGAAGGTTGGAAGGAATGAACGAAATAAGGACGATCCCTAAATACACTACATGTTGTTTGTGCAGGGATGTGTAAACGTAACAATCTGTAAACGCATCAACTACAGTGTAATACTCACTACTCACTATTCTTGAGTAGTTTTAAAAGGTCTACTTTTTACTCACACTTTGAGTAATATTTACTACAGATACTTTTACTCTACTTGCACTACATGTTTGGGCAAGTAATGGTACTTTTACTCGAGTATGATTTTTCAGTACTCTTTCCACCACTGGTTATAAGTAGGCCCACACGGAATCTGCGCACGCAGAATTTCGCAGAATTCCGCAGATTTCCAGCCCATCATTGATTCTGTTTACTTGTGTAAATGTGTGTAAATTTATATTTATTAAATTTTCAAATTGATTTCAGTAATAATATTGACTAATATGAAAATATTCATATGATTTAGTTATAATACAGTTTGTAAAGTACTATTTTCTGTCTTTTAGTAGAGATTTTATACAAGAGACTTGCTTTGTTTACCAAATAAAGTCGATCTATTTGGATTTGCATTGTAAACATTAAATACAAGTTAAAAAGGTATTACTTTTTATTTCATATATTAAGGTTTTAGTTATGATACTCCCAAAATCATTCCGCATAAATCTGCAGATTTTTAACAAAATACTCCGCAGAAATAGCAAAAAATGTCTGCAGATTCCATCTGGCCCTAACTATAAGAAATGAGCTATGCAAAACTATTATGTTTAAAAACGTGTTCTAGAGGAATTCTTAAGAAATTTCACAGTGGGAGAGTGTGTGTGTGTGTGTTTACCAGCGCTGAGGGTTGTTCTCTCAGTCCTGGGTTGTAGAAGGATGGCAAGTGAGCTCATTCTGATTACGTACTCCTATATACATTTCTGAAGAGTGCCAAATATGTCCTAGGAGCCTCATTTTATTGCAGTTTTTGTTTTTGCGAATCCACCCAATCGATAATGTTTTAAAAAGCTCCGACTGATCAGCGCCCACTCACTCCCCTAAACCCACCCTACAGTGTTTTTAAAAGTATTCCATAAAAAGAAAAGTCATTGCGGACTCGAACCCCGTCATCATGGTCAACTCTGCTCTGTGTCCCAAATCCTCCAACATATGTGGCGAACCAGTAGACAAACTGATAACAGCGGGAAAGCTGTCCACACAGAGGTTAGCAGTCAGCTGGTAAGCGTGAAAAGGAACAGCATTATACTGCCCAGAAGAATTTGTTTTAAAGATGAAATGCTGCCATACGTTCCTCTGGCTACACAATTCACAATCTCCAGAAATTTATATAGGGGTGCGTTTTCAGAATGAGCCTATGTTGATGGAAGGGCATCCGCTGTGTAAAACGTTAAAACATGAGAAATTGGCAGTTCATCCCACTGTGGTGACCCCTGACAAAAGCAGGGAATAAGCTGAACATGCCTGTATGTGTGTGTCTGTGAGTGTGTTTGCCTCTTCACAAGACATAAATTGCTTAATTCATATAGATTATTTATTTTGTGTGTCATTTTGTACTCTTGATTGAGTGAAGGTTTTGATAGCAGGATTGCGGTCGAAGGACAAAAATGATAAGTATTAAAAACATCTTTATGTGTGTTCCAAAAAAGAACAGCAATCTTATGTCATGGCATATTTCCTGTCATGTTGAATCTATGAACAACACACACTGAGTTGTATTATGACTGACCCTGAAATCATGCTTTCCCCCTGATTTCACTCCCATGGCTTTAAAATCAATATGAAAATCTCACATGGAATATAAAACTCTGACCAGTGTTTCCAAAGGGTGAACTAATGCTACATAGCAAGCATTTTTCATAATTGTTAACACACTGTTAATAATTTAACTTGGGTTAGTAATTAATCCTGTGGGTAAACAATGAGATTTCACACTGAACATTTGAAATCCTTGGGATAATGTTCCCGTTTGCATATCTATGTGATTAATAACGTGGACAGAGAAATATAGTAAGCAAGGTCACTGCCTAAATCCACTTGTGTTGTATCAAATCATCTTAAAAATTCTATAATAATAATATTGTCTCATACTTTGGCCAACATATTTGATTTGAACTGAACCGCTGAATGGTTAGCTTATTAAATGCATGAATATTTAATGAGTTGTCAAATAAAACTGCTTATGATTGGTTGTTTGTGTCAAAACAACTTTCCGTAAGATTCTAGATGCCAATCTTTTCTTTTTTTTCTCCAGCTTTGCACTTTATTGCTGAAATGTTGACTGAAACTCAACCGGCAGTTCAGTCCGTAGCTAAATTTGAACGTGGTCTCACAAGAAAACTTCACAAGTTGCAGTTTTATATAAGTAATTTATATATCATGTGATTCACATGAAAACATACAGTTTGTAAAGTTGCAACTCAAAACCTAAAACTTAGTTGTGCATGAGCAGAAAATATAAAACGTTTATATATGAAATAATGTTGTCAGGGTTCTGCCACTCCTGTCTAGTTAATTCCTGTTTTGTGGCA
>CAIGQQ010005934.1:993980-1014986 GCA_903798035.1 Danio albolineatus | reverse complement strand
TTCTGCACTTGAGTCCTCGCTCTCCTTTCCCTAACCCAACCCTGACAAATGTCATTTCATGAGTCAGGAGGTTGCTGTTTGGAACATTTTGTCACTCCAGTGAATTTTCAAATATTCTGAAAATAATGTATCAGATATATTAATAATACTCTGAACCCTAAACAATGTTTACAATGTGAGCTACTAAGTAAATTTATTGAGTTGTGTTTAAACTTGTAGATCTAGTAGCTGTAGACCAAAACCAAACATATTCATTCATTCATTCATTCGTTTTCTTTTTGGCTTAGTCCCTTTACTAATCTGGGGTCGCCTGAGTGGAATGTACCGCCAACATATCCAGCATATGTTTTATGCAGTGGATGCTCTTCCAGCTGCAACCCATCACTGGGAAACACCCATACACTCTCATTCTCACACATACACTAATTTAGCTTACCCAGTTTACCTATTCCGCATGTCTTTGGACTGTTTGGGAAACCGGAGCCTTCGTTAATTAATTAATTAATTATTATTTAAATTAATCATTTTGCAGTATAATGCATGTTTTACATTTATTTTTAAAAAGGAGCTTAAAGGAGCTTGTAGAGATTGTATCTGCAGTTACATCTGTAATTAATTTCTGAACTTTCATATATAGTTGAAACATATAACATCTCGTACACCTTAACTCACTCTTAATCCTACCCATTCCACCAAACATGTCCCTAACCTTACCCGTATCCCACCTTAATAGCAATTTAAGTGTTGCGCAATACAACGTAAACACAATAAGTACATTGCACTTATTTCTTTATGCAAATACCTAGTAGTTCAGACCACTTAATATAAAACTTTTATGACATAAGTGTGACAGAGTTTACAAAACATGCAAAAAATGTGTGTTCATTTTATGTGTGAACATGTGATGGCATTTTAATCAGGTGAGAACTGGTGAGACCTCGTAAAATGTGTCAGAAAAAAATTATATGTGTCAAATTGTCAATAATTTGTCAAAATTGTGCAAGGAATTTCCCTGTCAAACACAGAAACATCTGCTCCTAGGAGGTGTTTTTCCAACACCTGTCAGAATAACTTCCCATTTTTGGACTTTAGTCCATGCTGCATTCATATTTCAGACAAACCACACCAGAGTTTATTTGGAAGCTGACAGAGGCTGCGGAAATGTTTGGACAGCAGCATTCACACTTATTCACTCAAACCACACTAACAGAAAAACTGCACTGGAGTTTAAACTAGCCAAGCGTGAACACAGAGAGTTAGAGAAATCACAGCAACCTATATGTGATTTAAACAACAACATTTATTTGTTAACAAATCTTGCAAAATGGTAAAACTGTTTTTTAAGGTCTTTAAATTGTGCAAGGAATCACACCAAGATACATCTTTATTAATCTTTAACCTGTCCAATTAATTGTTAAAAAAAGTTCTTACTGTCACTAGTGCACTTTTCAGCTGGAAACTGCAGTAAATTGTGTGTATACTAGGGCTGCACAATATATCATTTAAGTATGAAAATTACAATGTGTGCATCCATAGTCAAATCGCAAAATATGCAATGTTGAGTTGAGATTATAGATGACCAGAAACCACAGGTTAAAACATACAAGATTTGTTTCATTCATTCATTCATTCATTTTCTTTTCGGCTTAGTCCCTTTATTAATCCGGGGTCGCCACAGCGGAATGAACCACCAACTTATCCAGCACATGTTTTATGCACCAGATGCCCTTCCATCCGCAACCCATCTCTGGGAAACATCCATACACTTCGGACAATTAAGTCTAGCCAATTCACCTGTACTGCATGTCTTTGGACTGTGGGGGAAACCGGAGCACCCGGAGGAAACTCACGCGAACATGGGGAGAACATGCAAACTCCACACAGAAATGCCAACTGACCCAGCTGAGGCTCGAACCAGCGACCTTCTTGCTGTGAGGCGACAGCACTACCTACTGCGCCACCGTGTCGCCCAAGATTTGTTTACACACTCCAGAATTGAACCGCAATAGAGTGAAAGTTTATCATCTGCATGTGATTTTAAGGCCTGTGGCTATGTGAGAGTTTACAGAGTTTAAAGTATTTTAGTTGTGCATAAAGAAGTTTAATAAAGATTATTTTATTGAGTCACTTATATGATGAAGACTATACAGTGTTGTTTTACATTTGATAATTCCATTTCTATATCTGAATATTATTAGACTCTCTCCAGAAAACATTTTATTTCACTTTAATATTTGCTCCGTTTTATTTACGACTGTAGTTTGTTTATTATATGTATATAATACATTGCATAAAAGATATTTATATTCACTCCCCTAGAAAATCATCCCAATCAATCTAACGTAATGACTTTGCAAATAGAGCTATTTGAGTTATCTGGTCATTTGAGTCAAAAAAAAATTCAAAATCGTACAGCTTTAATGTATATGGTCGATGCAATTTCTTGGTTTAGCCAAAATTTGTCCTCAGACATGAAGAAAACAATAGCCATATCAGTTTGAATACAGCAAACACACAGCATTTCCTTCCCTTCCTGTTATTTGGCATCCAGGTGTTTCTCAGAATGACATGATCCCAAAACTTCTGTAATTCAATGTTTAAAATGTCCCATTATGAAGCAATCACATGAAACTAACGAACCCTATCTGCCCTGTCCATCATCCTTTCTCATCAGCAAGATCATCGGCCATGTGTGTCTGTGTGTGAGACTTCATGATCAAACAGCCAGAACGGTGTGTTAATAATCAGACCGAGTCAAAAACATAATGGTGGCCGCGCACAAACAGAAACACACTCACACACTTTAGATTTCCATGCGCTTCAGAGGGAGCCGGAACAGAGAGACTCCCTGAGGTGGAATTAATGAAAAACCCTTTCATGGAAAACTCATCAAGCTGAGAGAGAGAGGAGGAGAGCGTTAGCGTGTGTATGAGAGAGAGAGAGCAATGGAGAAAGTAAGAAAGAGATAGCATGTCCTTGTGTGTGTAGTGAGTGGAGGGGGGGGGTCAGAGCGCGTGACCTCTCATTTCATACTTTAATTAAAATCTCCCCCTGACGTCCTCCTTTCCTCCATGCTGGCTCGCCTTCCCACAGAGGCCATCAGTGCCAGCGCTCACACACACACACATTCTTTCCTCGGCCTTCCACACACACCGGCACACTCGCGTACACAAACACACACTCCATTTGAAAAGACATGTTTACTCTATCTCTAATGTCCTCCTGTGTTTCATTAGCTCGGTAACATTCTGTAAACACCAGGGGAACTTTCAGAGCATTGCTTACACCACCATTACGCTGAATACACAAGAGAACTATCAGACGCTGAAACACATCATATGCAAACTGCTAATGGATCCGAAAAATGTCTTTTTGAGCACCCGAATGAGAACTTTGTCAATTAAGGACAAACCCCTTGGTACAATTTGTGTACAAACAGCTTTATGTGGGATTTACACAGATCTGTTTTTGCTCGTGTTTTATGATTAAAGCCCCTCGAGTCCACAGACATCATATTTAACTTGTGAGCAACATTGCGAGAACAGCTGTTATCAGAGCAATCCATCATTTTTTTACATTGTTTCACCTGCTCAGCAAATAATAAGAAAAAAACAACAACTAAGCATCGTTGCGTTCTAAAGACCAACACAATCGAGTGTGCACTAATGAAGATGTGTTTGTGTGTGTGTGTGTGTGTGTGTGCATAACACTAAGAGCAAGTGTCAACATTTTCATTTGTGTGTATGTGCGCGAGTGTTATTAACAGCAGCTGGAGTTTCCCACAGATCAAACACAGAAAGAACAATAATGAACAAAGTGCTGAAGCCCCACGATGAACTTTATGCCCAATAAAGAGGTGCTTTATGCTGATATGAAGCAAATCATCCATCTAATAGCAGACCACAACCACTTCAAGACAAACTTAAAACCTCAGTTCAACATAACAGAGTTCCATTTTAATTTAATTATTTGATTCAACTATCTTTGTAGTTCTTAGATATGTATCACGTGTAAGATGGTCTATGAGTGCAATACCATGAAGTGTCTGTATTAATTTGCTAATCATACAGCATTCATTTATTCACTATACATCGGTAATGTTCTTTTGATAAGCATATTTTTATCTGAACTGAAAGTGTTGATTTATTTACATAAGGGAAAAGTTTTATTAAAAAGGCATGTTATTAAAAAAGTAATATTTCCTAATATCAGCAGGTAAGTATTTTGTTTTTGTGTTTGATTGTCTTGTCAAATGAATTGTGTTAAAATGAATAAATAAATAAAAATAATAATAAATAAATAAATAAATAAATTTAAAATAAAGATAATAATAATATGTATAAAAATTATATATAAAATTTAAAAATTATATATGTAAAAAAGAAAAATATATATATATAATTATATATATGTATTATTTTTTATAATATACATAATTATTTTTGATTATTAATTTTGACACTAACAAGACAACACAAAAGACAAGAAGAAACATGCAAAAAGTGATTTTTCTCTAGATCCTGTGTGCAGGTAAAGTAATTTTACTTTTTGGGCAAAGAACTGGGGTTTTTTTGCCTTCAAAGTAAAATAACTGAAGTCAACTTGTATAATGCAGGAAAAATCAAATCAAAAACACGTGAAATGACATCATAAACAGCTTCATAAGTTGTTTAATGACGTGCATTACCAAAAACTACTTACTTGCTTACTTATTCATTCATTTTACTTTATATACTTTAGGCATTACTTAAGTGAGTAATGAGTGTAATGATGGTGTAAAGAAAATATCTGTTATATGTTTACATTTTGTGGTGGCTCAGTGGTTAGCACTGTTGCTGGTTCAAGACCAGGCTGGGCCACTTAGCATTTCTGTGTGGAGTTCGCATGTTCTCCCCGTGTACTCAAGGGTTTCCCCTGGATGCTCTGCTTACCCCCACAGTCCAAAGACGATGTAGGTGAATTGAATGAACTAAATTGGCCGTAGTATATGTGTGTGCATAAGTGAGTATGGATGTTTCCAGTGATGGGTTGCAGCTGGAAGTGCATCCGCTGCATACAATATATGCTGGAAAAGTTGGTGGTTTATTCCACTGTGGCAACCCTTGATGAATAAGGGGACTAAGCCAAAGGAAAATGAATGAATGAATGAATGAATGAATGAATGAATGAATGAATGAATGATTATTTTTCTTGCAAATTATCTAAATGTATTGACTGCCACTAACTCCTTAAAATACAAATACTGTATCTCAATAAGCATTCTGTTACCAACATTCTGCTTCACCTCCACCAAACAAACACCACATGCACAAAGGAACCCACACAGTGTGTATGTAAGGGGATATTTTCCAAACTCTCATCAATCCAGCTCATCTCTAAGCACACACAATCCACACACACACCAGCAGATGGATACATGCAAACACAATAGCACCATAAAGACATCAACAGTATTTTAAGCCCTTGTTCGCTAACACATTTCTTTTATGATACGCAGCATGCCACTACAAAGCTATCAGCTGTCTGAGCAGCTGCATCGGCGGTTTCCAATAGAGTTACTAAAGCTTTGAGACATCTGAACACACACACACGCACACACACAAAGGTATCTATTTCAACCACATATGTACAACAGCCAACCTATAAACTCCGCAGCCGTATGTAATGATTGATATTAGAGGATTAAAAATATACTGCAGCCTTGAAAGTGCAGCAATCGAAACCTTTCGTGATAATACGAGTGCAGAAAAAAAACATGTGGATGGATTACAGATCTGGTTCTGTGTCACACATTCACACACTCTTCTATTTTCCTTCCACTAATCCCTCGCTCTGCACTAACACACTGTGGAAGGGCCGAATCAAACCTTGCTGACTGATAGAAGCTCGTGTTACCGCTGGATTGAACCTGAAGGTCAAGGGAAGAGAGAGAAGTGCAGAGACGTCTGTTTGAGGTTAGTTGCGTTTGTGTATGTGTGCATGAGAAAGAGGGGGAAAAAACAGCGGGCGAGTGCAAGATAACCGGAATTTTTAAACGAAGCAATCACACTGACATCAATTAATTGTCTGTGGATAATTTACTGTCTAGGGTGCCAGAGCCGCTGGTGTGGGTTTTTGTTTTGACTGTAATCCGTGGCCTTTAAAATGTCTCCCGTTTGAAGATCAGAGAAAGAGAACACACACTGACACACTCCTCTCACACCAACTTGAACGCAGTGACAAGAAAATCTTCAAAGACACAAATACCCATTTTTACAGAGCATTCACAAAAGCTGTCTGTTGCTTGTTCTTGTAAAACGCGCACACAGGCCCGCATAAGCTCCACTTCACAGATGGAGAGTTTCTGAGAGAAAGGTCACAACACAGAGCCAATGAGTCGTGATACATCACGTCCATTTCAGACTTTCTGGAAGTGAATGAGATTCTAGGAAAATAAATAATTCAGTAAATAAGGGTCGACTAAGTGCAGGCTAACTGTAAGAGAAGGCATAAGCATTTTTGTACTATTACAAGCCAAACACCTTCTATGAACTTCAGTGAATCAGCCTTTAAATAATGGAAAACATTGTGTTTGTATGCAACAAAAACTGATTGCGCAGTCTGTTGAGCACTGTGAAGTGCTGCAGTAAATCAACTATTCGTTTTTATGCTGATCCAAGATACGTTTTGTTGCTTCCAAACATTTACTGTTAGAATTTAGTCATAAAAGGAAATGCTTGAGGTGATGAATGACTCTGTAAAGCAGACAGACCAAGTCAGCACCTATAGGGCATTTTTTTCTGTCTGCCAGAAAAAGCTCAGGGATTAGATGACGGTCAGAGAAGACATATCTTTTCAACAAAGAGAAGCACAGAGGAAGTAGTCAGATTTGATGAATTAACAGCAGCAGAGCCCCAAACAGGACTTCGGGAGATATTTGAGTGTGGGTGAAGGGCTGAGTTTGTTGTTTAGTTTTTGTCTTTCATTTACTCATGTTGCATTTACAACCAGTTTATGGAAATGACAGCATATCCCTTTATTCCGTCATGGTGAGTCAATCTTTGACTCAGCATGAGTCATTTCTGAATCAAACCATCCCCTTTCTTACATAGCCAAAAAAAAATCCAAAAGTAAACGTAACTATTTGACATTTTAAACAATGTTATTTATAAAAAATAAAAAAATAAAATAAAAAAACAAAAGATATATATTATAGAAAGCAAGTTAACAGGCAAAGGAAAGTAAGCATACAACTGAAATCGTCAAAACTTAAAAATTTAGCAACAAATCACCATGAGATTGCTGTCTAATTGACTCAAGAGTTTTCCGTTAAGTCTTTGGAGAATCCAAGTGACAGAGGTCCAAGAGTTTAGCAGCCTATGCCTGCACATGTTATCTGATCTCCATTCAGCTCTGCCAAAATGAAAACATTAGGAGGCCAGACATCGATTAAATAGTCATTATACAGAGATAGAAACGTTTAAAATGTATGCTTTTGAGCTTTCTGGTTAACTTGGATGCTTCTCTAACACCTTCTTGTGACATATATGAGTAAATTAAAAGGCAGAGGTATGGTATAATTTGTATAATTATGTAATAAATACGTTGTTATGAAAACTTCCATTTCATATTTAATAAATTTCTCAATTAATTCTGCGTCAAAAAGTATTTGTACGATTAGGATGTGTTTCAAAGTGGAGACAAATTGGGCGGGGGGGACTGTTAGAGAGCCCCCTTTTAAAACTGCCGCTCTAGGCAATATGAAAAATTAATTAATTTCTGCGGAGAATCAATTTCTATATTAGACACTGCCGGAGAGCGAGCGAGGGAGCGCGCGGGCAGGAATCAGAGATTCTAATCTCGTTCCAGTAACCTGTGTCACAAACGCTTAACATCTCCAAGCCAGTGCCAAAGGCTGCCTAAATGCTCTCTTTAATAAGCAAGCAGCCATGAGCTGGTGTCATAAATTCGCTCTCAGTCATTGAGGTTTAGATAAGCAAACCCATATTGTTCTTTCAAACAAGGCTCACATAGCTCTCCAGCGCACTCGCGCGCAAACGCATCAGTATGTTTGCCATCATTTTAAAGATCAAATAAATGTAATTTGCGTTCATAACGTGCTATAAAGGGTCGTTGTTTTCTAAGCACGCGAACTTTGAGGGCAACAGCGTCGGTTTCAAAGTATATAATGATAGCTCAGTAGAACTTTTTATGACCTTGTCTGAACTGATAACGACTTTCAATAGGTGCTAATAAATTCAGGCTATATTACGAGTCACTTTTAAATCATAATTCAAAATTCAAACACGTCTGATAACACTATAACATTTTAAACAAACAAAAACAGCAAGTTCAAACGATACTTGTAGTGCACCTGATACCCAACAACTGCCGATTAACTTGTGAGTTGACTTTCAGTTTAACTTGTAACAAAATAGTCCCATTAAATATTCATATAATAGACTGATAATCTTTCACCTTCTGTCTTTTCCATATCTGTCTCCAAAAGTGTTCACGCATGATAAAGACTATTAAGAGACTATAAAAGGGTTGCCTTCCGTTCTTTTCTGGATGCCTGACTGATAGTGGCATCTGTCAGTTTATCTTTGGATCTTTATTGGATATAACTGAATGTACTTTATTACTCGGGGATAATTGATTGCATATTTTATGTTGGATCTATCGTAGTTCCTCATATTTCTTCTTCTCCCTTTAGATAATGCATGTTTGATGTTGAAACTTCGTAATAAGAGAAAATTTCAAAGCCAGCGGAGGGGAGAAAAAGAAAACACCTGTCCTGCCCATATAGCCTATTGTGTATTCAACATGATGTATTTCAAGTAAACTGATATGTGCATGATAATCAAAGGCCAAACTGTTCAAACTGGAGCATAAGCAGATAATGTGCTGTGCTCAGCAAAGAGTTTTTGTAACGTCTCTCAAAGATATTACTGATATGGAAGCTCATTGCCAGAAATAAAGAGCCAGAGACTTTAGAAAAAAAAGTTTGGTGCAAACTTTTAAAACTTTTACAAGTATTTCAACGTCTTTTCTCTGCATCCAAACGTATCATTCGGTCACGGAGAAGGTTAGGTTTACCTTGCATTGGTGCAGTCGTTATACAGGACCTCGAAGTCTTTTCTCGATATAAGTTTGCAGCGATTGACTCCAGGCTGAATCGCGCCCAGTCCACGGAGGATGCGAACCTGCTCCACGTTGCACACCACAGGCGTTATCTCCAGACGTTTGAGTTTCGTGTATACGGTGTGCAGTCCGCCGACCAGGTGCTTGAGAAAGAGGTCAAACGCCTGCGGGAGACAGATGAGCTCGTTGCCGTTGACAGTGAAAGACGCCAGCTTTGCGCCTCGGACCTCGACCATTTTACACTCGTTGTTTTGCGGAGTGTTTTCCACTGGAGATGGTGTGGAGTACACGGGCTTGTGCGGGAGACTGCCGATGGGGATGCCCGGGCTCGCGGAGGAGAGCAGTTCCGTTCTGAAGAGGCTCGGTCCGGCTGGAGTGACGGACGGTGAAGGCGAGAGGGTCGCCGGGGTCGAGGAGTTGACAACCGCGGAGATCGACATCGGAGGCGCGTGGGCCATCGGTGTCGCGGGTAGGAGCGCAGCCGGTGTGGCCATTTTCAACATGAAATAAATGTCTTTAAAGTGTTCAGACAAAAGTAAAGTCTCACGGGAGAATTAACAACAAATCTCAACAAAAACAATTCCGTTTTGAGTGATGAGTGAAATCAGCCTGGCACGGGGGGAAAACGAGATATTGTCAGTGCGTCACGACATCGATCAAAGCGTGATAGTGACAGTGGGAATAAGTGAAGAGCTGCGCTGGTGCTCGGACGAGTTGAATCTGTCACATTGTGGTCCGGAGGAGGAGCCAAGAAACAAAGAGAGTTTGGAAGAGACACAGCGCGCACGTGTGTTGCTTTCTTTCAGAGCAGGTACATCTGAAACAATGAACTTCGCGAGAACTCGTGCCATATAGCCCATGTTTTGCACTGTTTACAAAGTAACCATTATGCTCTAAAGATAAACAAACAGAACAACCGATGAGCGTTTGTTTTGGCAGTTGTTTTGGATCGTTTAGTTGTGTTATGTTACTTTGTAGCATAACTTACTAATAGTGTCTGTCGAAGTCTATTGATGGTAGCAAAGTTTATGACAGATGCATTGCATTAATTCACGCTTGAGATAAAATGACTAATAACAGCACTTCAATAGTTAATGGCGCTTAGTACATGCACATGGGCAAGTGATTAATTCGCCGCGTGAGAAATTCTGATGAAACAATATTGAAAGCAATTTAAATAAAGCTCATTTAAATGTCAATTCTCATGGTTGGGGCTTTACTATAATTGGCTATTTAATTAAAACAATTTTCACGGTCATTAATACAGCCCGAGCGTTGTAGTGCACTGACATATTTTAATTACATGGTATTAACAAAATTGATATGCCTTAGAAAGCAGGGTGAAAATTTGAATAAGAAATGATTAAAGCAATTATATATCATCCCCTTATGGATATTACAAGCATCAGCATATGACTAGTCAACATATATGGAGAAAATAAAACAAGTCACACTAATCATGAGCAAAGATATAGTGATAATACACTACGTTCACATTGTTAAATTGTGAGGTCAAGCATGCACATGATAGAAAGGACAGGATATAAAGCTTATACTGCCATCTATTGTGAAGGATTTAGGAATTGAACAGAATTAAACTGAAATGTCAATGACTGTTTGTTATTTTCAAATGCATAAAGTAGTCATCAAGGAGCACAGATTCTGTGGTTTGTAAGGGTTCTCAACATTTAACGCTGCTAATCTCAGAATAAACACTTATGGTGTCTCTTGAGGCATAGTGACATTAATCTCACTTATCAAAATCCACTTCTTATAGTGGCATTATGATATCCCTGCTACAGATGAAGTCCCTTATGTACTCAGTTTCAATGATACTTACACTCTGTCTTTCGCAAAAAATAAATAAATAAATAAATAAATAAAAACATTATCCAGAATGAAAAACAACAGGGTCAAGTCAACCAGGACCCCAACTATATGGTTTGATTTTCCTATATTTTGTCCTGGAGAAAGAAATAAGTAAATGTTCAAAATGGCCACATGCATTTTTTACAGTCATGGTTTTATTAAAAAATGATAGTAATGGAAAGTAACTATAGAATAAGAGTTGCGGCTGGAAGGGCATCTGCCACATAAAAGATATGCCAAAGTAATTGGTGGTTCATTCCATTGTGCCAACCTCTGATAAATTGGACCAAACCAAAGGAAAGTGAGTATGAAATAGTATCAAAATTTATGTTTATCAAACAAATATTGGTATATTGGTCAAATGTTTAGCAACCATTGTTGCATTATATTACAGTGATTTTAATTTCCAGAAGTTTGAATTCATGCAATTTGAGTAGTGTTATAGAAATTCTAAACATTTTTTGTTTTTTTTTATTTGTTTTTTAGATTTTAGATTTTAGCTTCCATTGATAGTGGGATTTCATTCCCAATGTTAAATCATAAATACTCAATGTGAGTCCATTACAGTTGATATGTTTTTTTTAAAGAGGAATATTTAAATAATTTTCCTTCTAGTTATTCCCTGCTTTATTGGGAGCCGCCACAGCAGAATGAACACTTTCTAAAGAACAAATATTGTCCAAACTAAAAATGCATTTTTTTTTTCAAATTTCTATCAAAATAATTAGATAGAAGGGACTAAGCCGACAAGAAAATGAATGAATGATAATTAGATAGAATGATACTTGTCCAAAATGTATCTTTTTCCAAAGTTATACGCCTGCTACACAAGAGGTATTACGGACAACTTAATATCCTTTTAGGGTATGGGTCTCAAACTGGATTCCTGGAGGGCCGCCGCTCTGCACAGTTTTGCTCCAACCCTAATCAAACACAGCTGACCCAACTAATCGAGGTGTTCAAGACTACTAGAGACTATTAAGCAGGTGTGAGTTGGAAGTGGTTGGAGCTAAAATCTGCAGAGCTGTGGCCCTCCAGGAATTGATTTTGAGACCACTGTTTTAGGGGGACAAAATGCAACAAAAGTTACTAGTCAAAAGATTTTACTAACAGACCTACCAACTTCTGTGTAAAATTATAATACGGTGCTACATATTTTTACAATAATAATTTTAAATGGGCACTACATTTATATGTACCATTTAGAAGTCCACTTCTGCTTTAATTCAGATGTTGATTCCTCTGCAATCTGTCACACCATCTAGCATCCTGTTCTGTTTTCTGCTGTTGTAATCTTGCTGACTCTACACAGTAAACCACAGCTGTTAAATGAATGCCAACAGCCTTCTTAAATGATAATTTTATGCAATTCAGGAGGAATTAAATACTGATGTTTTCTATAGTTACTTTGAAGTAATTGGCAGTAACTTCCCGCATCCCTCAGTTCCACATTCCTTTATTTAATTCACTACAGTGATTACAGCAGTTCCTCATTGACTTCTCTATTAGAGCTGCGGCCAGAGTCCATTCCCTGACCTTCCCTTCATCGATCGGGTACATTTGTCGCTCCTTTGTTATAATGCAAAGAGAACATTTGTTATAATGTACAGGCAATGCCTTTGTGCAACTGTGATCAATATGTTCAACTACAGATTGTACTGTAGAAAAAGACTGCAGAGAAAGTCAATTTAAAAAATATGTCCTGTCAGAAAATTATCAGCATAATTTCTGTACGTATAGAATTAAGAATTAAGAAAAACAAGATCTTTTTACAGTGCATGTGGATATAATTTAAAACACTAGAAATCTCAGTGGACATACTCGATGCTCTTATTGATTTCTCTGATGCATGTTTAAGTGAAGCTATTCTCTCAATCAATACACCTGCTACATTGATATGCAATGAGATCACCATCATCATCATCATCATATGCTCATAAGCCCTCATGGACATTCACTCAAGTCGTGCTCTTAAATTTACGTACCTTCAACTCGAATTCATGTTTCACTTTCTCTTATCTCCCATGTCAACCTTAACACCAATGTACAGGACACAGAATGGGAGGGAGTCAATGCCTCAATTCACACACCGCCAGCCTATTAAGACCAGCGACATCCATCAGCTAAAACTGCCACACTTTTAAATGCACTGTGCTGGGATGGTCCCTGCAAAAAGCCCTGTAATTTAATTCCCCCTGCCATGCATACGCCCCGCATAGCCACGTCCCCTGATGGATTAATCATGCCATTTCCACAAAGGTCCTTCAGAAGAGAATGGAGTTTGATGCAGCCACTGACGCTTGGTGCCATAACTCAAGCTCTGCCAAAACGCCAGTGTCCTGTTTTCCTCAAGATGGATGTGGGTTTTGGGGAGCTGCTTTGAATGTGTCCTTCGTTAGATTAGAATGTATGGATTTGTTCTCAGCTTCAAGGATATAAAGGAGAAAAAATCAGACTGTGTAAATTTACCACACTGCAAAAATCCTGCATTCACCTTCAGATAAAATATTTCAACTTCCTTGAATGCAAAATACAACAAAGGATTATTTTTCAGACTATATCCAATAACGATAATTGGCCACAGTTAAAATTCTGCAATATTTAAACTTAAATAAAAAATATATATAATAAAATAATTCAAATTCTAACTTTTAAATTCAGACATCACAAACAACAGTATTATTAATTTGTATAGGATATTATTTGAAAAATATTGTCTGCAAGGTAGTGTTATATGTGGTTTGAAAAAGATGTGATTTTCCAGCCTCAGCTATCCTCCAAGGGGGCCACAGGATGATATAAAAGTAATTAGTACATTGTTATTAATATATTAAAATAAACTTATAATCTAAATTAAAATCTCAAAAACTGGTTATAACTTAAATGATCTTTTCCCTCAGTTGTTTTTTATTGAAGTCCATTACTTGGACCCAAAATGAATCATAGTTAATGTAAAATACTAAATTAATAAAACATGAGAATTAATTAAACATCAAAACATTTAAAACAAGTAAAGATTTGTCAAAATGACAGCTCTACATATATACTATATAATAACCGATAAAACATGCATGTACAATTAAATCAAATATTATCATACAATAAATTTAATTTAATTTAAATAAAATAATTGTGCAAGGCGCCACGGTGGTGTAGTGAGTAGTATGTTCGCCTCATAGCAAGAAGGTCGCTGGTTCGAGCCCCGGCTGGGTCAGTTGGCATTTCTGTGTGGAGTTTGCATGTTCTCCCCATGGTTGCGTGGGTTTCCTCCGGGTGCTCCGGTTTCCCTCTCAAGTTCAAAGACATCCGGTATAGGTGAATTGGGTGGGCCAAATTGTCCGTAGTGTATGAGTGTGAATGAGTGTGTATGGATGTTTCCCAGAGATGGGTTGTGGCTGGAAGGGCATCCGCTGCGTAAGAAACAAATGCTGGAAAAGTTGGCGGTACATTCCGCTGTGGCGACCCCGGATTAATATAGGGACTAAGCCAACAAGAAAATGAATGAATGAATAAAATAATTGTAAATTGCAGATACATTGTACATCCATACTGCATATAATGTAATAATGGTTTGGTCCATTAAAAGGTTTAAAATGTTCTACATTCAACATTCTAGTTATTTCTTTTTCTAGCACGTACATTCAATTGATTGGTTGGTTGCTTGGTTGATTGATTGATTCATCATGCATGTGAAATATCAGATCGTACCAAGTTTATGTCCATTAATAACTCTTGGAGTAACTGACCATTTAGTTTTTTCTTTAATAGAAACCTGTTTAATGTATTGCCATGCTTCAGTTTTGAATTGCTTCCCATATAGCTACAAATCTACCACAGCCTCTATTAAATCTATCAGACTATGCATGGCCTGACCTTCCCTCCTCACAGTGGGCGTGACTTAACATTTGATACACCCATTTGTCATCGGGACCTTGTATTGGACAGTGAACAATAACACGTGTTGTCAAAGAGCATATGTTTACATGAGGAGACACACACATCTAAGGCTAAGAAACTTACAGCCAAGTTCCAAGGCTACCCCCCAGGATATTTTTGGTATGCTAAAGAAATGCCCACCTCACATTGGAATTCACTCCAGCTTCTTCTAAAACATCACTTCCTTGATCAAAGTCAGGGAGGGGAAAATATCTCTAGAGTGCCAGTCATGGAGATGAGATAGAGCAGAAAAATGCCTGACAGCACTCCTCTGTCAGCGCTTTAACACTTTTTTTCTGTTGTCTAACAAGTTTTTTTTTTTTTTTACCCAGACAAAATTAATCGTAGGGATGTGAGATGCCTGATTTACATTCATTAAAAGTCATCTCCAGAAGTCAAGTTCAGTTCCAATCAAATTTGGGTAATTATGCAGAACAAGATATTCCCCTAAGAGCTAAAAACCCAACTTTTTTGAACATGTCACTCTAAATGAACAAGTTTAATTTGATCACATATGCATGAGCAAAAGGTGAATAGGTTAATAAAAAATACACTGCTTGAAATGTTCAAATACATCTTAATGCTTTATATAGTGCTTTATACAATAAATATTGTGTCAAAGCAGCTCACCAAGAAATTCAGAAAACAATAACAGTCGCAGTTCATCAATAACAGTGTCAAAGAAACACATGAAACAAAGTTCATTTCAGTTCAAGTCAATAGGGTATATGTACAGCTAGTGTTTCTTTCCATACCGATAAACTTCCAGTGAACGGTTAATGTGACTTTTTCCAATTTTATACGGTTCCTATTACAGCATCTATGTTGTAATGTAATTAAAATATTATCAGTTAAATAGACTTCGCTGTTCGTTTAGTTGTTCAAGTGTAAAACAAGATGAAAAGTAATGAAAATTCAGATTTTAAAGACATGGCTCGAAAATATGTAATTTACTACAGTGCTTTTTGAACATTCTGAGACCCATTTTACATTGTATATCAATCAGGCAGTGAAGATTGTTGAATTTTAAAAGATAACCGACCTGAAATGCACCAATTTTGTTACAGCATACAGTTCACTGGAAGTGTTTGACTCAGGTAACTGAAAAATTAAAAGTCCTTCTGCATACTTCTGCATATACTCTATCCCACTGTCAATGTTGATGCAGCTTCAAAGCAGCTCTACAGTTTTGTTCTCATCCAATGTGTCAGTAAGTGCAGTCATATCCATATATTCCAAAGACTTTGATGATTTCAGGACTTAATTAAGCAAGCCAAAAGGCCACAATGGCAAGTAACCCAAACTTAATTGGGTGACAAAAATGGCAAAAAAGTTGTCCAGCATCAAACAGTGTCTTATATATGCTGTCACTCAGCTTCTGAAAAACAGGATGGGCTATGTAAAAAAACTGTCTGTGGTGATATTTTCACCTGAAGCTAGTCATATCTGGTATAAGCTAGCCTTTACATGATCTGGTCCCCACAAATTGTACTGCTGTGCCCATAAAATATATTTTGTGACAAATGAAGTATGATTATTTTGCACATGCTAAGGCCAATTTAGTTTACCCAATTCATTTATCCCGCAAGTCTTTGGACTGTGGGGGAAACCGGAGCGCCCGGGGGAAACTCAGGCAAACACAGGGTAGAACATGCAAACTGTTACAGCCGGGACTCAAACCAGCAACCTCCTTGCTGTTAGGCGACAGTGTTAGTAGTTAGCCACCATACCGCCTAGAGGTTTTCATTCTTGGGGTAATTTGTGGAGTTATAAATGAGCATAAAAATATTTCTGGAGAATTGTTTAACTTACCTAACACTTAATGTCGATATCAGAGAACAATTTAACTTACTAAATGAATGCACTTTATATGGCACCTTTAAATATGCTTTAGCTGGGGTTTTAAAGTTCATTAAAATAAACCTAATATTCATTCATTCATTTTCTTTTCAGCTTAAGGCAAGGCAAGGCAAGTTTATTTATATAGCACATTTCATACACAGCGGCAATTCAAAGTGCTTTACATAAACAGAAATAAAATTAAATAAAGGGCTTAGTCCCTTTAATAATCCGGGGTAGCAGAATGAACCGCCCTTCCAGTTGCAACCCATCTCTGGGAAACATCCATGCATTCTCATTCATACACATACACTACGGACAATTTAACTTACCCAATTCACCTGTACCGCATATCTTTGGACTGTGGGGGAAACTGGAGCACCCAGAGGAATCCCACACGAACACAGGGAGAACATGCAAACTCCACACAGAAATGCCAACTGACTCAGCCGAGGCTCGAACCAGCGACCTTCTTGCTATGAGGCAACAGCACTACCTACTGCGCCACCGTGTTGTCCATGAACCTAATATTACAATTTTATTTTTTAGTCACAGCATTACCAAATGCGTTCTCTCATTCATTCATTAATTTTCCTTCGGCTTAGTCCCTTATTTATCAGGGGTTGCCCCAGTGGAACGAACCGACAACTATTCCAGCATATTTTTCTCGCAGCGGATGCCCTTCTAGCTGTAACCCAGTACTCAGAAACACTTATACACTCTCACATTCACACATCCACTCAATTTAGTTTATTCAAATTTACCTGTAACACATGTCTTTGGACTGTTGGGGAAATCAGAGCACCCGGAGGAAACCCGGAGAGAATATGCAAACTCCACATAGAAATGCCAACTGACTCAGCCGAGGCTCAAATCAGCGACCTTCTTGCAGTGAGGCGGCAGTGCTAGCCACTGAGCCATTTTGCTTTCTCTCAGTGACACGTTATTTTTCATTTTTGAGTGAGTTGACTTTTTACTTCTTAAAACTAAATCTCCATCATGAACTAACAGAACAGTTCTTTTATTTCTAAAAATCTACCATCGTATAGATGTACCATCGACATTTTGTTTGTGCTAACCTTTGTTATTATTGAAGTAAATTAGATTGCGAGTTCAGCATGCTGAACTTTAGACCTCAGCTTTGTCCTGTGATATTTCATCTCACAAGGTCTTTTCTTCTCTTTACCGTCCATTCCAGAGGTCTGTAACCTGTTCTGAGAAACCATGCTTCCTATAAAATGTATGTAACTGAACTTTTCCACCAACAACTTCTGTGACCTCAAAACCAGTGTGATTTTTTATCCTTTCCTCCCGAGGCGGAGAGAGGGCGAGGGTTATTCATTCGTGCTTAGCTGTGTGTTGAGTTTGATGGATAAGCCTCATAAGCATTGATGCTAACACTCAGGTGCACACTCTCTTTCTCTCTCGCTCTGGTTCTTCACAGATCATAGAGCATCCTTACACTCACTCTCTCTCACACACACACATTCTGCCCCCAAGACCCCCTGCTGAGCTCACTTTCTATGACATCCATCAAACCTAAACAAGAGGGGTCATTCAGCTGGCAAATAACCTTCACTCAACTACAGCAGTGAGCAAGCTGTGGATAAAAAGACTCACTGCTAGTGTGAGCTTGTGGAGTGAGTTAGGCCTTGGGAAGTAGAGGCTCTTTTATGGGGATCCTAGATTTCTGCTGTTGAAAGACAAACTCATTCATTCATTCATTCATTTTCTTTTTGGCTTACTCCCTTTATTAATCCGGGGTCGCCACAACGGAATGAACCGCCAACTTATCCAGCATTTGTTTTACGCAGCGAATGCCCTTCCAGCCACAACCCATCTCTGGGAAACACATCCATACATTCTCATTCACACACATACACCACGGACAATTTAGCTTACTCAATTCACCTATACCGCATGTCTTTGGACTGTGGGGGAAACCGGAGCACCCGGAGGAAACCCACGCAACCACAGGGAGAACATGCAAACTCCACACAGAAATGCCAACTGACCCAGCTGGGGATCGAACCAGCAACCTTCTTGCTGTGAGGCGAACGTGCTACCCACTAGGCCACCAAGGCGCCCTGAAAGACAAACTAATAATAATTAATTATAAAATAATAATAATAATAATAATAATAATAATAAACCCATTTGTACTGTTCAAATTGACTACCCTTTTGTTATGTTCGTGGTTGTTTTTGCCCCATTGACTTATAATTACATTTTTTGATTCCAAAGCCATGCCACTAAAAAATCATGCATTCCTGACTGTCGGTGGTCTTGCCTGTTGGAAAGAGTTAAAACTTTTGAATTTTACTGTTGATCATCAGTTGGCACCATTAAAACAGCACTACCTAACAATGGGTTTTATGAATTATCATACAACACACACAAAATTAAAAACCAATTTATCTACAATCATTTTGAATTAAGTTGTAACATTTAAAATGAATGGTAGCTTTTCAACTTGATATCAAGCCAAATTGCAATGATCTAATCTGATTTAGTGGCTATTCAAAGTTGTATATTGTATAATGTACATTTTTCATGGAATACTAAAGTGCTCTGTGGGTCCACAGAAAATTTCCCTTTGAGGGACAATAAAGTATACAAACAAACAAACAAACATAATATATGTTCATGCCCCAGTGAAGGATATGTTCGGGGATGGGGTTGGGCTTCTTTTTAAATGAGGTCATTTTGTCACTAATTTGCTGATATATGATAATAATTATAATAATAATAATGCCTTACAATGTATATATCGCTTTTCTAGACACTCAAAGCGCTTTACACAATGTGGGGGCCCTCATCCACCATCAGTGTACAGCATCCACCTGGATGACGCGACTACAGCCATATTGCGCCAGACCGCACCACACACCAGTTGATTGGTGGAGAGGAGACAGTTATGCCAATTATGCCATGGAGATGGTTTGGAGGCCATGCTGGACAGAGACCAATGGGCAGATCTGGCCAGGATGCCGGGGTTAAAACCCTACTCTTTTTGAAGAGTATCTTGGGATTTTTAACCACAGAGAGTCAGGACCACATTTTTAATGTTTCATCCGAAAGACGGCACGCACTGAGCAGTATAGAGTCCCTTTTACTATGCTGGGGTGTTAGGACTCACACAGACCGCAGGTTGAGCGCCCCCTGTTGTTCTCACTAACACCACTTCCGGCAGCAACCTAGCTTTCCCATGTGGTCTCCCATCCAGGTTCTCACCAGGCGCAGCCCTGCTTAGCTTCAGTGTGCGACCACATGAGAGTTGCAGAGAGCTAGCTGGCTCCGTGCATCAGAAAAATAGCACAGTGACAGACATGAAGAAACCAGATCTCACGTAACGTTTGTGAAAACGTTAAGAACTTCCCCAATGATTATTTTTATGTTTTTGTTGTGGAGTTGCAGGCTATCTATTTTTGTAGCCTGTGCCTTTAAATGGAAAAGAGCTGGTTCTTCCTGCTCATTGTTTTCGTATGCATGTCTGCTTCTAATGTTTTATGTCAGATAATCAGTACAAATGACAGAGCCAAACACAGATGAAGCAGAGTTTCAGTTTAAGAGTCAAATATATTAAGTACTTTTATTTGATGTGTTTGTGGTGGAGTTGATTCAAACCATTCTGTAATAGCGAGTCATACACAAATGCTGTTACAAAGTTCGCAATACACACACGCATTTAACTTTGCAGTGTTTACATAGCGATTTTACCATCTTTATTATTATTTCGTTTTAAACTTGTTAAACTCATTCTTGAGGTGCAGCTGATCACAGAGAATTAAAACAGTTATTTTAATTGTAGTTTCTTAGCAAATCCTGCTCTGTGGACATGTTTCAAGAGTTTACACTTAGACATTGCTTGATAATAATAGCAGGTTTGGCATGTTGTCCTGGGAGAGAACCCTAAGCTTCGAAGATAATTGAGCCCAGAGTTCCCGCCTGGTCAATGAGCATGTAAGGGGGTACGAGATCAGGTAGTTCTCAAGAGCTCCCCGTAGAAAAGTCAGATTTATACTTCTGTATCAAGCACACACACTGTAAAAAAAAAGCCAACAAATGAAAAGTTGTCTGAATGAAATTTTCAAAGTAAACTGAACTTAAATATTTTATTTTAAATGTTTACAATTAATAATTAGCTTGTCCAACAAATATGGTACTTCAATGATTAAAAACTTGCATTTTTGGTAACGCTTTCTTTTACGACCCGCAAAGTACCCCGTAAGTACAGTG
>CAIGQQ010005934.1:956027-978980 GCA_903798035.1 Danio albolineatus | reverse complement strand
CACTGTACTTACGGGGTACTTTGCGGGTCGTAAAAGAAAGCGTTACCGCATTTTTTTGTTGAACTACAAAGACACACGTTTTGCGTTGACGTGCCCTTCTTGTATTTAATTATTTTTTTTAAAACATTGTAATGTGATGTAAAAATTCAAATGTTAAGCTTACTAAACTCTACTTAACTTTGAGTTCTAGTACGCAATATTATTGGATTCTGTTTTGATCTATCAAAACATACAAAATGTTTTTTTATGGTTTGAACTTAGAATTTTGAGGTTTACTCATACTTTTATGCCATTTCTGGATTTATATAGTTTGTTGAGCTGCCTTTTTGTTGTTTATGTGTGTGTTTTTAAACACTAATAACTGTCATTTTATGTTGAGACAATGTTATAAAAGCTATCTGCTTTTTAATTGACCCTTGCTACCTTCCTAAACATTATTAGTAAATGCATTATGTTTCGTTCTTTCCTACTTGCGTTCAGCAAAAATAAAATATTTTGTTCTGTTATATGTTAGATAAACATGAATACTTTTGTTGGTAGAACTAAGGGCTTTAACAAAATATTTTGAGTTATGTAGTCTTCAGACCCTGTTTGTTGAGTTTACTCAAAAATGTGTGTGTGATAGGTTGCCTTATTATTTTAAGTTGGTTCAACTTTTTTTTTTTACAGTGCATGTATGCTTCGACGCAGCCTACGTGTGGTCGCATAGCCCTCACCGCGGCCGTCGCTGATGCGCACCTCTCAAAGAATGTAACTACAACGTGCAAGGCAGGTGCCGTGGGTCACGCCGAGCACTTAATGCAGAAGTATAAACCAGGTTTAATGGGGAGATGAGGGGATTCCTCAAAAAACAAAGATGATGAGAGTAATGTTAGTCGGGCTATTTATAGTGAGTTTGGATCATATCATATCACGTGCTCCTCTCAAAATTAGTTTGTGAAACTTTAATTATATGAGTTACTATGTATATGTTAATACGAGCTGGTCAATCATTTTTATAGTAAGTAAAACCATACCCCTGTGTTGCAGTAGGCCTCGAATCCCTGGGATTTCGATCCTATTATATATATATATATTTTTTAAATGAGACTTGTTGTATTTATATCACTCCAATATGACTGCAGACACACTATACCTACACACAGTTCTGTCCAAACAACTTCCAAAAGTGGACATTGCATCATAGGTGCCCTTTAAATATAGACAAGCATTATGCATCTCTAAAGCACAGTGTGCAGTCCGAACTGATAGAAAATGACAGGTTGCTTCTGGTCCTGTCGACAACAATATATGACCCACTCAAGCCTGCAAAGAAAGAGTTTGGTAGCACATCAAATTCATGAGGCCTAAATATCATTCCATCCACTCTAATTAGACAAATAACGATGCATTAAATGCTAAAGCTCAATTGAGAGATCCCTTGAGGGAGCAGGTCAATGAGTCACAGCACACCAAGCATCATCATCATCATCATCATCATATTTCCTGTCTAAAGCAGTAGTACTTGAAGATGTCTTTTCCTTTAGCAGTGCTGGTGATTCAAATGAGCACGAGGGCAGAAAGCATTGTATGATTATTAATGGGAAAAGATTATGCGTACGGGGGTGAGGGATTAGTTTAGCGACCTTCACAACACTAATTGAAACAAGTATGGAGACTCGGCGGCACTGTAATCAACTAAAACACGGGATCATTAATCATTATAAATAGCGCTGTCACAACACAAGCATTAGTACTATCAGCCCCTTTTGTTTGTCTAGTGGGAAGCTCGGCTCGGACGCGCGGTAAATGTCCGGTGCGGAGGTTAATGAGAGTCGAAGTGGCATTTAAACGGCGCCGCTGATCAAACGGGCAACGGGGTGACGCGCCTCGCGCACGTTCATTTGCAGCTAATGGGAATTGATGCACTTCTGATGAAGTTACTAACAGGCTTGACATCCGGAAGAGTACAAGTCTGTCGGACGCAGAGCTTTTTTTGACATTCCACATGAGAGGGTAAAAGATATTATTAAGCGTGAAAGGAAAGTGATTTTCTCTCAGAGGTCTTTTCTTTTGACAGGTGTGTTGGCTGCGTCAAGACTAGTCAATGCCAGTTAGATGTTGGAACGTGTTTTGTGATGTGTGTTAAGACAAATCACCATGCTATGTTACATTGAGTCCTATAAATCCCGTGTCCTACACATAGGCTATTTTTCGTTATAGGGCTGTAAACTTTGAAATGGGGTCATATTGAATATTACAGGTTTATAGGAATAATCAATTTCCAG
Source organism: Danio albolineatus (assembly GCA_903798035.1). NCBI lineage: Eukaryota > Metazoa > Chordata > Actinopteri > Cypriniformes > Danionidae > Danio > Danio albolineatus. Next base: position 976,713 of record CAIGQQ010005934.1, on the reverse strand, counting down.
ATAACATGAAAGACGTTACAATGACACAAAATACAAAACAAATTGTGCTACAAAATGTATAATTAAAAGTAATGCCCTTGTAGAGCATCAAGGAGACATCTGATGAGTGTATTTAACGGACACCTATCATGCAAAATCAATGTTTGGAAGTTGTTTGTACAGAAATGTGTGTAGGTAATCAATATTGGTTACCAATATTGAGTGAGAGGCACATATTACAATGTCTCAGCATTAAAGCATCTACAAGACATTTTGCAAAGAACTTGTGTTTTTATAGCACATTTAACTTATTTTTTCAGCTATGTAATTCATAACTGCTAATCGCTAAGGCTGCATACACAGATATATAAGGGTACTTCAATTAAACAACAGGAGTCCTGATTTGTGGACGTTATATCAAATTTATTTAGCATTGTAACTTAGCTATAATGGTTCGTCTGCAGCATAAATTTATCTGTTTTGTGGACATCCTGTCACATTTGCATGAGACATTGAGCAAAAAACAGCAAATGTGCACACATTTAATAATACAAACAGCTACGATTCCCTTTGACCAGAAAATTTATATTTTCAGCAGGGTATAATAAACAATCTGATGGGTATTTTGACCTGAAACTACACACACATTCTGGAGGCACAAAAGACATCTTGTAAAAATGCCAAAATTGGAGCCTTTTAAATCTGGAAGATGCATCTAGACTTGTTCTGTTGGATGTTAAATTGACATCTAGAATATGTTTTTTTAAAAATGTTTATAATCTAGAATAAACAGATCTTTTAATATTTCTTTGTACACAGTAGATGTTTTCCAGATCAAATTCTCTTAAAATACGTCTTGCATATGCATGTTTGCCATCTGGCTGAACACCTGAAAAAGATTGAAACAGGATAAAAATAAATCATTAAATAGTTTCAGCCTCAGATGTCATGCTCCCAGCCCATTGGATGATCATCTGATAGATATGACACACAAAAAAGAAGCACTTCAGGGGTTTTGTAGTCGTCCTCTGACTGAATCGAAGAATACATTTGAAGGCCCATTGTGTCGTCACAGCATGTCAATGGCTTTGGAAAAGGGAACATATTTAGAAGGTTTGTGAACATCGTTTTTTTTTTTTTTTGTCAGACAATCAATCATCAGTTTTAATATCCCTTTTAAAAAGGTTCATTTTTCATATGAGATCTATCCACTGCAGGCTAGACATTCCCACTTCAAAATGCTCTGTTTGTCCTTTGGATGCAGTGTTTGAATTGAGATGGGTGCTTCTTAATACTTATTTCCTTTTCTTGCATCCTTGTTTCCTTTGTTTTTTGCCCCAACCCTTCAGGATGTGAGGAAAAGACAAGGAAGAGGAATCAAAGTGAAATGTTAACAGTGATGTGAATGGAGACATGATGATGGGTTGGATCCAAATGCAGTTTTAATAAGTGAATGGTCAGGCAGGCAAGGGTCCAAACAGGAGCAAACAGTCATATACAGAAAATCCAAAATACAAACCAAAATGGTGGTAAACAAACAAAAATATTTTCAATAACAATAATATTCCATATTTTGTGGTTAATCTTTTTCTTTTTTCTTGTTTATTTATGCTTTTGAATTGCATTATGGAACCTTGATGTGTCTTATAACAAAGTTTAACTTTGAAAAGTTCCAAAAAGTGACTTTTATGAACATTTTTATTAGCTTAAGGTGATACATTTTCTAGGTTTGTGTTATATAAATTACAGTAAAAAAAAAAAAAAACTTGTGACAAACTGCTAGTACATTTGCTCTTATGTTACAGACTTATTTTTCTACATACTATTATGTAGTGCACCTTGAAGGTATTCATATCGCTTCAATTTTTCCAATATTTTTTTTTTATGTTACAGCCTTGTGCCAAAATGGATTAAATTCGTTTATTTCCTTAAAATTCCACACACAATACACCATAATGACAATGTGAAGAAAGATTTTTATTATAACTATTATTATTATTATTATTAATCTAATTATTATTATTATACGTAAACAAATAGGTGTTCATTGTAGAGTAAAATGGTGAGAGCAAACATTCCAGAAAGGTCATGGGCTCTATTGTTTTTTAAGGAATTATGTTGAAAAAATAATGGCATTCTAACCTACAATTATACATTTTATACTTTCAATTAACCTTGTGCAAGGGTATTCTCATTTCTGTCAGATTTATATTAATACCAGTTGTTTATAGCTTACCTGTGGACAAAGAACCCTGTTGCACTGCATGCATCACTTAGAAGGTTAAAACACAATTATTAAATTTACTGCTAAACTATTGATAATTACATACTTGAACACACATAATTCCCATTTAATAACAAACATTTCATTAACCTACACCAAACACAAGGGAATTTACATAAACAGTTACTGAAGGTGGATGCTATTACAGACCTTAGCATTGTTTTTTTAATTGCTTTGCTAATTAAAGCAATTAATGCATGAATTAGAGGACGGGAATATGATAATTACACATCAACCTCGGAATACTTAATTGTTGTTTGGTTTCATCCTTTTTGGAAGTTCAATTAAAGTCAGCGTAGGCTTACTTTCTAAACTCACTAGTTCTAGTCTTGAAAAAAAATATATTGACCTCTACGGAAATGCTGTGAAAGCTGTGCTGTGTGCATTGTTTGCAGACTGATGGTCACTCAAAGAAAGCTAACAAAGATTTGGTGCTGATGAGCGATGTCACTGTCACCGTGGCAACCTTTATGATAGTAATTCACGGTGAGGGATAAAGTAGCCCATGGTTGCGCATCATTAGCCCACCTCATGAAGAGACACGCCTGGTCCGCTTTAGTTGATAACACCTGTCATTCCAACAAGCGCTCGCAATCATTCTCCACATGCTGTTTCTGTTTGTGTCTTTGTTAAGGTGATTCAGTGGAGGGCTGAAGGTGATGCGCACTTGACCCCTGCTTCAGTATTCAGAAGAACAGTTTATTCCAAAAAATCAACACTGTGCAGTATTTTAGTTCCAAGGGTAGACTGATACTAATGTTGTATTTAAATGTAATAAATGTAATATCCATTAATCAAGTAACCTGTGTTTTGTGATTCAAGAGTGTTTTCTGTACATTTATGTTTTTGCATAACTGAGAGCTTGATCTCTACTAAGGGTTTCAAGAGACTTTTAAAGGGCACCTATGATGAAAATCAACTTTTGTTCGCTGTTTGGACAAAACTGTGTGTAGGTAGAGTGTCCACTGTCAAATTGGAGTGATATAAACAAAATAAGTCTCCTTTTTTTTCTTCCTGAAGTTAAAATAGGACCAAATCAAAGTGATTCTGAGGCCCACTGCAATGTGACGAAGGAGTGCAGTTTTCCCCGCCCACTAAATTTATTGACAGGCACCATGTTTCTACAATAACATGTGCACACATGTCCACAAAACATTTTTTGCAAAGAAACTGGGCTTAAAAATATTTGTTCCAACTCTTTGTGATTTTTAAGTTTTACAAGTTTAAAACGGTTTTAAAACAGAGCATGTTTGTAATAAAGACAGTAAAATCGCTCTGTAATACATAATAATACATGTGTGTATGTTTGTGTGTACTGCAAACAGCATTTGTGTGTGACTCATCATTTCAGAAAGGCTTGAATAAACTACCACAAATACAAGAAATAAACTGTATTTTTGATTAATGAGCTGTATTTCAGCATCATCTATGTCTCTGTCACTGACTGCTCTTTATCTGATGTAATGCAGGAGAAGCAGGCACAAATGGGAATGGTGGGTGAGAAGAAGCAACTTTGCAGCTTTGGTCAGTATTGTGATAATACCACACTGTGATAAAAAAACTTTAGCAATTAATTGCAAAAAGAAAACTTGATGCCATCCGAAGCCTATGCAATATGATATTTCAGTCTAATGCAATATATGAAGATGTCAAATGTTGAAACCTCTAAGTAAATTTTCTACTAAAATTAGCATTTTCAGCCTCCTATGTTTAAACAAAATAACCTACTAAATCATCAAGTGAATTACTGAAGCTAAAAAACTGCACAATAGAGTCTCACAAAATTATTTTTGTTTTAATTATTATTATATTTATTATTAGTTTTCAAAAATAATGATAACATTTATTAAACACTGCAGCCTTTCGGCTATATTGGTAGCCACAAATACAGGTCAATCTGGTACTCTGATAAATGGCTTCTTTCAAATGTTCATATTCGCTTTTAAGTGCTCTGTCAAAGATTTTGGTTTACACTGGATGCATCCAGTGTAATAAATGGGATATTCCACTATACTACACTCAACAAAAATATAAACGCAACATCTTTGGTTTTGCTCTACATGTTCATGAGCATCATCTTAAACTTTTATGTAGACAAAAGGCCTGTTTTTCATAAATATTGTTCACATATTTGTCTAAATTTGTGTTAGAGAGCACTTCTCCATTGCCCAGTTAAGCCACGATCTGAAATTCTGTCAGATGGCGATCCAAAAAGGGACAAGATAAATGATGATGTGACACTGATAAAGCAAGAGATTGCTCCATATTTCAAGTTTCTGCACAGAGAAGCCATCTTTTGACCTTCTATTGGTCTCACACAGTCACATGATATTAAATCGCAGGTCAGAGTTCACCAGGCTTGAACTTTGGATCACGGTGACATGTGAAACTAGTTGCAAAAGATTGTGTTTCTGGTCTGCAGCATTCGCATGCATATGAATTGAAGTCAATTAGGTGAAAATTGCAGTGATTGCGGCTTTAATCCATCAACCTTACAGGTGTGGCATATCAAGATGCTGATTAGACAGCATGATTACTGCACAGTTGTGCCTTAGGCTGCACAAAATGCCACTTTAAAATGTGCATTTTATCACACAGCTCATATGCCACAGATGTTGCAAGTTTTGTTGGAGCATGCAGTTGGCATGCTGACTCCAGGAATGTCCAAAGCTGCTGCGTGTGAATTGAATGAAATTTTCTCCATCATAATCTATAAGCTATCTATCATAAGCTATCTCCAAAGGTATTTCAGAGAACACAATCGCAGACCATGTGTAACCACAACAGCCACATCCAGCATTTTACCACTAAAATCATCTGAGACCAGCCACCTGCTGGATTATCTCGGTAAAGGAGAAGTGCTCACAAACACAAATTTACACAAATTTGTGCACAATATTTGAGAGAAATGATATAGCCCTTTTAGTGCGTGTAGAAAGAGTTCTAGATTTTTGAGTTCAGCTCATGAAAAATGTGAGCAAAAAACAAACGTATTGCTTTATATTTTGAAAAACAGTGTGTGACACAAATGTGTGTAGGAATGGTAAAGTCATGTGTAGTCAGTCACCAGGATGGCCAACTACAAAATTCTGAAGTGTGCTTCTGATGAGCAGGTTGAGTTGGTCTCACGGCAGCTCGTAACCTTTTGATTTAGTAGCTATTTCCTATGAATTTGTACAATTTAGTATAATTTGCTTATTCCCCAATGATGGATGGGTTTAGGGATGGGGTTTGGTGCCACACCTCCTTTTTAAAATCGTACATTTTGTACAACTAAACTCATCTAAATGGGCTATATGCAAAACTAATGTTTTTCGGTCAATGATGAACTTCCGGTTGGAGCTTTATATGACTATTTTCAATTTCATAAGGTTCCCTTTACAGCATCAGTGTTGTAATGTAATTCAAATATAATTTGTTAAATAGACTTCAGCATCAATTTCATTGTTAAAGCATAAAAAGAGAACCACCGTTTAAATGCAGGCGCCGTCATTAGCGGCAGGCTAGTGCAGAAATGACATAGAAAATACTAGGGTAAAATAAATTTCCATATTTTAAAGACATGGCGTGGAAAAATAGATTGTTTAAAAATGTTTTTATTATTTTATTTTTTTTAGACATACAAAAGACAAAAATACAAACACAACATAAAATGCCTGACACAAAACATAACTGCACATACAAAAAATACATATGGCGAAAGCAACAAGCTATTACAGGGTACAAATAGGAAAAATATAATTTAATGCTGTGCTTCTTGTTTTGTCTGATACCCACTTTATATCGTATCCCAGCCAGGCAGTGAGGATCGCTGTTTTGTTTTTTGTTTTTTTTAAGAAATCAGATCTTAAACGCAGCGATTTTGTATGGGAAGTTAACCGGAAGCCCTGGGCCTGTCAAATTGAATTTAAAAGTCTGTGTGCATATACCCCATTCATATGAATTAGCCACTAAACTGACACAACGTAAAATAGTTACATTTCCTCATGAGATAAAGATAGATTTATAGGGATGAGCATTGTAGCCAATCACAGACATGTCTTGCTCCAGTCCAATTTTTGACGTCTCAACCGCATTGGCATTTTTACAGAAGGGCATCCGCTGCGTAAAACATATGCTGGATAAGTTGGCAGGTTTATTCCACTGTGGTGACCCTAGATTAATAAAGGGACTAAGCCGAAAAGAAAATGAATTAATGAATTAATTAATAGTTAAAGAGATTCTTCAAAAAATGAAAATACGCTAATCATTCACTCTTTCCTTCTCTTAAACCTTTATGAGTTCCTTTCTTCTATTAAATGCAAAATAAGATAATTTGAATAAAGTTGAAACCTGTAACCACTGACTGCAAAAAACAGCAAAGAAAGCTGATATTGGTACCAACCTAAATTTTGGTTCCATGACAACATGGTATTGGCATACTGTGCTGGATTCAATCAGAGCACGCTTGAACTTCAAACCATTCAACCAAACGCATGTCTGAATTTGGAATGCAAATCACACTAAAATAGAGCACTATCTGCCAAGATCATCTTGAAACACTTCTGGGCTCAAGAGTAAATATTTAGCAATAACAGCAGACATAAGGTGGAGGTGATTACAGACACATAAATGACTTCACCCTGCAGGAGTGAAACAGGAATCAAGGACACAGACACTGCTCCCTCTCAGCACGGCTGGGTGTTAATGAAGCTCACACCAGGTATACGCTGATCTAAGATCTACAGCGCTTTTACCAAACGTGACCTTAAACATACTCAGAGACTGATGTCAGATGTGTATGCAAAAAATAAATAAATATTAAAATAATCATAATCTATGGTGAAAGAACTTGCTGTTCTGAAGAGAAAGAGTGGATTTTATGCTTTCTGTAAATGTTTAAAAGAACAAAAACTCTAATCTTAAAAGATGCTATAATAAACAAGGGATAACAAGAGTATGGTAACTATAAATGCAACACTGGCGCCATCGTGTGGTTAAAAAGACCCACACGCACATGGATATATTTTTTTACAATCTTACGGGAGACAGATAAACACTTGTGGGGGAAATCCAATAAAAATTAAATAAACACCATGTTATGATAAAAACATCTTTACTGACTTAATCTGCAGGAAAAAAATTAACAAGGTTTCCACGGGACAGATTTTTTTTTGTCTTTTAGAATTGTAATGTTTTATAGTTATTAGTATAAACAACATTGAATGTACAAACTAACAAAAACAAGCTTAAAGAGTCCAATTGTACATAATGAGGCACATTAAAGCAGGTCAAACTTCAAACACAAGGCAAAATCGACTGTTTTCATACATTAATCATATGTATATATTTATATACTGCTTTTTTTTCTTCAGGCCCACTCTGTCAGGAACCCATGTTTGACTGGTCATCCTTGACTAGTGCTGTTTTCAGTAGCCTAAAAGATGAAACAATAACAAAAAATACATTAATTATACAATGAATTCAAATGACACATTTTTATGGCATATTTTATGGTTTCTATATTACTGTTTGTCTCTTTAATTGCAATGTTAGCTCACATATTAAATCAATAATCACAATATGACCTAATTGGGTCGTACATGCAATATCAAAATGATCGACCTCAGATTTATCTGCACTTATACATTTTTTTCTTTCAAAAATTTGAACATTTTTTTTTTTCCAAATATTCTGTCTTGTCATGCTGTTGGATGTGAGAATTTGTATATAGGTTTGTTAAAGTGTACATAAACTCAAACAACAGCACATCATCTTGTTTATCTAGACCAGTGGTGTCCTGGAGGGCCGGTGTCTGGGAGAGTTTAGCTCCAACCCTAATCAAACACACATAAACCAGCTAACTACCTCTTACTAGATTTACTAGAAATCTCCTAGCTGGTGTGTTGAGGCAAGTTAGAGCTAAACTCTCCAGGACACCGGCCCTCCAGGACACCACTGGTCTAGATAAACAAGATGATGTGCTTTTGGTTGTGCTGGTTGAAAGTCTCTTCACATTCCGATAGTACTGATTAAAGTAAATAATTTAAATGGATTTATATGTATTTTTATATTCTGGGTAAGGCTTAAGACAAAAAAAATTGTCGGGCAGACAAATAATTAAGAAATGTATCTCAAACTGTCTGTCAACAAATTTAAATGTGCTTTTGAGCAGCTTCTTTACGCAGATAGATACATCATTTGCGTGTACACGTGAAGCATGGCCACCTACAGCTGACAGAGAGACATCAGGCAAACTCTGCATCAACCTGAAAGACTTCTTTCTGAAGAACCAAAGTGGCCTTGTATCCATGAAAAGAAAGTTTGTTTTTTAAAAGGGCTTCTGCCAAAAACGCAGAATCAAAACTTTTCTAAAGCCTAAAGCAAAATCAGAATTACTTTTGCACGCTGAAGGGAAATAACGTCATGCAGTTCAAAAGCACGATCTTAAGAGTGACACCATGGCTTAAGTATTACTTTTAGACAGGTATGTTTTAAAACTACTTTAACCACGCAAAGCTTATGTAGATTGTGTTCTTGTTTATATGATTATGTGTATATGTTATATTTATATAACACAGAGGTGTTTTTCAGCCACATATAGACAAAATATTGACTTCACGACGTTCCTTTTACAGCATCGAAAATATAGTAAGTTAAATAGAACTAAGCATTAATTTAGTTGTTCACGTGTTAAAGTAAATGAAAACAAGAGATGTACAAGGATAAGCCGGCACAACTGAAAATGAAGTTAGTCGCTCGTTGTCTAAGATGAGAGGATATTTCTGTTTTTAGCACTCCTTTTTTTCTTATCTGATTTTTATTCAGTAGAACAAAGAAACATAAGTAAAACAACCCTCTTCCACCTAACCAGCTTTACTGAGGTGAAATTTGATTTATATTACTTCATTACTTATATTACAACAGTGACAGCCTGTGGCACGCTCCCACTCTTAGGTTGTTTTGAATATTGGGTCTGAAATAGCGTGTAAATATGACTTCAAAACAACATTAGCACCGTTTCATTGACTGTGAACAATGTTGTATTTTATAGCCATTGGCTGATTATATATCTAATCGTTTAGAATTTGCTAACAATACTTTTCTGAAATTACTAAGGAGAAAGTTTGAATGTACAAATATAAAACCAACTTATAGGTTTGTTAAAAACCAACTTACCACAATGCCAGTTTTAGGGAAATATGATTCCTGCACCTGCTGGCCTGTCAACAACTATGCTGGACAAAATGCATGTCTTCATAGATTTTCAAACTGGTGAATGACATGATCTAGTGTTATATATCGCCATCAGCATTCATGACTTAAGGAGGCGTGGCTTTGGACAGAGAGTCGTCAATTTCTAAGCTATTATGCTAATGCTAGCATTCTGGCAGCTCATCTACTGCACCTTTAAATGAAAAAAAATGGCTAAAATGTTTTTTCTAGATCAAGATCATGCAGGTGATGAACAAAGTGCTTGATCATTTTGCATTTTATATAACTTATGTCAGTCTTACAACACTTGTCTCAGGGGTGGCACGTGTTGCCTGTACATCACCAACATTACATGGAGGATTTCAACCTCCCATCTCATCTATATGGAAAAATAGTAGAAACATCCTGTTTTGATCAGTATCCGTTTTTAAACAGATTTTTGTTCAAATTTTGATTTTCATAATAATTATAAAACAGTAAATATTTTCTTGGATAATTTATTAAATTGAACATTTATGAAGTGAACTGAACTGGTCCTGCATTCTTTTATTCGCCCAAATATCTGCTTGCTGCATGAGGAATAGGTGATAATTGTCAGCAATGTGGGGCTATCAATACTATTAGCATGTAAGTAGAGAGCAATGAGCTTGTTAGACAGTATTTTGTGATATGTGAAAAGTATAAATGGTTTCTTTAAAGTTTCTTTAAAATATGTCAGTATGATTGGGGCTGATTTCTTTTTTAAATATTATTCAGCTTAAAAAAAATTATCAACATTTATTTTTAATGAAAAGCACCAGCCAGGAAAGACACTGTGTATGTCTGCAGTGTATAGTATAGCAGTGTATAGACACTGTGTATGTCTGCACTGCAGAGTATATGGGATCATAAAAAATAGACTATTATGACAGGGATAAACATAGTAAATGTCAAAGTTTTAAATTACGTCATCAATATTTATGACAATTATTATAATTATGTATTCGCTACCACAAAGGCCCAGCATTTATTACATTTCCCTAATACATTTTTTTTAATGTAAAAACTGATTTATTCATGCACAGAGGCCTCCACTAACATATAAAAAGTATATTTTTCTACATTTGGGTCTTTCAGAGTAAAACACACACAGGCACTAAACTTATTTTAACTACAATTTGACGATATTTATATACTATTTAGCATCTTCAAAGCCATTAAAAGGGAGGGTGTGGAGAAAGAAGCTGAAAAAAGATGGATGGACTGTCACCACAAAACCTACCTTTAGTGAGTCTGAGGCTCTTCTGAGTTCTTTGATTACAGATGACAGGGCTTCAGGATTGATCCCCTGCTCACAGAGACGGACACATATAGACAAAGACTCCATGTCCAATCCTGTATTCAGCAGCCTTGATATCTCCAGGAGAACTGAGCAAGAAAGATTAAAACAAATCATGTGAAACAACCGAGTATGTAAATGTTTTATTTAGAAGAAATCGATAAGTTAATGCAATAAGTGTAATTTTCTCCTTCTGAAAAAAAAAACAGAAACATTACAGAAGTTCTAATGAACTTTAAATTTACCCTCTCATGACAGTAGATTTGAATAGGTTTTAGTATGGATTGGGGCATATTCCACTAGAATGCCACCAATAAAATACAACAAATTAGGTAATTAACATTACCACTACTTATGTTTTTGTGTGTTTGTTAGGACAAATAAAAATAACAAATTATAATAATTGCATATCATCTCTCTACTGATGCATGTAATCTTACCATCCATAGTCTCGCGGACAGCGTTCATGTTTGCACTCGCAGGACTAGCCATGATGCTATCGTTGCTAAAGCTATTTGATTACTTAACGAGAATAACAGCGCAATATCTTTCACATAGACGACACTGACGCGTCTATCTCTGTTAGTTGTTGATGTTCTCTCACCATTCGCGAATTTACAAGCAGGGTGAACAACAAAAAACGCATTAAACAACAAGCATGAACTAACTGTCAGCCGTTATATTTACACCTCCCGCTTGTTGTTGTGGTAATCGTGTCAATAAAGTTTTTACGTTCGAAAGGAAGTTACGTCGACACGGAATGTTTTCCGTTCTCCTCACCTGATTGGCTGTTTCGCAGGTTTTGCTCGATTGTGATAGGCTAGCACCGCTTGAGCGAAAATTAAATCAGACGTTGGAGCAATTCATAGATCACGGTTGGGCTTGTTTGAGTTTCGTTGCGATGTAAGTGTTTAGTTAACTATCACATGGTTAACGTTTCCTCTTCTTTTTATCACGTTAAGACTGCTGATTAACAAAGGCAGAAAATTGTATCAATGGTCTTTTGTGTATATATAACCATATATATAATCACACATGATGTTCATTGCTCTGATTTGTTGTTATTTTAAATAATATATTCTTTTTTGTTTTATACTCTCACACAAGATAGCGTACTCAGCTGGATGTCGTTTTTAAGATGGGAGACATCGCAAAGATTCATATAACGCCTGAGACTCCTGCTAGACCTGCTATCCTGAACCCGTTTGAGAGCCCAAACGACTATCACCGTCTGCACGAGCCTGTGGTGCCCAGTCCGTCGGTCTTTAAAAGCTGTAAAAGCTCGTCAGCGGTGAGTAACTGACTCTACATGAGGGTAGAATTAAAGGGATAGTTCACCCCCCAAAATGTCAATTTTTTTCATTATTAGTCACACTATAGTGATTCTAAATCATTATGAATTTCCATCTTCTGTTGAACACAAAGCAAGATTTTCTGAAGAATGTTGGGGGACAAAAACAGCCATTGATATCCAAAGTAGGAACTAAAAAACACTGGAATTTCTATTCAATTCGTGTTTATTTCTATAGCGCTTTTACCATGTAGAATGTGTCAAAACAGCTTAACATTGAAGTTCTAGTATTGAAACTGTGTCAGTAAAGTAAAAACACTGAAGAGCAAATCCATCGATGCACAACTTCACAAGTCTCAAGCCAGTGGCGAACAAACAAGAAAAAAAATCAGTCAATGGCTATTTATTTCTGAACGTTCTTTTGTAAATCTTCCTTTGAGTTCAACAGGCGAAAGAGACTCAAACAGGTTGAGGATGAGTTAATGATAACATAATTGTCAGTTTTGGTTTAACTAAAAAATACAAGTGTCATTTCTGTTTGTATTTTCTATCGTAGACACCAGCTAAATTCAAATGGTCTATTGATGAAATGGCAAATTTGCTTCCTGTGGAAATAGACCCAGAGGACATTCACCGCCAGGCTGTGTTTTTGAGCCAAGCCAGGTATGTATTCGTGTAATTATGTTTAGAGCATTCATTTGTTTGTAAATATTTGGTTGCATGTATAACTCAAATGTGTTGTAATGCATCAAGGGCGGATTCTGAGATTGAGGAAAAACGACAACATGCTATTGAACAGGTAAAACAGTTTTACTGCTAAATGTAGCAAATACTGAACACGAAAAATACATTTATTTTAATTCAAGAGAAGGAAGCTTTAACAGATTTCCTTTTTTTTTTTTTTTTTGTAGTTTTTCACTAAAGGTGCCATTGTTCCCTCTCCATGGGGACCACTATCATCAAAACAATCAATGAAACTGCCGCATCATAAAAGTGAGTCATGACATTTGTTTTCTTGCTGGTTTAGTTTTTGGGACTTGTGGAGCTTCAGTGTTTGGACTTTCAGCAGTGAAAATTAAACCACACTGAACTGAACTAAACTGATCTTCAACTCTGAAAACTAGACTGACGCAGTTACAATTTACTAAAACTTCTATGATAAGCTGCTTTGACACAATCTACTTTGTAAAAATGCTTTAGAAATAAAGATACATTGAATTGAGTTCAGTACAATCATAGGGGAGTTAAGATAAATTTTGATATGTCTAATTTTAGGTCCCTTGTCCCCACTGGTAACCGAGGAGATTCAGCCGCCAAAGAAAATAAATGGTTTGTTCAGAGGTTTTAATATAATTAAGAAGTGGTCATTTTTAAAAATGTATGCATGTAGATTCAGAATAATTGGTCTTTCTTGTTTGTGTTCTAGCCATCTGTCAGACAGTTCTGTCTCTACCTGTGGACTTCAATCTTGAGAAAGTTCTGGGTAACTTTTTTATTTTTTTATATGCATTTCATAATTTTACTACAACAAACTAAGAGATACACACATATCTTTCGCCATGTCATGTGCTATATTCCCTCAAACCATTTTACACATCATTTTTGTTATTTTTCTTTATTAATTTAGAGAATGCATAAAATATTCGTATTTTAACTAGTATTTTAAAAGTATTTAAATATATAACTTGTCATTTATAGGACACTACTCATCTGAAGTTAGTCAATAAGCCCTTGTCCCTGGTTAGGCTTTACATAATCCAAAAAAAAAATCTACAAATAAAAACATAATACAGCAGACATGGATGTAGAGCCATAAACATGAACGCGTTGCTGTAGTATTAAGGATTCTATGTTGATACAAAAATAGTCTTTCAAATCAATTCTGTTCGTTTAAGCTTTTTAAAACTTAAAGCTCTACAAACATAAAATGTACTATATTAAAATTGTGAATTTTATCTCAATACCTTTACACTATTGTTTTTACTGTGATTTTTTTTTTTTGGTCAAATATAAATTATGAGACTTAAAAATGTAAAAACCTTCCAAAACTTTTAAAATTAATTATACTTTTTCTTTTTTTAATACTATGACCTATTAATTAAGAGATTATTAGGTCATATATTCATGCTTGACATAACTTATTTTGGAACATGAGATCTTAAAAGTGGATTTTGAAAGACTTTGTCTACTTCCTCTGCCTATTGATTAACTTGAGAAGCTTTCTGTATTTACCAGGTGATTTCTATAAAACCGAAGAGTTAACAGAGCAGGTGCAGGATAGTCTGAGCTCCTCTTCACTGCGGCGGAAGCTGTTTCTTGATGGTCACGACAGCGGCTCCGAGTCTTCTACCCCTTCCAGCCCAGACAGAAATTCTCCTAGCGTACCTCCCAGCAGTCGAGAGTTGATGTCTTCTGCTATCGTCTCTCCACTTCAGTGTGGCATTCCAACTGGGACCCCCTTGTCTGTACGTAACACATCATAGACTAAAAAGTACACTTTTGTAGACCTCAGAATATCTGCATTAAGGCTTCCTGAGATGTTTTAATTCATCATTGTTATTATATTATTCATTTACTGTTACCCATTATCATCTCCAGGGCCAGTTTTCCTCAAGTCCCATCCAAGGCCAGTGTCGAGCATACAGTTTGGGCAGTGTCACAAGTCCTATGTTTTCAGACAGATCATCGTTAGATTTCAAATCTCCTGTTTTGTCACCTATCAGATTACAGCATTCTGTGACACCTGAATCAGGTAAGAAATTTCAGATGGTTCCCGTGTTTATGGGTGATTATTTTAGAATTGCGGGTGCGTTTTAAGTCAGGTATTTAAAAAAAAAAAAAAACTTTCATGATAAAAAATGACCTGCATCCTGGATAATGATTTCTGTTCATCAAAGAAGATAAGTGTACATAAAATGACTAAATGTTATCTTCACAGGTGAGAGGAAAAGACTGTCATTTTTATCTCCCAACTGTGTAACCACGGGCAGCTCAGACATGGACGTGAACCGCAGTGGTGAAAGCCCATTGGTGGAGGGCTGTTCACCTATCAGAAGCTGCTCCCCCTTTCAGTCCCGGTCCCGAAACAGAGTCTGCATGTGGGCTTCTCCTGCTCACATTTCCCCAATCCTCCACCCAGTTCTCCAGGACAAAGAAAACATCCACATAACAGAACATTTACCCACTATGGACCTAGACGTCACTTCAACAGCCCCTCATGCCCAGCGAGAAAGTCTCCAGGCTGGGAGCAGTGAATCAGAGGCTTCTGTGGCCGTTTCTGAACAAATGGAACAAGATGAGCTTTTTGTAAAAGACACAGGAGAAAATGTTGAGACTAATGGAAAGGAATGTGAAAGTGACAATGAGGATGAAGGGGAGGATGAACTCAGAGAGGAGGAATCATGTGCTTGGGTTCCTGAAGAGGACACTACGTCACTAGTTCGACTATCCAGCTCTGGAACAGGAAGTGTGCCTAATGCTGAAAGTACGCACATGTTCTTATCCCTGCTAGCAGAAGGCAGCATCACGCCGTATGACACTAGCATGCAGGTTAGTTTGCATGCTGTCAGATGAATTCCAGCTGCTTATCCAAAACCGTTTAAACAGCAGGTGTAGATGACAACATAAAACTGTTGGTTAACCGGCAAGTAGCAGCTGAACCAAATAATAATACTTAAAGGGTTTTTTGCTATTAAAATATGAACATTTGATTTTATAAAACAGATTTTTTAAATTTAAATGCCTTTTATATAAATAAACATAAAAATATATATACATTGATAAAATCATACCAGTCAGTGAATAGAAAGTTTAACTTATTTTTTTTAGCTTTGCTTTCTACATGAAAAAAAGAACTTCAATGAGAAATTCAAGTATATTCTCTTTCTAAAGTATATATCTCTTTTTCAAAGTGTGAGTTTATAAGATAAAGATCATACTTAAAGGGGTAGTTCACCTAAAATGAAAAATGACTCCCCATTTCCTCACCCTCAAGTGCTTTATTCTGTTGAACACAAAAGAATATCTTTTAAATAAAGCTGAAGACGAATCTAATGACTTCTATAATCAATGACTTCTATAGTATTTGTGTTTCATACTATAGAAGTGAATGGTTACATGTTTTCAGTATATTTTGAGTTTTTAACAGAAGAAAAAACTCAAATGTTTGGAACGAGGGTGAGTGAATGATTTTTTTTTTTTGATTATTTTTTTTTTATCATTTAAATTTTTTTTGTCTTTTTATTTTTTACTTTTACCAATTTATTTCTTCTGTTGAACAAAACAAGATATTTGCAAGGATGTTGGGGAAAAGGAGGCATTGAGATCCGGAATAGGAACAAAAAGTACTATGGACTATTTCAACAGAGGAAAAAAAATCTGTTTTGGAGTAAGAGTGACTAAATTTAATAAAAAAACAACATTTTAGATTAAATCTGAGAGCTCTCTCTCATCCTCCATAGATGCAGTAG
Organism: Danio albolineatus; assembly: GCA_903798035.1. Classification (NCBI taxonomy): domain Eukaryota; kingdom Metazoa; phylum Chordata; class Actinopteri; order Cypriniformes; family Danionidae; genus Danio; species Danio albolineatus. Next base: position 960,178 of record CAIGQQ010005934.1, on the reverse strand, counting down.
TCTCAAGACGTTTATAGGCCAGAAAAGGACCAAACGGTCGTGTGACTTTAACTGTAATCACGCAAAGCTCCAAAAACACCTGTGTGAAGAAACAAAAACTAAAAACAAAATGCCTTTTGTTTAGCATCAGATCAATGTTTAGCATCAGATCAATGTACATTGATTTATGCTTGCGTGTTGTACTGCGGACTGTAATGGCAATACGTCATACTGCCCATAGTGAACTCAACACAGAAAACAAAGGCAAACAAGTCAAAAGTGTTCTTGGAGCTTCATATGATTACAGTTGAATAACTGAAGTCACGTGGAATGTGTTTTTTATTTTTGAGCTTGAAAGTCTGATGACCACTGATGTCTATGAAAGATTAGAGAGAGTTCTCAAATATCTTTGCGTTCTTAAGATAAACTAAGGTCTCGGGATTGGAGCCACACAAGGGTGAGTAATTAGTAACAGAATTTGAATAAACTAACTCTTTTTAAAAACCTTTTAAATAAGGAATTTTATTTAGGCAATTGGAGAGTGATTTATTATGCTTAAAGTTAATGTTTTAAAATGATTATTATTATTGCAGGTGGACAGCGGTTATAACACTCACTCGGTGTGCACTACCAGCCTAATGGATACTCTCAATTCAGACATCCAGAGTAAAGAAATGCTGGACACACACACTGCTGAAGAGAGCGGACCTTTCACTAGACACATTAAACCAAAGGTAATCTCACATCGTCACATTTGAAATTTTGTTCTTCACTTTATGCTTTAGTTTTTCACATTGAAAACACACTAGATGATAGTTTGTATAAATAAAACACATGCACAAAAGTCATTTTCTAAAGCAAGAAATGTTTTGTTTGCAGTTGTTCGTCCCGCCACACTGAGCACGAGGAACAAACTGGGCACTTTATGCAGTCTTAACCCTCAACACGTTTACACCTCAAGCTGAATGATACTCTAGTCATCTATTCTAGAGAATGCTGGATGTTGTGTTTTAGCATTACTGTCTGAGCCTTCCTTAAAGGGTCAGTTCACCCAAAACTGAAACCGATTTGTATTTTCTTCTGTTGTAAACAAAGACATTTTAAAGAAAGCTGAAAACCTGTAACCATTGACTTCTGCAGTATTAGTTTTTTCTTATTATGGAAGTCAAGGTTTTCAGCTTTCTTCAAAATATATTTGTGTTCAAAAGAAGAAACTCAAAGGTTTATAACCACTTGAGACTGAGAAAATGGTGAGTACATTTAAAATTTTTGGGGTGAACTATCCCTTTAAGTTTTTATATTTATTCTTGCTCCAATAATATTTGGGTCTGTGAAAACTTGAATTAGGATTGTTTTTGTATGGTTTTATTGATTGTGGAATATACCTGCAGCTTGTAATTACGAGTTATTTGTGAAAAGAGGGATGGCAGTTTTGTAACCAATTCCTTTTGCTGTTTTTATGAGGTTGTTTTTTAAAAAAAAAAATCTTTCTAATTATTTATGCATTAATCAATCACTAACAAACGCAAGGAGATACCACAGAGGTATACATGTATATGATGGCAGCATGTGTATCTGATTTATTATAATAAAATGTCTTGATAAAAACAGTACCAGTGTATGCTTTCAGTTTCTCTGTCGGGAAACTTTAGTTGATGTGTGAACATAAACAATATCTCTCAATGTAAGATGCTCAAAGTTTAATGCAAAGGGAGACATTGGCTTTTACAGAGTTAGCTTAGCAAAGCCTACAGTAGTGAACGAAGATTGGGGACTACAAAAAAATACATCTGGGTTAATGATGTCATAAACCCTTCATGTTATGAATACACCCCGCACAGCAAAGGGCTGTGGCCAGAGGCGCTGTGATGTTATAGCACAGAAAGCTAAACTGGCATCCAAATACTGCTATTTCCCCAGAGCTTGTTCTGTTTCTGTATTTGGATGTCTAAAGGACATGACACAAAGCTTAAAGTTTAATTTAATTATCTTCTAGAGAATTCTAAAAAATATATAGCTAGCAATTGACAAAGGTCATTTACAATGACACTGACAGTATTTTCACAGCAGAGGCAAAGCGTGTGCTGGTAGAGATGTGACGCTGCCATTATGTTAGCTGACCAATCAGAGCCTATTGAGGGCAGGCTTTCAGAGGAACTAGGAAATTTGACAGTCGTTTTCATAGCTGACCTATGTATAATCAAAGTAAGAGATATATGAACAAATAAGGTGATTTTCTTCAAATGAAGCATAAGCACACATTGCTTTGCACCCCATTAACACAACCAAGCCTTAAAAATACACTCTGGACCATGCCTTTAAGAATAAATCTTTCATCCATCAATGTAGCTTGTGCCATTATACCATGGTTTTGTGCACAGCTGATCTAAGCTAAAATACTAGATCCTGTTTGATTTGGATTAATTCCTATTCCACTGTATGTATATACACAAGCAAAGAGAGAGAATGTTCTTTATAAACGTCATGAAATGCTGTAACATATATTATGCCAGGGTTTCATATATTGTACGAATTCCCAAACTTTCCAAAATATAAAAGTAATAATGCAAACAGGTGGCACAGTGGCTCAGTGGTTAGCACTGCTGCCACATACCAAGAAGGTCGCTGGTTTGAGTCCGAGCTGGATCAGTTGGTGTTTCTGTGTGAAGTTTGCATGTTCTCCCCGTGTTCCCATGGGTTTCCTCTGGTTTCCCCACAGCCGACATGCAGTAAGGTGAACTGAATGAGTTAAATGGGCTGTAGTGTATGGGTGTTTTCCAGTACTGGGTTGCAGCTGGAAGGGCATCCGTTGTGTAAAACACATGCTGGATAAGTTGGCGGTTCATTCCGACTAACCGAAGGAAAATGAATAAATGCAAACAGTAAAAAAAATCTATAAATATTTAGCTTATTGCATGATTCATACATTAAGGGAAATGCTAACTTCCTCTGGCATATTTTAAAAAGGGGTTTGAATATTTAATTCAGTGTTAATTTCACATTTCAAGCATCTACGCAATGGATCAGTGATAAATCAAAGTGAGAATCCTGAATATCCCGCAGTTCTCTAATCACAGCCATCTTCGTCTTCTATTTACTACACAAAACGGTAACATGAATTTCGTCAAGAGTCTGTTTAATAATGGTGTTCTGTTTTCAATGACCATGAAACAAAAAGAACAACACAGCACTGCTGATACAGTACTACTGATAGTTGCTCACAGACATAAAAATTGTGTATTAGCTAGTAAAAAAAGAAAAGAGAATCAAGAGCAAAAACAGTTGTGGATGCATTCAATAATAATAAAAAACTATTTAAAAAACATTTGTGTCCATTTTACTGCTTGGGTATTAACTCAAGGTCTTCCTGGAACTACCTTGTGGATGAACGGAAAGGATTTTTTTATTCAAAGTTTGCATTTATATATAGTAAGATGTCTCTAAATGCTCCTATGTCAACGGTCAAGCTTGGGTTTTTTGGCCTCTGGTTCTGACTCAGGCACAGGTACACTGACACCAGGGATCTGGGAAAAAAAGAAAAGACACATTAGAAGTTAGTTTTTAGTTGCAGGGCTGTAAAGTTCTAAATTCGTTTATAATAAAAATCACATTACTGTACTGGTATTTATTCATTAAAAGTGTTTCCATCATGGTTTGTGAATTTTGTTGTTTTCATGTTTATTCTACATTTTTGATCAAGCAATTTTATTTTAGCTTTATGGAAACAACTATTGAGAGTGGTTGAGCATTGTTTAGCCTTGTGTGCTGCACTATATGCATTTTGTCTGTACAGAGTGAGTTGCTAAAAGAAGAAAAAAAGTACATAACCAAGATTGTTCTATACAGGAGCTTGCTTAATACAATCTTAACATGCAGGTTTTTTTTATAATTTCTGTAATATCATGGAATTTTAAAAAGGTCCATTGTAACAAATTATCAAAATATAGTAGTCCACAACTGAAGAGGATCAAACCCTTTCACATTTCAACAATTAAATACACATTCTAGTCTTAAAACGATTTTGAAAAACTTTCTGGATCCACTTCAAATGTTGACTACTCTAGTCCAGTTTTTCTCAAAGTGGAGGACGCTTGGTGTTTTTCAAAAATCAAATAAATTTGATTAAACTATTAGAATGACCATATTTTATCCATAACCTACAAAAAAGAAAA
>CAIGQQ010005934.1:936962-955627 GCA_903798035.1 Danio albolineatus | reverse complement strand
ATATATATATATATATACATACACACATACACACACATGGTTGTTACCAGATATGGTTAATTGCCTGATAAAGGGTCAAGCTAGGGATTTTTAGTATAGATGTTAAGTGTTTGTACTAACCTGAGTGTGAAAGGCCACTGAGGCTCTTTGTGCGTACTGGGCCATTTTGTGTCTGTAGTTAATGTTGTTGCATAAGGCCGACTGCTTATGCTTGTCCATCAAATCTGGGTATGTGCTGTCTGCATTAATAGCCACTGCTAGCAGACGATGAACTATGATATCAGCATATCTACAAAATACAACAACACGAGAATAAATGTTCAGTCAAGAGGACTCGACATGTGAAGTACATAAACGTCATCATCATGCTAATTCATACGATCCCAGTGGATGAATCTTCAGTGAAATTTGACATTTTCAGCCAACTGTCACATTTTCATTAAATGGTTAGGTTTACATAAATATAATGAAGCTTAACGTAATTTTGTAATGCCTCTAAGTGAGTGCAGTATTTACTGTTCGTTTGTCAGGATTACCAGGTCCAAGAAAACTCAAAAGCGTGCCCAAAAGCAATAAGTAGGCCAATATTTTCCTTGTCCAATCAATTTTTGGCTTACCTCAAAAGAAAAAAAGTTAACATATGATCTCTGATATTTTGGGTTTAGACATACTTGTAGATACAGTATATATGTTAAAGTACTGACTGACTTTCTGCACACCAAAAAACAGCTCTAAATACCTTGCTCAGATGTTGGCGTAACTGATATTCTGCACATTTTATATGTGATGTGCCATTAGGTGGTTTTACTCGCTTACTTGCAACAGTCTTTGGGTTGCCAGGTATGCATTCCAGGAGCATCCATTAGGAAATGCTTCAATTTTCCCTTTGTATTTGTGAGAATAAATCATTTAAGCGGCAGTGTCACATTGTAAAAGTAGACCAAAAAAAAAAAAAATCCTGCAAATGCATTTTCAAGAGCTCAATTACGTGTGAAAATCATGATCCTTTAAAACACTGTTCATTGTAGTGTCCATCCTAGTGCATCCCTAGTTTAGTAGATACAACCACTAGTAATAATATTTTATGAGTGCTTAATAATTTGAGATTCTGATCTTTTAGAATAATTGTGCAATTTAAACTCAAAGAGATGGATTGTTTTTGTAAAAGCCACTGTTCCTGTTCATCTGAAAAAGACTGGGATGAATCTGGAATGGCGGGAGGGGAAGTGAATTATGAGAGAATTTTCTTTTTTTGGACTGACTAAACCCTTTCAATTGAATAAATAGCAGTTTTTGAGTGCGCCTCACCTTCTGATGGGTGACGTAAAGTGTGTGTAAATAGGTGATGCCAGGCCATAGTGGTGGAAATCACTGTCCATGCCTGAGCAGAAATACACAGCCTGCATCATGCAGCGGGTGGCCAGAATCCTCAGAAGAGTGTTGAAATATGCAAAGCTCTCGATCGTCGCATTGTTTAGGGAATCAGCCAGAGCTTTTGCGGAATCTGTGTGGATCTCCAGATCCTGGATGACAAGAACAACAGGGCAGAAATGCCAATGAAACTGACACAAATGATGCATACATACATAGTTTCTGATTTAATCAGCATATTGAATCAACATCTTAACTGAATGAATGACTTAGGCCCGGATCAGATCACATGATTTGTCATGATTTCCTTGATGTAGGGTTGCATGGGCATTCGTAAACAACAAAAGTTGTGACAAAAGATTTAATTGTTTCTGCTATATAATTTGACATAGTTCACTACAACCAATACCATGTCTGTGATGCCTAATGAAATTGTCGCAGAAAGGCTAGCATGTTTAATTTTTTTCCCCAATCTTTACGACGAGTTCTGTCTTGTGGGTGACACTGTGCAATAGGAGCACATCATTTCTCAGTCATATCAACAGGTGCATCCATTAATCCATGGGTCAGGTAACCAAAAAAAATAGGCTGCATATTTACTTATGGGTGAGTTTCGGGTGGATAAGATCAATCATTTGTTATGCAAACTTTAACTACTTTCTCTAAAATATGAAAGTGTTTTAAGCTATTTTATTTGACAGACTGGCACAAATACGCAGACATCTACATTCTTACGAGTTTCACTCAGCCTTCAGCGTGAATACATTGTAAAAGCAGGTCTTGCTTATTCAAATTACTTTAAATTAAACTAATTAAATTGAAACTGATCAGCGCAATGAATGAATTTGTCATTAAAAATGAAAACAGTTTAATATAGGTTTATCTGAAACTGAATATTTCACTTTTAAATTGTATTTAGGTTAAATTTTATTTTATTTAACAAACCAGTTTGAGTTTTGGTGCTGAAGTATATAGCGGACTGGTTTTAAAAGCACTTCACCTCACATGTTACTCGTTATTCTTGTTTATCTAGTAAATAACTTACCAACAAACAAATACATTAAAATTAAGATACATATTAAACAAAATCTGTTTCAAAAAGATATTTTGTCCATATATCTTTTGTTTGTGCCTGTCCACTACTCAACTGTGCTGTGATGATTTGTTTCATTCCATGGAAAATAAGGATTTAATTAATGCTTCGCTGTGATTGTTGTATCACAAACCTCTGTCCAATATTTGCTCATTTTTTAATATGTCATTATTTTGTCTTGAGCCTCTGATTTTTCCTTGGTACTGATGTGCTTTCATTTCCTCTCCGTCAAACGTTTGGCAAGTTCAGGCGAGAGAGTGTTTAATAAGCAACCCATGGCTGGAAAAAATACATTAAGATTTAAATGTAAATATCTTAATTTTTAAAAGAAAATATACGTTTAATCCTATCAATATCATAACGAATATCCTTAAATAATGTAGCCTAGTAGTAGAGCCCACTTTAGCAAGCAAGAGTGTTTATTGAGATTGACATAAGATAAAAACAAAACAAAAAAAAAAAAACACTGAAATTAATAAGATAAGAAATATAGTTATAGCAACACTTGTGACTCCTTTGAGAAATAACGCTCATTGTAGATGTCACGGGATGACTGATCATGAAGGAACGTGTAGTCTGGCACATTTGTTACCCACTACAAGTCAAGATCCGACATTCTGACTTTCTGACATTTTGACTTTCATAACCAACAATACAAAAAATAAAAATAAAATAGATAAATTGCGTGATCTGAACAGGGCTTTACTCATTAAGACATTGTTCCCCCAAAAACGTAAAATATTTGATCCTTTATCCACCATCCACTTGTTCCAAACCTCTGAGATCCTCTCCTCTTTTTTTCTCTTGAACAAAAAAGAGGATATTTTGAAGAATATCTGTAACCATTTTAATGACTACAAAAAGTCAACGGGTACCAGTTATTGTTCTTCAAAAAAAACTTTTGTGTTCAACAGATAAAAAGAAGCTCAAAGAGGTTTGGAACCACTTAAAAATACAGCAAGAAAATGGTAAGTAAACTTTATACTTGTCTAATGCTAGCCAGTTAATAGTGCTGAAACTGCTGGAATTGTATCATTATAGTCAGTGGCATAAAAAAGCCCAATATGAAGCATTTCTTATTATAATTGAAAAGCAATTAATAATATTTTGTCTTCTCTCTCTCTCTCTCTCTCCCTCTGTCAGCAGCAGAGTTAGTGCAGTATTCACTGTTCCTTTGTCAGGGTTGCCAGATCCAAAAAAATATTTCAACTCAAAACATGCCAAAGAGGAACAAGTAACTAAATTTTTGAGACAACAGCATCTGTCAAAATAACTCGTGGAGCAATATATCACTGAAGGGATGGTAAAAGGTATAATCATTAGTACTTGGTAGTCTGAAACATTTCAAACTACTGAAATAACCTCCAAAACACCTTAGTCTTGATAGGATTAGTTAAAAATTAAATTGCATGCATTCACTCTTCAGTTTTGCTTGATGTTTTTCACGATGGAACCTCTAAAAATCAATTCTAGCAGGAAAATGCTGCATCAAATGAATAAAGTCTAAATCTCTCCTTCTGTAACCCATTCAACACCATAAAACGAAACAAACTTGTCTTCTGTTCAGTTAAATTACACAGCAGTCATGAATTTGATAAAGATGTCATGCATTTAGATTACAATATTGTTAAAAATAAAACAAAATAAGAAATGACAAGAGTTTCTACCCTGGACTTTGCAGCCTTGATAAGGATGTCGTAGTTTGACGGTGGCGGTGCAGGATGTTTCCTAAGCAGGGCGCATTCTGAGAACTCATCATAGATCTTCTGTGCTACTGAGATATTTGCCAACAACATGAATTCTTCTACCATAGAGTTGGTCTCCCTGGGGAAATATGGGAAGATAACATTCTTTTTTTAAGTCAGTTTAAAACAAGTAATTTTATTATTTTTCAACTTTAATAATAAATCACCAGAATAAATTGTCATATTTTACAAAAAAAAAAACCAAACAAACAAAAAAAAAGCTACTTGTTTAAATCACACACTGCATAGACAATTTATCAGTCGAGTTTAGAAGAAAAGAGCTGAATAAGCTAGAGAAATACATATTGTTGGACCAGTCATTTACAAGACCAATAAACAGCTGGAAAACCAAGCAGGAAGTGTTGACAAATGATATACAGTATCAAACTAGTTTAAAGCCAAGTGAGGCAGTGCTGTCATTTTCCACAACACTGTTCCTGAAAACAGATGAAGCAATAGTTGAGTCTTAATTTAGATATTGTGAAATTGTGAGTGCTTCAACGTCCACACGCACTCAACTGTGTGTTCTGAAATGAGACAGCTGAGTCTACAGAGGACTGATCTCGCCAACTAGCAACAGTGGCCGGTACCATTATTGAGTGGCAGTAATGTTTGTAATGACTTTTGATTTTAAAACCTATATTAAATAAACGATCTGAAGGAAAACAAGGTTCCAAAACTGTTTAAAGAAATATAAACGTCTATAAAATCACATCTTGGTAAGAAATGTCACAATCAGTCCTCTTGTTTCTAATTAGTTTAGTTTAAAAAAAACTGTCATTTACAATTTACTTTTAAAAACATCACTGTGCAATGAATCTTGACGTGATTAAGGCTGTGAAGGATCTACCGATAGTATCCATAATTACTTGGGAAATATATAGTCTCTAAATTGAGAAAGTCTTTATTGCACCACAATGAATCAAAATGGCATCGAATGCGTCCTTTGGAGGATGCAGAATTGTTTTCATTTGAGAGATTCTGGTTTCGATTCCCCTTAATGAATTAGTTTTTAATCGATTCTCAGTTCCAATTCCAATTTTTTTTCAATTCTTTTTTTATCCTCTTATTAATGCCACATTTATGCTATAATCAGTTGAATGTATCAATTAAGGGTATAGCCTTAGTATACAAAGTAACCCCAAATGAGGTAACCTTTTTTTTTTTTTTTTTTTGAGCAAGATGCTAGTGGTGTAATCCTATTCAATGATTTATGCTAAACTAAAAAGGGCTCCCGCCAGACCCAGAGATTGGCTGAATGGATTCAAAAATGGTACAACTCAACTGTTTAACTTTATCGGACATGAGCTAATTTCATAGAGTAATGTTGTTGACTCTCTAATTTTTTTCCCTGGATTCTCCCTTATTTTATCTCGTTATCATCCCTTTTAAATATTTTCCCATATTTTTAATCTTACTTTGGACACAGCTGATCTCAAATGTTACATAACAGAAAGAGCTGTTCAAGAGAATTCTGCTGTCTGTTTGTTTTGGCTTGAAAGCACTTTGAAATTAATATAAAAAAGCTACATTTCCTTCCTTTCCATTTAAAGCCGTTTATCGTCATTCCTATACAACCTTTGATTAAGTCAATTCATGTATCGTGTGTGACTGTCTGACGCGCTCCATAATGATAAAGACATCTCCAAATGGCTTCTGAAGATGCGATTTAAAAAATAAGCAAAAGTGTAGACTTTGGGATTTAGGTGTGTTTAAACAGACAAATACACATCATAATATTTGTAAACGTGTCCATCGAAATGTATTTTCCCATCTTTGAACATCCCAAGTTGTCAGGCACTGAATTACACTATTTACTTAATAAATAAATCAAAAGGTTTTTTTTTTTATAACAAATGTAAATGTACATAAAAATGTAATTTGTGGTAATCATGATATAGATCTGAAGTAACGCTTATCTGACCATCAATTCAAGCTACAGCCAAATGTGTAGTTCTAACAGACTTGCAGTTGTAATAATATTAACATTATGTGTACAGTGCAACCAAACTAGGTGTTGGTGTCAGCATCTTCAGACCTTACTGACCTTATATGTTATTCTGTAGTCCAGAATATAAAAAAATAAATAACATAATTAACATTTCAAAAGCTTACATTAGTTCTTTGGTCTGCAGATCTATGGGGTCATGTGTTTCGCTGTCGATGTGGAAGCGTACTTCGGGAGAAGAGAGTGTCAGCGCTCTGAAAAAACAACAGTAAAATAAGCCAATTAAAAATAAAAATCTCAACCATGTCTTAAAACAACAGATCTAGTTAAACGGACATACCCTTTGTCAATTCTCTGGGCCTTTAAGATCTTAGCCAGTTTGTTAAGGCCTCGCAGGCTCTTTGTGATGTCGTCATTCATGGTGGTGTCATCAATCCTCATCTGAGCTTCTGCATATGTAAGTGAGGCCTAATTAAAAAGTAATAAAAATAAAAATAAATTCTTTATACAGCACAGACCATTGTTTAAGCTTATTTTGAAAATTAAATGCAGCAAACCTTAGAGTTAATGACACTCTTGGTAAAGTGAGTTTTGAGGATTTCAGCCTTATGGTTCATCTCCCAAATACAAGAGAATGCTAACCTGAGGAGAGAAGTTCTCATTAGACAGTGGATGTTTTTACAGTACATCTAATATGCAATTACAGAATAAAAAGTGTATGCGAAAGGTAATCATTCATGTAATAAAAGTTTCACAAAAAAACAAACCTTTCAACGTTAGACCGCAGAGAGCACAAGTTGGAACTAAGAAGTTCAGGAACCATGTCTATTCTCTGTCAAAAGAAATGACAATGAAAATTCAGAAGTTATTATAATATACAGTATAAAATCTGAGTAAAACTTTCTTATAATTATCAACCTCAAATCCGTGAAATAACTCCCATTAGAAAAATAATATGTACTTAAAATAATTTATGAATGCACAATGTAAAGCAATAATCTCAGTTATCAGGTTTCTGATTAAAATTAAAAATGAAATCTAACAATTAATCAGAAATATGGCAAAAAATAAAGCAAAGATATTCCGTTTCAAATATTTTCCAAATGTTTTTTAACAGAGCAAGGAAGATCTCACAGTAATATGTTTTCCTATTTCTTTTTGTTTGGATGACTTTTTCAGCATTGTTATGTGCCTTAATTTAATTTTCTTTTATACAGAACAAACTACTGCAGTCCAATGACTTGCCTAATTAACCAAACTTGCCAAGTCATCAAAATTACCCAAGTTAAGCATTTAAATTGCACTGTAAGCTTAACATTAGCATATTGCAAAATAACTAGTAAAATATTTTAAACTGTCATCATGGCCAAGACAAAATACACTATTAGAAATTAGTTATAAACAATATTGTTTAAAAATGTGTTTAAATCTTCTCTATAATATTAAATACTACATAATTAAACTATTAAATATCACTTGGGAAATATTTAACAACAACAATTTCACAGGAGGTATAATTTCACATGGCTAACAATGTTGTCTTCAACTGAATATTTATTAGAATTAGTTGTACTCAAAGGCTAATTCAAATAAGCTATTGGCAAATACAGAATTTTCTGTTTTTCTTTTCTTTTTTTTCATTTCAGTAAATAAGAACACATTGGCATTCCCTTCATCCGTATAAGCATTCCTTATTTCATGAATAAATACCTTTCCACAAAGGTAAACCGTGGTGCCTCTGTTTGCAGCCTCTTGATCTAGTGCATTTCCTGGCCGAATAAAATGGCTGACATCTGCTATGTGAACACCAACCTATAACAAAATCACAGCATTTAATGCAAAACCTCACCATTACATTCCATTTACCTCATGTGATACTTTACACAAACTGCTTTACCTCCAAATTTCCATTCTCCAGTTCTCGGCAATGAAGAGCATCATCAATATCTGTACATCCAGGAGGATCCACACTGCACACACAGAGATGTCTGAGATCTGCCCTGACCTTCAGATCCTAAGAGAAAAAAAAAATAGATAAACTTCAAAACTTGTGCATTTCGGCAGTTGTCATGAAATATGTCTACACAATTAAGCCTTTCTGAATACCTCCTCTGTAATACCCCAGGGCATTTTGGGAAGGAAGCTGAGAACAGCCTGAGAGAAGGGTTGGTGAGGAACATCATGCTCTAGAAGAAGCACCTCGGTCTCTGTCTCTTTATCTCCAGCAGTGCCAAGGTTTTTCACAAAGTGACCCTGAGAGTCATCGAGAATAGAAATAAAAAGTGATTTAGGAAATGAATAGTGATTGGAATGTTATCATCCATGTTCCCAGTTTTGTTTGAATCATTAATTCAAAACAGTCTACATAAAGATGGAGAAAAAGCCGGCATTTACACATAAATTTCATAGCATTAGTTTGCATTAAAATACTACAAAAGTAAAAAATCATCGACACGTACGTTTGGGTATCTGGAGTTTTTAGGCCATCCATCTATAGCAACCATAATCCTCTGTCCAATCAGAGTGGCAGCTTGTCTGGTCTCAATACGGATTCGTGGGATCCTCCGGTCTGCTGGAGTAAAAAGGTGCCTTGTTGCCTGGTGTTCAAATACAAAATAATAAATGCACCAGACAGGCGTATAATAAATAAATATATATATATATATATATATATATATATATATATATATATGTGTGTGTGTCAAGTTACATATATATCTATTTAACTTGTGTGTGTATGTATGTATGTATATATAGCAATAACTGAATTATGTTTGTATGTGTTCATCTTATTGTAGAAGGTATACAGTCGTCAAAATTTGAAGTGGAACAAAAAAAGTTGATCAAAATTGCCTTAGACAAAAATGGATGTTGTTCAATTGTTTGAGGAGAACTTTGATAAAAGATTGAGATTCACTTCACATGTTGACTACTGTAAATAATGATCATCCAAAAAAGTCATCACCTCACTCCAAACATGTTTGATTTGATAAAAAGGGCTACGTTTTGTCTACAGCAAAATTGTGAGGTGCAAAATTCTATCTCTAAAAGCCTCACTTTACCAGTTAATGAGAGCGATGAGAATCCGAACTGATGAAGGTTCATCCCCAATGTTACCCAACAGTAAAAATCAGGCATAAATCGGGGTTAAACACATGTAGTCTGAGCCAAGCTTTATTTAACATTAAGGGCTCATTTACACCAAATTTGTCTTTGCTTCTAAAAGTGTGAGATGCAGTAGTTCACAATAGTTTAAAAACAAGAGAGAAAAATAGTATAAAACATGAGGGTAGTAAGACATAGCCAAAGAGAGCACCTGTAAACAGAAACAATGAAACCTGCTTCTGAGTTCTTCTGATTTATTCACTGCTGTGGAACTGACAGTGACGAATTGTGGTAAGTGTGAAAGCTGAAGTTCTTTTAACCTTACAAGATGTCTAAAATAAGTCATGCTAATGACACTTCAAAAGATGCAAGACACAAGCATAATTGTCAAACACATCTTAAAAAAACAAAAGAAAGTAGCACATTGAAGAGAAAAAAAATACATTTGTGTGAACAGCCCACAAGTGATAAATAGAATACCTTTTCATTTCTTAAACAACCATGTGCAAAGACACATCCTGTTTTAATGGAAAACATGATAATCCATTTCAAATGGCCAAATTACTGACAAGCATCAAGCAAAGAAAAAGTAATTGGAGAGGTCACGTGGTCTGCTAAGTCCAGCTTGACCCTGTTAGTGAGAGATGGATGCATCAGGGTGTAAGAGACGCAGAGGTAGTGATGCACCCATCATGCATTATGCCTACCATACAAGTCAGTGGCAGTGCTATGATCTAAGAATGCTGCAGTTGGTCTTGACTAGGCTCAATATAGTATGAGGTCAGCTGACTACCTCAATATACTGAATGACCAGGTTATACCATAAATTAAATTCTTCCCTGATGGCACGAGTTGATTCTGAGCTTAAATTTAAACAAATGATGGCACTGTAGACTAGCTTTTAACTGTATACCCAAATGCAATCCGAAGAGGGCTTGTGTGTTCGCCAAGTCGTGTGTTTGTGAAGAGCGCTTATTTGTTTGCCGAGCAAGTTAGCTTTTATGCCATGTGATTAATGTTAATACTGTGAACACTCTTCTAATTTGCTTAAACCTTTCCTAAGTTTATTAATGATTATTATAAGTTGGAGTGGTACTTGTAAGCGTTTGGATGCAAGCAGAGCATAGCTGTTTATAAAGCATACAGTGCCACCTGCTGTTAAAAATGAACCTCCGAATTGATTCAAGAGAGCATAGCAAGGTTTTTTTGAAAATCTTAGAATCGATGCTGAATGGATTTCTTTCCACAACTCTAATGTCTAGGGCAGGCGTGCAAACACTACAAATAATATAAGCAATGGTGTTACCTCTTTGATCTGTGACTGTGAAAGCATCCCACAGAAAGGCCTCCAGTTCCTCTTTATGATGCCCACCACTCGTCCAGTGGGTTTTAGGACACTAGACTCTGATGCTACACTCTTCAACTACAACACAAGAGAATACACACATTACAAAAAGCATTGCACTGGTCAAGACATTTACATAAACACAGAGTACATTATTATTATGATTATTATTACTATTATTATAACTACTAAAGTAAAAGATACTATACTGCTTCTTAAACAAAACCTTTCTAAACCAGCAGAAGAGTAACTATTGTTGTAACAAATGCTGGTTATTGTATCAATGGTAGAGCCATTGATCTTGATATTGGACTTAACCTACTTTACTGTCATTCTCATCTTCTTCAGCATCTTCATCATTTGGATTATCATCCTGAAGGACAACAGATGATGGAGCAACCCAGCGGTCTTTCGGAAACAGTTCAACAGCCACTACATCCTGATGTACAGCCCGGTTCAAATTCTGAAGGCCTTGAAGTAGAATCTACCAAAACATACATTGTTAGATTTTTTTGCTGCTGAAATCATATTTATTCGACCAGATAAACAATTATCACTGAGCTTGGTTACCTCATTGATATCCTCCCCCTCTCTATTTATAAAGACAGTCCCTTCCAGATAGTTATCACGGTTGGCATGAAATGTACCCTGAATGAATACTCCATTTTTGATGCCAGTCTGAATTCTGGACAGGGGCAGGTGCTCTGGAAAGAGTAACTTACTGCCAGTGATTTCATTCTAAAGACAATAAAAGAGAAGGACTTATGTAATTAAAACAACTATATTTTACAAAAAAATTATTGTTCTTCAGTCACCACATTGTACGCACTTGATCATCAGATGCCATTGCAAGCCTGTCCACAAGCTCAGGGTTGCCAACCAAACTTTTGATATACTCTTCACCTACAAAAGAAACAAAATATACAACTGAAACCAGTATTCATTTTACAATATGCAATTTTAGTATTTCATTATTACAATGCACTCCATTTTAAGATTAAAGGGATTACTTTAAAGATTAAAGGGATAGTTCACCCAATAATACAAATTCTGTCATCATTTACTCAAGTTTGACTTGTCCCAAGCCAATTATTTGAGATATTTTGAAGAAAGCTGGAACCAAAAAAAAAAAAAAAGTAAACTGGTTTGGAACAAGCCAAGGGTGAGCAAATGAAGTATAATATTCAAGTTTAAGTGAACTATCCCTTTAAGGCTGTTTAAAATTACCCAATTAAAAAACTATTATTGTGATGACTTTCCTGTTAGAAAGTTTGGGGTAAGACTTTTCTTGTTTTTGAAAGATACCTCTTCTCATGCTCATCAATTATAATGCCTTAATTATTAAAGTATTAAAATCAATAGGAAGTAGCTTGTTAAGAAATATGATCAGAATTTGAACAACTGTTTTTATAATTTTATTAAATGAAATGTAATCCTGTGTGTTGCCATTCCTCTAGTCTTGACTGTGAAATGATCCTTCAGAAATCATTATAATATGTTATGTTTATTTGACGCTTAAGAAATATTTATGTTGAAAATGATTTTGCTGCCTAATGCTTTTTGTGGAAAACATGAAAATTTTTCTGATAAGCTGAAGAATTTTTTTTTTTACAGAATTTAAAAAAAATATTTTGTGGCATTGTGACAAAAAGATTTTATGGATTACACTGACTTCCACAGTAATTATTGATTGATTGATTGCTTGATTGATTGAAGACATTCAGTTTTGTATTAGGTTACCAATTTTCTTCAAAATCTCTTGTTTTTGGCCTTAATGAAAGAAAGAAACTCACTTGAGTGCAAGTAAACAGTAAGTATGTTTTTGGTGGAACTATCCTTTAAATTTCTTTAAATCTCCCATTTCTAAAAGTTTTCTAAAGAAAAAATAAAGAATTACATAATTATTCTTGCCACAAAACCATTAGTAATTGGATTAATTTAATTCAACTGAACACTAAACTATTTTCCCATAGATTGGTTGCAGCTGAAAGGGCATCCGCTGCATAAAACATATGCTGGATAAGTTGGCGGTTCATTCCGCTGTGGTGACCCCAGATTAATAAAGGGACTAAGCCGAAAAGAAAATGAATGAATGAATGAACGCTGAATTAGTCCTAAAAACAGTACTTTAAGCTTACACGTACAAAAAAAACAATAGAGGAACAAAAAAATGAGTGTCTCTTACATCTGTACACGGTAAGTCCAAACTGCTCTGCCTTTTCTTTATTGGCCCGGTCATTGGTCAACAGAACCACTTTTAGCGTCCCACCATCAGTTGCTTTAGCAAGGTGATCAGTGTACCATTTAGCAGCAACTCGGATGGCTCGATCATTGCGATCATTAGCGCTTTCACCTTGCTCTCGCTCAATGAATGTCTCCCTTTAAACAAAAATATTAATTATCCCATGTAAAGTCCTAACATCAAGCAACAGTGTGGACAATGTTCTCAAGCCAAATCAAAAGCACATTGTGAAGTTACTTGGTTAAAAAATACAGTCGGGAAGAATGAGTTACCTGTGGTGCTCATTTGTAAAGGTGTAAAAGTGATTTTCCTTTTCGTGAATAGCATCCTTGATTCTTTTGTAAACTGGTGCACTCCTGTGTCTGACCTCTTGTAAAACAGTCTGAAGAATGATGACGTTTTTAATCAGAGGGTCCTCGAGGATGTCGATCTGTCAGAATAAAATTCCAAATCAGTTATGTCTCATTTAAAGCAAGACACTGCCAGTATTCAGGCTAAAAGAAGAAAAACATCCACAATTATTGTATTATGCACTTTTTATTTGCATTTGTAAATTTTAATTATACCACATATCCTTTTTCTAAATTCTTATTCTTTACACTACACTGAGCAACACATTTCAGAAGCACTTGAACCAAATATGAGAACTTGCCATTTGTGTCCACATCAAATTAAATGTAGCAACCATAATAAATGTATTTCAAGATGAAGTGTATTCCTTAATGTTTCAAACTACCTTTGAGAAAATAAAATTTTTAAAATAGGAAACAATTCATCCATTGTCATTTAGGGTACAATTATTAAATATAAGTTAAAGGTAAACATATTTATTCAAACCAGAACCAATTATGACAAAAATATTTGATCATTTTTAGTTATATTAATAATAATAAAAAAAAACTTAAATTGCAGTTTTGTTCTAAATTCTACAGTGAAAATGATATTTTTGTTTTACGCATATAAAGTACTGTACTATCAAAGGAATGGTTAACTTAATATATGGCTTATTACATGGAAATTATATGGTATGATATATATATATTCATTGATTCGTTCATTTGTTTTTCTTCGGCTTAGTCTGTATTTCAGAGGTCGCCACAGCGAAATAAACCGCCAACTATTCCATCATATATTTTATGCAACGGATGCCCTTCCAGCCACGACCAGTACTGGGAAACACCCATACACTCATTCACATACACCACGGCCAATTTAGTTTATTCAATTCATCTATAGTGCGTGTCTTTGGACTGTGGGGCAACTGAAGCACCTGGAGGAAACCTATGCGAACATACAAACTCCACGCAGAAACGCCAACTGGCCCAGCTGGGACTCAAACCAGCAACCTTTTTTTGTGAGGCGACAGTGCTAACTACTGAGCCACCATGCCACTTATTTTAAAATATTTCATATACATTTTTTGGAACAGACTAGAAAATACATTTCAACAGAAGCGATTTTAATGCCCAGGTGAAAGAAAAAGTATTACACTTACTGTTTATAAACGTTTAAAAACCTAGTATGACAAACCTTTTGTACTGTAACTTTGGCAAAGCACAAATTGTGTATTGTTTTTGCTCAATCCGACAATTCCCTAAAGGAATTAAATACTTAACTTGCTCAAAACAAGATCAAATCTGTATAAAACATATTTTGTCAGAGAACAACAACAGTGATGTGAATAATAAATTTTTCCTGTTGATTTTATTGAAAGTGATTTGATGCAGCATTTCATACTTTTAAATTTTAATTTTGACTAAAGCAGTGATCTATTTGAATAATTAAAGTTCAAATAAATAACAATTAAATAACAAACATAAATAAATAACAAAACACAATACAAAAAACTAATAGATGCAGGCTGTTATTTATATTTTCAGAAGTAAATACAGAAAACAGGATTTATGAAACAATAAACAAGATGTCCAAAATCAGTAAAAACACTTAACTTAAACCAACTAACGTTAATAGAACTTTAAACCCGCTTTATAACATTTCTCAGGATAATATGGCATACACTGACAACTCAAGAAGTCTAACGTTAGCTTATTGACCCTTATTCGGGTATTCTGAAAACGTAGGGTTTAATTACAAACAAGTGAATTACACATATAAAATAACAATGAAGGGAACGAGAATGTACCTGATGTAAAACCACATTTGTGTCTGGGATTAAATAGTGAGGATATGGGCAGAGGTTGCTCTCTATACAAGTTTCTTCTTGCAGCACCGGAGCTTCATCTTTGCACTCCTTACAAACTTCACTTCCACACCAGATGTCATCTCGGAGATAATGTTCCCGCACGATTTTCAACACTCCGCCAGAACGGGTCTTCTTTACAAACGTTTTGGACTTCAACATGGCAAGCTAATGGTAGCGACAGTGATTTTGAAGAGCTGTTCCACCAAAACACAGCACACAGTGAACCCACGTGTGCAGCTGCGCGCCACATCTATATTGTTCCGGAGGGATTCAGCGACGCAAAGGTTCCTAGTCTTACTTACAAGCGCTGAAGCATCGCGCTAAACTCAAACATGTGCCCATAAAATGATATACAATGTGTTTGAAAATATTTTAAATTATTGGAAGGCTTGAAGCAGCCAGAGCATGTTTTGAACTGTTTTTTTGCAATTCCAAAAACCGCTAAAGCGTCTGACATTTTAGCTGAATAAATATTCACTCTATTCACTACTAGATGGCGGTAGATTCCTTGTTATTCACGAAAAGTTTGGCACAAGTAACCTGACAATATTCATTAGAAACGATCCGGGAAACGGGCCTGAGCACGGTTCGGATAGCATAGTGTGCACGGCCTTAGACTTCTAGCCCCGGCCAAAAGATTAAAGAAAAAAAAGGCAATCAGATTTTTTTTTCAACAGTTTTACTGTTAAGGAGAGCAAAAAGTTTATTAAAACTGCTTGTAGTCAGTACATTTATGTTTCTGTGAAATAAGTCTTTAAGTCTTTTTTTATTTAATGCTTTTTTATTTAATGCTAAATATTTTATTATTATTTAAATGCATATGTATGCGTAAATGCTATGTACTGTTTAAATCCATTTCTGATGTAGGCTACTGTATTAAATCCATTTAGGTTCCACGCCATTCATGTTCATGCTAGATTGAAAATAAAAATAGTTAAGTTGAAATTGAAAACGCTAAATTTCTTTCATCTATAAATATTGCAAAAGCTTTAGTACATTTGCAGTGGAGCTTTACTTAAAGATTTTTGCAAATTCTGATTAATGTGAATAAGTTGAAACAACATATTTAATAATAAATTTAATTATAGGTTGATGTAGGCTACGAAACACCGAAAGAAAAAAAACACAAAAAATAAATCGAACAAATATTGTTAAGAAGAACTCATGTATATCAAATATGATCAGAATTTATGTAACATTGAGATTATGGGGTTATAAGTGGTTGGCCTTTACAGTTTATCACTGAATAGCCCAATCCATTCACAACAAGAAACAGATCAAATAAATATACATACAGATTGTTTATAATGCACAAATGTTGTTGAAGGACATGCAAAAAGTAAAAAAATGCAGTGATTATAAAACAATCAGATTATGTAGAAGCGATCTGGATTATCGAAGTCATCGTGTTAATTTATCGAAATGTACTGACCATACTTAAAAAAACCCTGACGAAATAGAACATTAGCCTAATAATGACATAAAATAAAACAAAGCAGAAAAAGTATTATAGTATTTTTATATTATTGTGTGCTTTTTTACTTGGCTTATCTAAAAAAAAAAAAAAACAGTTTCTGTCATTTTTCACCTTAGCTTTTTTACTTTTCTAAGACGCTTGTTTATATTCGACAACGAGGGCAGCAGAGAACCATTCAATGCGCTCATCACTTACAAAAAAAGACCTCTGACCTTCAAAATCTCATTATTCATTTATTTGTTAAAACAAAAAACAAACAAATCTGTAAACATTGACATTGACTAGAAATGATTTAAAGAAGCACCGTGTACTTCAGAAATGTCAAACCATGCAACAACAATCACAGATATCTATATATTATGTTATTGATGATCATAATCTGTTAAAACTACTTTAATAAACAAAGGCCATCAATTATGATAGTATTAACCTTTTTTTTATTAAAAACACAATTCTTAATTGTTAGTTGGGTCAATTAAATATTTACAGTAGGTCTCTTTACTGTATGCGTGTAAAAAATTGTTGTTCATGTTCATACTGTATTAAAGGAATGTGGAGAACAGTTATGGTGGGACGTTTATGGGTAAATTTAAGTAGGGGTAGGTGCAAGTAAACAGTGTAATTACAGATGTATTCACAGAATTTTATAAATTTAAAGATAATACTTCATAAATATTTGTGTAATAACAGCCAATGTTATTTCAAATGTTTGTTAAAAACACAATATAGATATGCATCCAATCATATTAACAGGACTTGTAATAATGTCAAATATTAACTAACAAATGCTTTAGAAGTAGCTTATTCAGTTAACTGTTAACAAATAAAATCTTCATTTATATATACCACTTAAAATAATCCCATTTGTCTACTAATAAGCAACTAATTTATGCCGTTCAGACAAGAAAGTAAAATTATTTCCCAAAATAAAAATACTAGATTCTAAAAATGTTTGACATATAAAGTATTTTTTTTAAATATTTAATTTCTAGATTCCCATGTAAAAGCTTTATTTTGTTCAGTGCAGATTGAAAGCGGTTTGCCATGTTAAAGGTTTAAAGGTCTTAGCCTGAAAGTTGTAATGAGCTTGCATCATCAACATTCATATAATTATATTCAGATAATAAACATGAGTCAGAACCCAAGATCCCTATAGAGGGCAGAACAAATGCCTCACTGAATCACTCGGATGAACCAAAAGGCTCAGACATAGAAGTACCAAATGATCACTAAACAATCACAGGTCTGATCCTTGACCAAAGTAGCCATGTTTCATTAAACATTTTGCAGTCAGCAAGCTCAAGAGTTAGATAAACAAATATGTCTGTGTTTCAGTAGGTGCATGTCTTCAATGGGTCAAATTACAGCCTTGTGTGTACAGTGTTAGCAAGATCCAAAACTGTTTTTCTAATAACTCTCGGCAGAACAAACAACTGCACTGCTGCCTTTATTAGAGAAAAAGGTGAGGAATTTTTTTCACTCTGCAAGCATACTCTACACAAAAACACAAAATATAAATACCTACAATAACATACTTTCAGTCATTATGAAAGTACTTTTTTCTACAATATTACATACAATTCAAGTAATTTAACTAGATTTTTAGGGACAGTTTACCCAAAAAATTAAAATCTCACCTGATTTCTTTCTTGTTTGAGCACAGTTCATTTATCATTTAACATGTAATATTTAGTGATTTAAAATTCAACATTTAAGAGGACATATTTTAGTGTAAATGGCATTATCACATCATTTAGAGTTCTAATCCTTGTAATATAAATGCTGGGTTTCACACCATTCATGTTTATGTTAGATTGAACATAAAACAATCAAGCCCCCCACCCCTCCTTTTTTTAAAGATATTTAAGGAGAGCACAAACAGAAAGTTTATTAATGAAAATTAATGAATTTTTTTCAGTACATTTATTCATTTTTCCATTTTTATTTGATTCTGAAATACTTTATTATTATTTAAATGCAAATGTGTGCTTACATGTGGATGTACTGTATTAAATCTACTTAAGCTATAACCTAAATTAATAGATAATAGAGATACACTGTAAAATGCTGTGTTCCACACCATTCATGTTCATGTTATCATACAACAATTACCCAACAATATATATATATATATAT
>CAIGQQ010005934.1:922968-936562 GCA_903798035.1 Danio albolineatus | reverse complement strand
GCATCTGAAAATACAATTTAACCTAAAATTAAGTCAAATGTCTTTCTAATATATATATTAGACATTTATATATATTTTATCTCTGTAACCTTTGCAAAATGCCACTGACGTTTGAGCTCTGTCAACTGTAGAAGTGTCTGAGGTTTTGGGGGTTTTGCCACCAGCAGCAGGTGCAGATCTGCCTTGACCTCACACCCCTCATTTATGCTCCCTGGGCCTTGAGTCCTTTCACTCGCCCCATACAATGTGCAAGCCCTCCAGATAAAATTGAGGGTCATTATGTATGGAAATAAGGCAAAATGCCTGCTTAACAAGTTAATACAAAGTGCTTTTTGTTAAGAGTGCGCACTAGGAATCTGTGTGTACATTGTCATTATTTGTTGCAGCTGGTTTAAAAAACTGAAGCAATTTTTTTTAGATAAAATAAAGGGACTTACAACAAATATAATAAAAGTATTTCATAAAATATAAAAAAAAAATGTGTGTGTGTGTGTGTGTGTGTGTGTGTGTGTATGTGTGTGAGTGTGTGTGTGTGTGATTAAATAATTAAATAATACAAATAATTAATTTCTACATTATTTTATAATAATAAAAAAATGTCCAGAAGTCAAAACATTTCCTTCGGCTCTTGGGTACGCTGTGTTAAACTTTTGTTGTCATCAAAAAAGATTTACACTGCATCTGAAACATAAATGATAGGTAGACAGGTAAAGAAATTAAAATCAGATTTTAAAAAAAGAAACCTCGGTCAATAAGAAATATAAAGTCACGGAACATTTAAGGATATTTTAAGACGGTACAATTATCCGTAATTCAACGTCCACGCTGGAGATTTACATTCTTTATAGATTAATATGCTGTAAATGAAATATCCTTCAGTGTAAAATTGCGCTATTTGTTTGGACGAGCACGTGACCTCTTCCGTGGAAAACATGGCTGCGCCCTGTGCTGCTCAATGCTTATACAGAACAGGTATGTTTACAATTGACTTTAGGAAACGTTTCGTCGTTTCTATCTAGTTTGTAGAACGTAAACGCTCAGGCTGACGTTATGGTAACCAAACAAGTCATTTATTCCCTAATGTCTAAATATCAATAAACGCCTATCGTCAGGCTAAGCGGAATTTAGCTAACTATTAATATCAAACGCAACCCCTACAGATGTATTACATGCTTTAAGTAAGTTGTCAAATTCAATTTTAAGTTAACTTTAAACTCCAAGGCTTTTCATACATGGAACTCTCTATCTTGTGTTCTGGTGGCCAAAAGTTTGTTCCTGTATTTCTTTTATATTGATTCGGTGTTTTATTAATGTATAAGTACGGTCAAAGCTCAATAAGATTTAAAAAATGTTTTAAGAAGTCAGCATATTAAAATGATTTCAGAAGGTTACTGTCACTAAAAACTGGAGTGACAACTGAAAATTCAGTATTCAATAAATTCCAGTTTATAATAAAGTATAGTCCACTAAATAGTTATTTTAAATTCCAATATTTTTTCTCACAGAATTACATATTTTTATGTTTATTATTACTAGTTGTCCATTTTCTTTCTTTTCTTTCTTTCTTTCTTTCTTTCTTTCTTTCTTTCTTTCTTTCTTTCTTTGCTTTTATTCATTAGTTTTTTTTCACATCTCTCAAGGTCTATAGTAACACACGCACACACCGACACAAATTTACACAAACCGCCTTATACAGAGAACCATAAACTCACTGCTAAGTTCCAACATTCAACATTTAGATTATTTAATGTGTTAGCACTTGGCAGTCAGTTTATGGTTCTATTCATGGTGGTTTATGTCAATTTTGTCACATTTCAATAAAATGAACAAAAAAATGAAGTGTTATACTAAGACAGAGAACACAAGAGAGGAAATGCAGGGCTTAGCTCATATAGTCATATAGTTAGCTTCTTTATTGTTGGTTTGGCAGATTCTTTGTGGGTCCAGTCCAAGTAAACTGGGAAAGTAGCATTACAACCCTCTCTGTCTGTTCATCCAGCATTTTCCCCACCCCTCTTTTACGTGTAACCAGAAGTGAATCTATTTTTTTTCCAACCCAAAATTGCTTTTGGTACTGCAAATCTTTTATATTGGTCCACAAAGACTTACAACTTCTGCTGTCAACAGGGTGGTGATTCAGTTGTATAATTTCTAATATTTTCTAAGTGTTACAGTTTATTCAACCGCAGTTGAATAATTCTAGACAATGAATCTTTTCTTCACCTATTTCAATAAGATCATTAGCAAGTAAACAAACACAGGAAAACACGTTCAAATTAATATTTCTTTATTTTGACATTTTCAATTTTTTTTTCATTCATTGTTTATTTTGTAGTTTTTTTTTTCTTCTTTAAGATTATTTTCAACGAATTGGACAAAGTGGGGGCGCCACGGTGGCCTAGTGGGTAGCACGTTCGCCTCACAGCAAGAAGGTCGCTGGTTCGATCCCCGGCTGGGCCAGTTGGCATTTCTGTGTGGAGTTTGCATGTTCTCCTCGTGGTTGCGTGGGTTTCCTCCGGGTGCTCCGGTTTCCCCCACAGTCCAAAGACATGCGGTACAGGTGAATTGGGTAAGTGTATATGTGTGTGAATGAGAATGTATGGATGTGTTTCCCAGAGATGGGTTGTGGCTGGAAGGGCATCCGCTGCGTAAAACAGATGCCGGATAAGTTGGCGGCTCATTCCGCTGTGGCGACCCCGGATTAATAAAGGGACTAAGCCGAAAAGAAAATGAATGAATGAATGAATGAATGAATGAATGGACAAAGTGGAATCCTTAATAAGCAGTATGGTAGATGCAAAATTACTTGCATGACACTGACTATGTTTACATGGACATCAGTAATATATATATTTTTTTGCCTTAATCTAAACAAGACAATAATATGATTAAGGTGTTTACATGAGATTATTTTTGAATGTTCCTTTCATTTATTTTGTTGTATAACCATCAGAAACAAACATACAACATAATAATATAAAATATGAAACATAAAAAAAACTAAAATAACAATGGCAAAAAAACTAAAAACAAAGAAAAACCCTCCGCAAAGATAAATAAATAAAAAATAACAAATTAAGTTAAATACACAAAGTACAGGGTTACAGCATTTCTACATCCAATAATTTTAAGAATTGACAGGGGAATTAAAAGAAGTGTTATAATAATTGATACATATCTCAGATTTTTTGCTTCTTAACAATTTCACAGTAGAAATAAAGAAGTCAAACTCGTTTGACATATTATAGCATATCATTCGATTAACGTCATTGCGCCACCACGCTATCCACATTCCCTCCGGAGTTTCATGTCATTTCAGGGGTTCATTTATAATTTGTTGACTTTAACTGCAGTTTGGCACTTTCACTTTTATTCAGGAATATTTTATGCATGCCTCTGTGACAAATGAGATATTGGATGCATCTATGAGCTGCTGGAGGAGTGTTGTTTTAATTAAATTTGATTCTGCGTGTCGTATGGGGGAAAAACGCTGCATTTCATCATGCAGGTGTCTGTGGTCCTTCACTGACTCAATAGGTGCAGAGAATAGTGTTAAACAGCCGTGTGTGTATAGACTATCTTGTCGTAAAATGCAGTGAAAATCATACATGTCTGTACTGCACTTCAATAATGGCACCGAAATAGGCATACTCCACATGTCTTAATTCGATTTCTCTTTCTTTTGATTATAACAATAATAAGATTAAAGGCTAAAAAAGGAAAAAAAATGCTTTTTACATGGTGGACTCTTAATCAAAGTGTTGTCTTAATCGTATTAAAATCGAATTATTGGTGTCCATGTAAACCTACACAATGATTAATACTAAGCATAAAATGAGTCAGCTGATCAACCAATCAGGTAATCATAATATAATTGAAGAGATAGTTCACCCAAAAATGAAAAATTCTGGCCTCATTTATTTTAAGTTTCTTAACTTTTATTGAGCACAAATTAAGATATACAGAAGAATGTTTGTAAAAAATAAAAATAAAAAGTCATTGACTTCCATTGACATTTTCTTTTGTATGATGTCAGTGGCTGCCTTTCCACCTTTTTTCAGAAAGAAATTCAGCAAAATATAGTAAATGGTGATAAAAGGTAAATTTTTTGGTTTTTAGGTAAAAGCTACACAGGACGACTGCAAAAAAGCAATTGGTTACTTTTCTTAAAGTGAGTTAATCCACTGCTATTTGGAACTGTGAAGTTGATTCAATTTTTATAGTCATGCACATAGTTAATTTATTCAATTTTAAGACAATCCAATTACTTTTTTAAGTCAACTAATTGCTTTAACAAACAGATTTCAGCTTTCTTAAGTGAAGTCAATAAATCACTTTTTACAGTGTATGAATTGGGACATGCTAATTTCAAAGGTCAACACAATTTCGGATAGATTCTGAAAGATGGGATTTAACTACAGCGGTTCAAACTGTAGTTTGACGATTGACTAAAAAGTTATCATAATGGTGAAAACTGGGCATTTCTAGTCGAACCATCCATCTGCAATCTTATACCAAAAATAGAAATAAGGGCAGTTATAATAGCTAAAAATGCTGGAGAGTGTTGCTATTGAGTGTTAATGTTAAATCAAGAGTTACTCATAAACACTTGAAAAGGAAATCATTTAATGACTACAATTCTCTATGATTACAAATGAATTAGTTACAAAATAACTGTATATGATAAATTATAAAAACATATTATACTAATTGCATCCAGCTTAAATGTAAAAAAATAAAATAAAAAAACCTAAAAAAAGATATGTAAAACCTGAGAGACAAAAAAACAGAGAGTAGGCCCCAAAGAGAGCCTGATAGCAGTAGAGTCAGAGAAGATACTAGAGTAGGAGAAGAGCAGAGCAGGAAAAGCGCAGAGCAAGAAAAGAGACCAGAGCAAAGTTTACCACCTACTTAGTATCTTTCTTGACCATGTGACCAAAGCCCAAATACTGAGACATACAAACTGACCAATCAACATGCTTTACATCGTAAAACCCCCAAAGTCCACACACATATTAACTAGGTCCTGATCTTATCAGTGCCTTCGGAATCTGTATGCACCTTCCTGGTAAAAAAGACATGTTTTGCAATATAAACAAATGCATCTAGAAATTTGCACTCTTACAATGGTATTTGAATTAGGAAGAGAGCAACTAATGATAATAAGCTGACATTAAGATTATCAATTGACACTGATGTTTTCTCAGTACTGAAGTAAAGATATTATAGCTAAAACAAGAGCCTAAGTCTATAATGTCGACCACACACACAAAGGGAATTCAGTGCAATCCACATCCTTGGCCACATCCTTTGCTCTCTGCCACCCAAATTGTTGTCACTACACACAGCCTCTGTGTACCCCACCCTGGGTTTAACCCACTACTGCCTTTATTCCAAACCCCTCCAACAACCACCCCCTCGCTGACTATATGAGCTACTCCCTTCGTCACTGCTGTTTTTTTTTCATCTTTGTAACTCAATCCTGCCTTGTGTATAACTGCGTTTATTTTGGGCTTTTGACCACTGCGTTTTGGTGACAGTTCTTTTCTCAAGACTAATCTCTACAGTCCTCAAAGACATGAGTTATTGCATGCTTGTTGATGTGTGGTGGTGGATCTCAGATTATTTTCTTTGGTGGTTCAGATTCGGAATCAAGCTTCAAAATGTGTGAGCATCATAGCATAGTGTAATTTTATGAACTGTTTGTTCATTGTTTTCAGTAAGGAAATGGATTTGGGGACTGATTTACAGGTCTGAGCAAGCAATATCTCTTCATTTGAATTCACTTCACTTGATGGCAGTTTGGTTGAAATGTCCAACATTGTCATAAAAACAGCCGTGCAATTGTAGTTTTGAATGTTATGAAGCTCTAGTGGAAATAAATATATTTTAAATTATATTAGGTCCTGATAAAATATATTTAGGTTTTTTTAGTAAAGTGTAATTCCTCACTGTTAATCAAAGTGAATCATGAATATTGAATTATTTTCAGGTTTTTAAATTTGCATCTTGCATTAAAATTTGTAATACTATTTATTTTGTTCTGCTTGAATCTCCAATTTTTGGAAAACACTTTTAAAACAACAGTCCATTAGTTGATTATTTTAATCATCAGTTGATTGTGGTTAATGTATTCACTAACATGAACACAGTGAACAATGCATTTATCCAAGTATTTATTTCTTTTTGTTAATGCTAATTAATGAAATAAAGTTGTTCAATGTAAATTGTGATCTCACAGTGCATTAACTAATGTTAGGCACAACTTTGGATTTTAATATTGCATTTGTAAATGTTGAACTATATGGTTATTAATAAGTGCTGTTCCAGATACATAGTTCATGTTAGTAAATACATTAAATACCATTTACTGTTGAACTATTATTTTACCAATTTGTTTTCTGGCATCTATTTACATGTACAGTGAAGGTCAGGATCAGCACACTTGGTTAATACAATGCACTATATGGAACATTGCACTTTTTGAAAATAGAGTTAAACAGTTGATTACCATTTTCATTCAGCAGATCTCCTGGCCTGGTCAACCAGGAGTACTTTTAGCTTAGTTTAGCATAGTACATTAATTAAATGAATTAGACTATTAACATCTCACTCAAAAATGACCAGCGTTTTGATAAAAGATTTAAGCTTTAAAAAAGAAAACAATTATGTATCTTTTTTTGACATTTTTGAGCAAGATGCTAATGGTCCAATCTGATCCAGTGTCTATGCTAAGCTAAGCTAAAAGTGCTCCTGCCAGATCTGAAATTCAGATTAATGAGTTAAATAATGTTAAAACGAGTTGTAAAATTAAATTACTTTGAAGTGGAGTGTTTATTTAAACATAATTCATGGCCTTTCAAATATGTTTTATTTTTTCCCCAAATTCTGTTCTATTTTTATCCTTGAAATATTTTTTTCCTTCACACCCTACTGGGCTGCATTTCAAAAGTTAATGTTATTGAGAGGATGTTCAGCTAACTGAATTCCTTAAACTTGTTTACTGTAATCATTTTTATATACTTTTATTGTATGTTTAGGCAAAAACAAACAAAAAAAACCTCTAAAATTTCTCATTATAATTATTAATATTATTCAATATTTTAAGAGTTTCTGTGACATTATAATAATACTTTATTGTTAGATCAAATGTTAAAATGCTGGTGTAGTTTTGGCGACATTAATGTCCTCATATAGTGAGACTAAATAAAACTGTTTCACACAAAATATGCAGACTTTACATTTAAATATTAATTTGCTTTACACAGAAACTAGTACATATCACAATCTTATATGGTGTAAAACTTTGTTCATTTAAAATATGTTAAATGTTGTGTCTTTCCATGAAATACAGGTAATTCAATTTCCTAGACTAAATTCTGAAATCAGTCAACGTCATTGAGCCTTAATATATCAAACAAAATTTACTGACCAAAAACAGGAAGCTACACCATAGTCTGTAACATTCGAATCCTACATATATGTCTAGCACATAAATTGCCCTGTTATCATGAAAATGGCAAAATGCCAATGGCTTTTTTTCACTATGATTTAGTATCATTCTTAAAAAGTCTGTCACCAATTGCTCATCCTTCACTTATTTTTAAACCTGTTTGAGTTGAACACAAAAGAAAACATTTCGAATAAACCTTGAAACCTGTAACCATTGACTTACAGTACATAGCATTTGTTTTTCCTACCATTGAAGTCCATGCTCACGGGTTTTCAGCTTTCTTCTATCTATTTAGAAGTTAAACAATACTATTTAGTCTGCCAGAGATGAAAGATACTCATAAAGGTTAGGAACCACTTGAGGGTGAGTAAACAGTGAGTACATTTTTTATTTGGCATGAAGTATCCCTTTAAGATCACAGAGGGCTCAAAGAAGTTCACTCCACAGTGCATTATCACTCCTTAGCTGATATTCTTGCTTTTATACAGGTGGTTTAAGGCTGCTACAGAGAAATTTGAAGCTACCTCACTGCCACAGAGATGCATCTGGTGCACACCAGTGCCAACCTCACCGATCTTTCTTCTGGAGGAAGCCAAAAACTTCCCACAGTGTGGTCCGGCCTGCCATAGTGCGCCCAGCGTATCCCGTACCTAAGGTAGCTCCACTTCATCAAGTGACACTAAAAATCTGATGTCGATTAAATCTGAAAACTCTACTTTCTCTTAGCACATTCAGAGGCCGGACTATGTGTCAGCCAGCAAAGTTCCTGAATGGCCAGATTACATCGAGATTAAAGATGAAGAGCAGATCCAGGGATTAAGACGAGCGTGTCAACTAGCCAGACACATACTGCTGCTGACAGGAAACAGTTTGAAGGTAAACTCTACACTTAGCTGAAATCCGAGACCGTAATGTTGAATGAGCTTGATGTGACTTGTCTTTTGAATTGTTATTTGCAGACGCTGTCACTATATTGTTTGTTTCTCAGGTTGGTATGACGACAGATGAAATAGACTTTATAGTCCATCAAGAAGCGATTCGTCACAATGCCTACCCTTCTCCCTTACATTATGGGGGCTTTCCGAAGTCGGTCTGTACCTCTGTGAACAATGTCGTATGTCACGGCATTCCAGACAGGTAACTCAGTGCTATTAAACATAAGTGCTTTGTTTTGACTGAATCTGTATACATTTGTTTGTTAATATATAGTTGAATGGCATAGAAGAGAAGTGCTCAATCCCGGTGACCTTCAGAGTTTAACTGCTACATCATAAAAGCATTGTTCGCCAAATATCATTGCAAGTTAGTAATGATTTCATAGTTTAACATTTCCCAAACTCATAGTTCAAATGGACATTCCCAAACAGCATCACATAGTTGAGTGATTGTAGTTATGATTTGGTACAAAAGCAGCATCCAATGTCTAGTTCTTTAGGAGGAAACACGGGCTGAGGATCGCTAGTTTACTGTTCCAACTATTTCTGATTTAGGGTTGTAATAAAATCTGTCAAAATTTTCAAAACAGCATCCTTGTTCTCTTGACAAGCTAAAAGACATAGAAACACATTTGTGCATATGGATTTCTATGTCTTTTAGTTCATCAAGAGAATGACAGCTCTGTTTTTGAAGAGAAACCTGGGGAACCCCAAGAGAGGGATGTAAGAGGGAAGCTGCAATTAAATCGAAGTAGTAAAACGTCTTGTAAAACAACAAAGAACAAAAATAGCAAACTGTTTCTCAAAGACTGTGGTCATATGTACGGTAATTTGTACACTTTGAGTCTGTCTGGGTCATGCAACAAGACAACGGTCCTAAGCATACTAGCAAATCTACAAGAACAGCTGACAAAGAAAACAAACAGCAGCAAAAAAAAAAAAGAAAAAAAAATCGAAGAGTTGCAATAATGCAAATCTCATTCGCACAAGAGCTGTGCAAAATCTCCTCCAGAACGATTTGAGAAACATCTAAGATCATACAGAATGTTATTATTTTAACTAATTTCTGTTAAAAGTGGATTTACAGGCATCTGAATAATAGGGTGCCCTAGGCTTGTCAACATGACTTTTCAATCTTGGCTTTATTTTGGTTAAAATAATAATAACATGGTGCGAGATGTCATGTGATGTTGTTCATCTGAGGCTTAATCTTCTGAATTTTAAGATCTGCCAAGTGCCAATTGTTTTTTATTATACCCTGATACAGGAAACCATGGAATTCAATAGGATGTCTTAACTTTTCACATGATTTCACATGTTGAAATGATGGATGTTCAACTGTTCCTGTGCATGTCTACCAGCTAGTTAGTTTCAAAGACAATGCATAGAGGTATCATAGATAGGAAGTGACCTTGTTGTTGGAGAAAATGGAAGTTTCTAGAAAATATGTTCTGGGGAGGGGTGCTCAACCCTGTTTCTGGAGATCTATCTTCCTACAGAGTTCAGCTCCGACCCTGATCAAACCCACATGAACCAATTAATTAGGACATGAACAGCACTTGATAATTACAGGCAGGTGTATTTGATATGGGTTGCAACTGGAATCTGCAGGAAGGGAGATCTTTAGGAACAGGCTTGAGCACCCCAGTTCTAGGGATTGACTAACTTCCAGAGCATTACCATTGGAGAAAATAAAAATTAGGCGTTATCATGGACCATGCACTTATAAAATGTACATTTATTTGCAGCAGCAACCTTCTAGCAGTAATGAGATTTTCCTATTATTGCTGCCTATGCTGAAAAAAATGGTTTGTTGCAAATTGTTGCAAACAATTTATATAAGCTGAATTTAAACAAAGTTGAACATTACTAAATTTAATTTGTTTGTTTAAATCCAGCCCATATAAATTGTTTACAACCACTTACCTTTAAAAATTTAGTAAATCCAATAATGATAATTTTTTTTCCAGTGTTGTATTAACGGTAATATTTTGTGTAAATATAAAGAGGATATTTCATTGCTGTCCTCACCAAGTGTGGTTTCATTGACATGCAAGTGCCCTGCTCAGAGCGAGTAGGGCATTGGGGAGTTTGCTTCTGATTGGAGTTTGCTAATAGAGTATAGGAGAGGATGCTTCAGATTATATGGTATTGTAGTGTAACATTCTTTGGCTAAGCCACGAAGTCTGTTTGTAGCACCTGGTTCAGGTGTGTTCAGTTAGAGCTGGAGCTAAATGTGGCCGCCTCTATGAGCACAATTGGGTAGATGTTAAAGGCCATGAATTAGAAAAAAAAAAGAATTAACGATTTAAATGCAAGGTGGAGGAACCTTCAAATGTAAATATCTTTTACTTTGATTGCTGAATGATTGTTGTAAATAGTTCAAGAAATATAATTATATATATAAATATAATTATAAATATAAATATATAAATATAAAACAAAATGTTGTTATATATGGTCTAAGACAAATAAAACTACTGTATATACTGTGTTCCAAATACAAAAATATCAATCAATCAATCAGTAAAGTGAGGGGTATTTGTTTATGCATTTTAATGAAACGAAGTTAATAACAACTCTGTTGATCGAGATGTTTTATATAAAGTTAAGATATTTTTTATTAAATGAATGTCATTAATGCTGTAAAAACAATGGAATCAGAATCCTTTGCTGAATTATTTCTTATTAAAATAATATATATTCTTTTTCATTATCCACTACACTTCCACGAAGCAAAAAAGTGTAGGGTTTAATGATATAATTAAAATGATTTGATATAGCATTATGTTTGGATCACATAAAATTAAACAATATTCAGTCAGTAAGCAAACTGACAGAAGACAGATGCATACAGTAAATAAACAGAATCATGGCACAACGTTAAGTAAAATAGGTTTGGAGAGCAAAGATGGAGGAGCAGAGGGGTTGCACAAAAGTAGCATTAAAAAAGCCAGGGGAACAGAAAAAGTGAGGCTTGACCTAGTTTAATCAGTGTATCCTGGCTTGGCTTGTTGCTCATTTGCTCATCTGAGGATGAGAATGTGCTGCTATGTCAAGCCTGGTGTAGATAGCCAGGATAAGTGACTAAATAGAAACATAGGAGAAGTTAAAAGATATTAACAAATTCAATGTAACCAGTGGGCATGTTACTGAGGAAATTTATCATGAAGATTAATTGCAAACCCATTAATACTTAAATAATTATATTTTATATGCTAGCTTTAATATTTTTATAATCACTCATTTTATCTCTGTTATACAGAAATGTGAAAGGCTCTTCTGAACAGATGTACATTTATTGCTTAATCATCCGAACATGTACATTTTTTTAAATTCTAGTTGTAAATTGCCCAGTACATGTAGTAACTGTAACACATGTTAATTTCTCATAATATTGACAGTGAAATTAACAGATAAATAACTAGGATTAGTCTTCACCTGGTTGTTAGCTTGCTCTGTAGCTGGCTAGGTGCAAAGAATAAATCCCAGTAGTAACTTAATTTAGCTTAATTTAGCCTGCTCTTATCCACGGCTAAATTAAGGCTACAATCAGCCAGGGTATCTTGAAAATCCCAGTTTAATCCCCTATCTTGCTTTTGTGCAATACCCCTTTGCATGCTGAATTGTGGCAACAGCTCAAACATATTTATTCTCACATCTCTAGAGATTTTGTGAGATTTCTTGTTCACATTCAAGACTATGTTTGAAAATCTGATGGTCTGTGGTGTTCTGTCTGTCACATAATGGCACACTATCTAGTCTTGGATTTTTTTTTCTCTTTGTGGTTTCTAAGAAAAAAAAAAGAAAAAAAAATTAATAAGACTTAATAAATCTTTTAGTGTTAACAGTCAAGAGAGGATGTGTTTGTCCGCGAGGATGTCGGTGACTTTCAATTGGTGGGCAAATGTTATTCAAATGGGTGTCACGGTGGCTCAGTGGTTAGCACTGTTGCCTCACAGCAAAAGGTTGCTGGTTTGAGTCCCAGCTGGACCAGTTGACATTTTTTGTGTGGAGTTTGCATGGTTCTCCCAATGTTTGCATGGGTTTCCTCCGGGTGCTCTGGTTCTCCCCACAATCCAAAGACATGCGCTAAAAGTGAATTGAGTAAACTAAATGGCGTGTGTATGAGTGTGTATGTGAATGAGAGTGTATGGGTGTTTACCAGTGCTGGGTTGTGGATGGAAGGGCATCAGCTGCATAAAACATATGCTGGAATAGTTGGTGGTTCATTCCACTGTGGCGACCTCTGAAATAGAGACTAAGTTGATTGAATGTATGTTATTCAAATGTTTTATTTCAGAAATGCCTTTTTTTAATAGGACAGTTGTATCACCCCAACATTTATTATTATGAAGTGTAACTCATCAAGTGTGACTTCCATGTTTAATATATTTTTGAACAACTGTATCTTTGTCCCATAAACAGTGAAGTGTTTTGTTTTCTAGTCGGCCATTGCAGGATGGCGATATCATCAATATTGATGTCACAGTAAGTCCTTTCCTTAAATTGTTAGTCATTTATTTATTGTTAGAACTGAGTAAGGATATCGTTTATAGATGTCTTTATCAGCTAAAATAGTCAATTTTTATTCTGTAGGTTTATCTGGAAGGTTACCATGGTGACACCTCAGAGACATTTCTGATTGGCTCAGTCAACGACCTGGGCAGGAAGTTAGTGGATGTGGCTCGTCAGTGCAGAGATCAAGCAATCGCCACCTGTGGCCCGGGACGACCTTTGTGCGTCATCGGCAACACCATAAGGTGAGTTTTCTTTCCCACACTAGTCCCAGTTTGCAACGCAAGCTTCAATTCCTAACAGCACCTTCAAGTATAGATATCTGTGGGAAACATCTTTCATTCATTATTCCTTTTTCTCCCACTTGCTAGTTTCTTTTTTTGTTAAAAATAGCACATCTAACCTCTCTGTTATCCCTCTTTTGTGCAAAAGTAAAAAAAAAGACAGCAATCTTGCCTTGTCAGGTTATGAAGCCCTTATTTGATAGTGTAGTGTCTGAAGAAGGACTGCACAGAGTTAATGTATTTCTCAGTGAGCTCCGAGCAAGCAATTACCCAGAGTGCATTGGGGTTTTTCCTGCAATGGGGTGTAAATTACAGGTTAGTTTGTCTTGTTGGATGTGTGCGTGTGTGCATGTGTCCGTGTGTGTGTGTGTGTGTGTGTGTGTGTGTGTGTGTGTGTGTGTGTG
>CAIGQQ010005934.1:904848-922958 GCA_903798035.1 Danio albolineatus | reverse complement strand
GTGTGTGTGTGTGTGTGTGTGTGTGTGTGTGTGTGTGTGTGTGTGTGTGTGTGAGGGGGAGAGAGAGAGAGAGAGCGATGTAAATTACAGGCTTGCTCCTGCTGTCTTTGAGAATCGTAGACTCTGCCAGGGTGGATTCAGCTCCCCACAGAGACACGAAAAGATCCGCAGGAGCCTTTTCATATAGAGAGAGGACACACTCAATCACTCACATACACTACAGAAACATCTTATTGACTTTACGCTTCTAATGCAGAGACGTACATGTGCAAAATATCAATAGAGAAGATGCTGAAATGGGGCTCAGGGTCAAAATGCTGGGAAAAAGTGCCAGTCAATGTTTTATTATGGAACTTAGGATGTATTTATGCATGTTTGCATATGTATTTTGAAATTAAAACCTTGAATATATTTGTATGCATATACACTGTATGCATATATATTCCTTCTGTGTCTGAGGAAGCAATGCTTTTGTTGTTTCTCTCTCTCCGTTTCTCTCTCTCTCTCTGCGTAGGATTCTGAGCTTCTGCAGGGACATACACTGTTATTATATACACACAGAGGGAACAATTACCTCTCCTCAGGAAAAAGCACTTAGACCTCTCTTTCACTCCTTCTCTCCATCTCTCCCTTTTATAAATATATATATTTTTTTATCATGCTGGCACCCTAGCATCCTCCTTCAAACTCTTTGCAAATCTTTGTCTATTGCGTTTTTTAATATTCTTTCTCTTTTATCTTTTTCTTTTAGCCGTTTATACACCTTCTTTATGCCCCCCTCCCCAGATATATAAAAAATTGAGCTTGAATGTGTCTAGCATGTGCTGTTCACAGTGAAATAACTGTTTGAAATTGTTTTTACATGTAAGCAATACTGTTAAATTTGACATCTTAAAAAACAGCACTCTGGTAAACCAGATTTTATTTTATTTTATTTTATTTTTTTAGCTTTTATACTTAATCATTTTGCAGATGATTTTATACAAAAAAGGAAAATAAACATACATATCCCACAGCAACAAAGATTATTTCCTAGTACTGGGTTGCCGCTGGAATGGCATCTGTTGTGTAAAACATATGCTGGATCAATTGGCGGTTCATTCTGCTGTGTGGACCACTGATGACGTAAAGGACTAAGCCGAAGGAAAATAAATGAATGAATGAACAAACAAAGATTAACATGGCTTGATTTAAATCTGATTATTTTCTTGTGTTTTTTTTTTTTTTTTTTTTTTTGTATTTTACTTCCAGTAATATAGCGAACTCAAATGGATTCCGTGTATGTCCATATTTCATCGGCCATGGGATCGGAGAATATTTCCATGGACATCCAGAGATATGGCATCACGGTAAGAGTTCAAATTAGGTCTCACTTTATTTTAAGGTACAATTACTCACTATTAACAAATCATTAACTATGACTTTTAGGTCAATTAATGACTCATTTGCTGCTTTTTAATAAAGGTTGTTGTTCGGTTTAGTTATTCGGTAGGATTAGTGATGTAGAATAAGACCAAACTGTAGAAGCACTATGAAGCTGCAAAAACGGTAATAATAAGCAGGTAATAATAAGCCATTAGTTAATTGGAATTGGTACTTCAATTAAAGTGTTTTCCTAAAAGTATAATATGTACAATTTATTAGTAAATATTTAGAATTTTTATCTTGCATAACTTTTCAGTCTTCATATGTTTATTGCTGTACTTTCTTTAGTGAAAGACATGAAAAGATAGTTAAAATGTGTGGAGGTTAAATTATGCAAGTCTGTAAAGACTCCAATCTGCTCTGTTGTTGTAATGCTGATTTAGATTAATATGAGGGTTAGATTTATAAGGTTTTTCCATACTTGTTTAAATTGGATTATTGTCCCTTGCTCTGCACTTGTATTCAATTGTATTTGATATATTTGTGTTTCCTAATGGCCATTAATATATTCTGTCATAGCCTGAGATGCTGACATGCCGTTAAATAAAAATATAAAATACAATGCATTCTAAAGAAAATGTGAGGTAGCTCATCTTTGGGTCAAAAAGTGTGATTTAAATTTAGTTTAATAACAGGGTTTCTACAGGTTTCATCAAGTTAAATTTAAGACTTTTTAAGGCATTTTTAAGACCATTATGAATGAAGTTCAGACTTACACAAGACTAAAAGCTAAGGATTTTTTAATGGCCCAGTAAAACATTAAAAAACTATTAAAAACAGGTGTTATTGTAAGAAAGATGATTAATCCATATTGGTAAACTTTTATTGAAGTTTAATTGAGATGTTAGTGATTGGATGGCTGCCAGCCTGATTGGGTAGCTTTACATGAGCATAGTAAAAATAAAGACCTGTTTAAAATGATTTAAGGCCTACAATACAATATTTCAGTGAGTTTAAGACTTTCTAAGGCTTAAATGTTTGTTTTTGAAATGTAAGACAGTTTAAGACTTTTTAAGACCCCGCAGATACCCTGTAATGAACACAAAACACCCACAATTACCAAGAAACTAATTTTCTTTACACTTTATAAGCTTTAGATACATTAGTTATTAGTTATATTGCACTCTGTTGCAGCTGTTGAAATGTAATTTATTTAAGTGGTGGTTTTTAATGTAATGATTAAGGTGTTTTACTATTATAATGAATGGAATACTTGCAATGGAGTAAAGTTCATTCAGTATTGTTCTTGTTTCCTCTTTTACAGCTAATGACAATGACCTACAGATGGAAGAGGGCATGTCCTTCACCATAGGTCTGTGTGAACTCACCTTACATTTTACAGAGCTCACTTTATATCGCATCAAGAAGCATGAATTTACAGCATTTTTGGCACAATTAACCATCACACTTTCTTTTCAGAACCTATTCTTATGGAGGGAACGTCAGAATTCAGGATCCTGAGTGACAAGTGGACTGCTGTGTCTGTGGATGAAAAAAGGTGTTGTGCTCAATTTCTCTTCCTACACTTTCACTCACCACCTTTCTAATGAGAGCCCAATGCAACCGTTTAAATGTAGCCCACATTAATCATCCATTACTTCATGCAAGAACAAGTGGCTAATTCCTATTGAGAATCTTCAAGAACTTTATTTCTATTGGCTGTTGACATTTAACTTGGAAAGACTAAGTACTCTCAGAATTTGAAGCACGTATATAGGCAAGTGCTCTATGATAAACTTTCCTTTAACTGCATATATTTCACTCGAGAGCACTTCAGTCTTAATTGCAAATGAGCTGATTGCCCTGTTGGCAGGTGAGTGCCGGGTGTTAATACTTGGTCAGTGGTTGATTAAAACTCTGATTATTAAGGCTGACTGGGGTGCAGAATATGAAAATGGATACTAAAATAATGTTTCAAAGTGTACTTCATTTGATAGCATGCGTGAACGCATTCATAAGGAATTCTATATTTTGGAGGCACGATTTTGTATTTCTGAATACTAGGGAAGCTCTGATCGATTGGTTGAAGATCGGTGTCGGCCGATAATCACGTTTAATGACTCGATCATTACTCGCCAGTCTGGCTGATCTCATGAGCTGATCTCAGGGGTTTATTTATGAGTTTACAAGCAGACACACGTGCACTCCTGTATATTATACATAGGCTACAGCAGCCACAACGTGTGAGGAGGTAAATGATGCGTGGGGGAGTGAGCGATCGATTTGCTCGTGTCACAACAGCGAAAATATATACAGATGCGGTGTGACCTGTTTTTACAGTCTATTGGCACGACTCGTGTGAATGATGGTCTCTTTGTTGCAAGTGCAACCATTTGAAAATATTTGAATGTTGAATTCTTTCATCACTTACAGTGTTTCTGAATCGTCATTTTTCTTATTAATTTTTATATCTCTTATATTATTTTCTGTAACCTTGCTTCTGGCCATTACATGTCCACACTAAATGGTTAAAAGAGATGTGTTTAAGGTATTATATGCAGCATACTTATTCTCTTAGGTAAGACGAGATCGGAATCGGTACTCAGGATCGGCCGATCACCTTGACAAAGAATTGGTTCTCGTATTGGCTGCAAAAATCCTGATCAGAGCATACCTACTGAATATGTTTTTGTATCACTGAAAGATGTTCTTTCAGTATCCAAGTGGAAATACATTCATTTTGAATGATTTAGTGTTATAGTATGTTACTACTGTATATTAATATTTATTTTACATATAGTATTAATTGATACTGTTGACGTTGTTACTCCAGTATCTTATTGGAAACATGGAATTTTAATGGTTGAGGTTTTTTTTCCAAACACAAGTCACTTCCTTGTTAATCTTAAAAAAAATCTTTATAATATTGTTTGTCTACTGTTACCATACTATCTTATTGGAATCATCTTCAGTTTTAGGAATTCAGTGCTTTCCAAGCACAAGTCACTTTCTTTGTAACCTGTAAAAAAAACAATAACGTCTTTATAATATTTTTGCCAGCTCTGTTTATCGTATTGCTCATTAAATATGTTACATACTGTTGACATTGCTACTTCAGTATCTCGTTGGAAACTTTTTAATTATTTAAATGATTTTATTGATTATGTGTAATGCAGCAGCCTGTTTTTTGACTGCCACAAAACAGACTATTTCTCCCATCCAGGGCTCTATTCACTGGCTCCCTGTGAAACAGAGAATTGATTTTAAAGTTTTAACTTGCGTATTAAAAGCTGTACATGGATTTGCCCCGGCCTATAGATCTGAACTTTTAAGTTTGTATTCTCCCTTAATATCCCTCAGGTCTTAGCTCAGCTTTTGCTAATTGTTCCTAAATCCCGCTTGACAACAAAAGGGGACAGATCCTTGTCAGTCTATGCTCCAAAACTTAGGAACACATTACCTTTAGAATTTAGAGCTTCATCTACATTGTGTTTTTAACAAATCAGTCAACATCTACCTTTTCTCTTTGCCCTATTGATAGAAATTAGTTTGTTTTTTAGAGACTCCATGACTGTACAGATTTTTTTTCATTTTATTTTAGTTTTTAATTTTTATTGCAGCGTATACTGTTCTGTCTCTCTTATTGTTTATTGTTGCCATGTTTGTGAAGCACTTTAATCAACGTTCATGTTGTTTTAAGGTGCTATATAAATAAAGTTGACCTTGACCTTGGCCTTATCCAAACCAACTTCTTACCTCTACACTGTAAAACCCAATAAGTTAAGCTAACTCAGACCATATGAAAACTTTAATACATTTGAGTAAATGAAGCAGTTAGAGCACAGTAAAACCAGCAAATGAAGAGAACTCAAATCAACTGAGTACTGTAACATCCAGTAGGTTAAGGCAACTCAAACCGTTGAAGGAAACCGAGCGCTACAAACCATTTGAGTTAAAAACAAACAAACAAAAAAAAACCTATACTATATGAGTACTGTGAACTTACTCCTTTTAAGTTGAAGTAATCAGGTATTTAATTAACACATTACATTCCACATTTAGTTTAAAGCCTTTTTTCAAATGAGTAGTATTAACTTTGAGTAAATTTTAAGTCAACTACACTTGATATTTGAATACCATTTGATAAAGTTGACTGTTGGGTTTTACA
This sequence comes from Danio albolineatus, assembly GCA_903798035.1. Lineage (NCBI taxonomy): Eukaryota > Metazoa > Chordata > Actinopteri > Cypriniformes > Danionidae > Danio > Danio albolineatus. The sequence goes on along the minus strand of CAIGQQ010005934.1, from coordinate 917,425 downwards.
GTGTATAATATTGGTTGTCAACACATTACATTGCTTATCTATTAGAAACTGTTTACATTGTTACTCCAGTATCTAATTGGAAATATACTCAACTTTATTGAGTCAATGCTTTCTAATCTTGTATATGGTATTGTTAATTGTGCTGTCAGCATTGTTACTCTTACTCCTTTTACTCTTATACTTGTTACTCTTAAACCCTTACAAAGTTTGACTACAAACTTGGTAACACTTTGTTTTGATGGTCCGTTTGAGTATTAGTAGACTGTCTGCTTAATATCTTTTGATACTGACATTTAACAGTCCTTCAACAAACATTTAACTGACTATATGAAACTTTGCAAGTACATGTCAACTTACACTAACCCCAACCCCAACCTAACAGTCTACTTATAATCTAATGAGAAATAGTAGACATGTAGATGCAATGTAACTTAAATTCAACTAACGGACCATCAAAATAAAGTGTGACACAAACGTTACTTGCTAGCATAAATGTTAAGAATACATGTCACTTATGCCATCATAATGACGACAATTAAATAACCCAATGTGTTATCAATGGCAAATTCTGTCATCCTTTTGATATTGCATTGGCATATTTAATGTTATACAAAATAATGCTTTGTGTAAGAACTTTGTATATCTAAATATTTTCTCAGAGAGGGCACACAATGATTTCAGTGCTTTAGATCTTACTAGAGAGAGAATATGACATCATTTACAGGAATTATCCTAGTTGTGGAAGATAATTCCATTGGTTTAAAGGTAAAGTGATATAATTGACGCAAGATTTATGGACACGCACTTTTATACGTTTTTTATTTTTTATTAATGTTGCAGAAGGAAAATTAGTCCTTTTATAAATAAAACAACTGATTACACAGTGTATGATGAAACAATACGCTGACTAAATTGGACAACAAGTAATCATGGTTTTCATCCTTTCAAGACACTTTTTGGGAGAGAATGATTTTGTTATGGCCTGTGCTTCATGACAAACGAACAAAACAAACTTTGGACCCCATATGTACCTGCAAATGTAGAATCACTCACTTAAACATGATACAGAATCACCCGTGTCCCATCTTTGCACCTTTTCTCTTCAAAGATTAAGGTCAATGAAAACATCTTTACTCATTTACAGGCATTTGCACAGTGAATGTAAAAATGTATGGAAAATGCTAGCTGCTTTTTCCTAAGCAGTTGTTATCCCCTTAAACATAACAGTAATTGGGATGTAACTAACTAAGGAATCTATGGTGTAAAGCATTTCTGGGTATAGCCTAATGCATTATAATTAGGGTGAATCTGATTTCATTGACACATGACCTGCAGTGTACTTGTGGCATTCTGAAAAGATGTTATGATCTCGCTGTGGAGCAGATGCACAATGGGAAAAAACAACAACATAAAAACACACACATATCAAAATGCAATAAGAAAATAAGAGCCCTGTTTCAGGAAGATTCTGTCACTGTGCCCTATGTAATGTCATATTGGAATGGTTTTGTAAATGATTTCATGGAACAAAGTTTGGTCATTACCCCACAAATTATTTATAACAAACAAGATAAGAGAAGTTACCTTTAAGCTTATTCATAAATTATTCATAAAAAGTGTAGTCTTAAAAGGCTTAAGAATGATATTAACACCAACTGTTTTTTTTTTTTTTTTTTTTTTTGCTTAGTGAAGCCCGAAACTTCTGTTTATTTATTTTGGAACTGCCCGCATTCAATGGCATTTTGGTGTGATGTTCTAGATTTTATAAAAGACTGTGAAGGCAGATTTTGAATTAACAAATAACAAAGTTTTCTTTGGTTTTCATGAATGCGAAAAGGAAAATAATATTTATTTCATAAACCTTTTTTTGGGTGCCAAATTTCATACTCAAAAAAGCTATTTGCGTAAGTGTAAACCTTTTTTTCTGCATTTAAAATTGAAATGAATTTGTATTTTAAGTCTATTGAGGGATCAACAAACTTAAAAGCAATACGAACAAGGACTTTAATGAAAGACATGCCACTTGTCTTGGACTAAATGACTGAAAACCCCGTATTGTTGTTGTTTGATTGATGACAATGTTGTTAATGTTTTTCAAGCATTCAGGAAAAAAATAAAAAAACGCACATTGGAGTGCATGAGCATTACAATTCGTCTACATTTAAAATAGTCTTCAGTGCCAATATTTTAATGCAAAACAAATCACAGACACACTCAAATATACTTTTGGCTTGTAAGACTGTTGTTATTTTGATTATAAAGCCTCACTTCCGTTATTTATTCACACTTTCCATCTAATAATGTATTTAAGAACTTCGCTAGAAATTTTAATGATTCAATGCTTTCCAAACAAAAGTCACTTGATTTTTATGAAAGACATAAAACAAAAACCCAAAACGTCTATAATATTGTTTGTCAAGATCATTAATTCTGTTACATACACTTGAAGTTTTTACTTTAGTATCTGATTCGAAACGTATTCAGTTTTAATTAAAGGCTACCAAACACAAGTCACTTGCTTTGTTACTTTTAATGAAAAAAAAAAAGTTTATAATATTGTTTGTCAACTCTATTGATATTAGCTTATTATTATACTATACAGTATCACAATTTCAGATATAGGCTTGAAAACCACCGAATAACTGTTTGTTTATGTGTGCGTGTGTTCTTGTTGATCCTCAGATCTGCACAGTTTGAACACACGGTCGTCATCACTAGCGATGGTGTAGAGATTCTGACTAAGCTACCAGAGGAAGATTGACAGGACAAGAACGACGGGACATTTTGTGACGTGTGAGATGAATCTGCAGTTTTATTTAAATTTGTTGTTTAAATAAATATTTCTAAACTTTTCTCCAATTTTTACTTGTATCTTTTTTGACTTGTCTTTTTTGAAACAGGTGCGCAGCTCCGCCACTGGGTTTTTACATCTCGAATTAATTGAGTTGAATTGAATTAATGCGTGGTTATTTTGTAGCCTAATGAGTTTCAAGATCTCTTTACTGTTACAAACTCTTTGGTTTATGATATCATCTCCGACTTAAGCATTGAATGCACAGGGAATGAAATGTCATTACGTCTTATTATTATGTCGGGGTTTCTCCATACATCATATTACTTCACAGTAATGTAGTTAGCGCTGTATCTCTCGAGAGGTGATTATATTTATGGGCCATGGGTTACAGTATGAGCCATGTGTAGCTTATTAAGAATACCCTATAATCATATCTTGCTACACGACATCATTCGTAAACGGTTTATGCTGTCTGACATTTGACGGAGTTTGAAATTTGTCCTGTTCTAACAGCGCCATAATTTAGAGTTTAGAGATTTAGTGTATGTTGTAGTAAAATATTCTACAAATATTTGTAAAATATTTAACAAATATTTTACTTCCACGAAAACCACACTTGAATGACTAAATTATTCTGGGTGAAATGAGCTAGAAAGTGCGCTGACGTGCACGAATGGTCGACTTCCATTCTGCATCTGTTTAATAAGACTGTGCCTCTATGATGTGTACAATTAAAGTTAATTACATTGTGACCCTTACTGGTTTATCCGTAGCTTCAGAGGCTGAAGTGCCATCTGGAAACTTTCCTTCTGCTTTTCTAAACAGTTCGCAAGGGTTATATTTTTAAGAAACGCGCAGTTTCTCTAAAAAGATACACATGAAAGATAAGTGATAGCCTACATGCATGGTCAGGTATAGCCTATTGTGTCCATAGATTTGATTTTATTAACAGTGATGTCTCTTTTTTTCAAGCATGGGCAAAGAAAAGAGAGATGACTTGATATGGCATTTGGATAAAAGGTGAAGAAGGAAAAAGAAAAGCCATTAAATTGTAAAGATGTCGCACAATAGACTATAAGTCGCAATAATATTAATAGTAATAGTATTATTGATTTTATTTTTATTATGAATATTATTATTATTATGTTTATTATTATTATTATTATTTGTATATCTTTAGATACTCTATTATGCAATTTCTAATCACAATTTCTGACCGCATGGTGCCTGTCTTTCTAAGCTCTGCTCATTGAATCGAATCATAATTGCAGCCATTTGGTTTTTGTGCATCCTCGCGCATTTTCCTCTGTCTGTCGCAATTACGAGCAATTTCTGTCGCTGGGGGAATCTTTTCAGTCGGACAAAAGAAAAAAGTAATAGGCGGGGAATCAATTGGCGTTTTCTTATGTAGATACAGCGTGTATCCTGCTGAACCGTTTGCAGGTGTTTATTCTGTCGTGAAGGATGTCCTTGTGATCAATATATTGGCCTTAAGCAAAGTTACGTTCGCATTTCGAATATTTTTCGTTCAGTTCTTTCATTTCCGTATCAGTTTTAATTACACCTTATCTTGTCTTTTGTTTTTCCTTTCTTTCGTGTCTACGCATGGTGACGGTGAAATGCTGATTCTCTAGCCCACGATATCCAGTTCTTTCCTTAGCCTATTCTTAATCTTGTAATATATAGTCGTCTAAAAACATATAGGCATTAGGCAAATTGTGTTTAAAAAATCTTCATTAAGTCGCAAAAATATAAATAGATTTAAATTCTGATATATTACATTAATGATATATCACAGATCTCACAATATAAACTATAGGATGGTTTGCAATAATATATATGTGTATATATGTTAGATTAGTTAATACCCAAAGCCAAAACTGGAACTGGATCTAACAACAGTCCAAAGATTTGTAGACCCAAATGAATATGTTGGAGAAAAATATTGAATGATAATTTTAGTTTATAGGAAAAATCAAATGAATAATAAATCATATAAAATTAATTTGAAATACTGTAATTATTGTTGCAATAACTTGTTTAACTTAATTGTATCATTTTATTTCTAAATGTGTTAAGTGACCAAACTGTTGTTTTAATGGATATAACGATTTAACAAAACTGTTTTGTTTAAATGCTCTAAAATATATTGTCTCTTTTCACTTTCAAAAGGGGTATACTCATTTATGCTGAGCACTGTATACATATCTATAAGAAAGAGATTAATGAGATCGAACAAAGTGTTGCAAATCAACTTTGTCATATAGTGACAACCCACCCAGCGCGAAAACTTGCAGCAGCTTTAACAAAACTGATTGATGCACTAGAAACAAAACCGCAAAATGTTTCGTTTTGAGAAATATTACAGAGACCCTTTCCTTCATGCAGATGTAGCTTTGAATCCAAACGGAAGCAGTCATTTGGACTCATAGTGGTGTGGTTGCAAATAAGCCCTGGCATTTCAATTACTCCCAGCTGTGAATGTTGACATAAGGAGTGAAGCAAAATAGTTAAAATGTGCTCATAACCATAGTAGCCTTTGCCGTACCTACATATGCCACCACGGATACCTGCTGCGTTCGAGAATAAGATGGTACCCAAAATCAGATTAAAAATAGCCGTCTTTTTCAATAAGAATCAAAGGATCTGGGACCAAACCACGAAGTCCTTATTTAGAAAAACCGCGGAAGCTCAAATGAACCTCAACAGAAACAAATCATGTAAGATAAACAATTAGTTACAACAGCGCCTGAAAACGTTATTCTTTATAAATAACTCCGTGGGTAAACTTCGAGAACAGAGACGGTGATGTTATGATGTTTGTTTGTTCGTTCAAGTTATTTGGTTCCTTCCTCTGTATTGCATTGTTTTATTTCACTTTTTATGCAAATTAATATATATATATATTACATTTTATTTTAGAAATTAGGATGATAATGGCTCGTACAACAATTCAGACGATTTTAGGCTCTAATTGTCAGATATGCATTCTGATGTTTGCTATATACAAAATAACAATACGCTAATAACAATTAATTAATTTTTAGTGTTCCTATGACAAAAGGCGACGTGGACAGATTGCATAAAATACTGCAGAATGCAAACCTAGGCAGAGTCATGTTAGTAGAAAGTAATGTACACTTTGGCAAGTGGTTGTATGCTTTGCTCTTATAGTAATCCGGGTTTCCCACCTATTCCAGTAACTATTTTAGTTCCAGAAATATTGAAGTTGACCATGTAAAGACGTGAGGCAAGCTTTGAGAACTGTGTGTCCCCGTACAAGAATAACTCAAGGCTGTGCTGGAGCTGGAAGCGAGGGCTTGAGGAGAATGTTTCCAGGGCGGTCTGCTTGAGGCGGTTTTATGTATTTTTTCTCTGGTTGAGTGGCGTTCATAAAACGTCTGGAAGAGGAACGAGCTGACTCCAGAGAGTCTGGAGTGGGAAGAGCCCTCGCCGCACGCGGAACGCCCTCGCATCTCCTTCTGCGCATGCCAAGACGCGTCCGAATGCCAGGCGTTCCCCCTCATATACCCAGAGGTACAGGATAGTACCTCTTCTCACCGGGACAATTTACAAAGTGATGAAAAGGAGCAGAGTCTTCTACTGCATAATCACTATAAGAATAATAGCCTATATATTATGCACTGTAGGAATTAGAAGAAGATATTAACAGAGAGAATCTACATATGTTTTCTGCAGAGACTCTATACAGTTAATGCGGACCGAATAAAAAGAATTTATAAACGGGTTCATATATGTTACTGGGTATCCGTCCAATATTATCAAAGGCCCCGTCCACTTGGATAATTTCAGGTGTTTATTAAAAAATCGTGGGCGTCAGGGTAAAAGGATCCTTTATGGGACCTTCATGATCCGATAAGATCTATGTTTTTACAGCACAAACAGATTGCAATATAAAATACTTTAAATGACAACCAAATAATGAAACGTTAACTGAGTAAAACGCACATTTAATTATTACTGCAGATTGTAAGCATTTTAATAAATGTATCACTAAACCTAATCATTTCTGTACAACACTTAAAAGGCTACCCGTTTGTACTTGGAATGTGAAATAAACGTATCTGATGACCCTTTTCAACTGGACTAAAACGAAAACAAATAAATAAATAGAAAAATAATTTAATGTGCGTTGCTCGAGCGCATTAGTCGCGCCAAAGAAATCCACGGCAAACATCTTTAGCAAACCCTGCCTGAAAATAGATTTTGAAGTTAATGTTCTCCTAAAATACAAGTCCAGTGACAATAGGCCTATTATATCCTCCTACAACAGGTGTATTTGGCCATTTTAGTCCTCTGTTAGAATATGGTCCCTGCACTCATTGCAGAGCTGTGATGAGGTTGTATTAAGGTACTGGGTTGTAGATGTGTAACCGCATTCGTAGATGAGTACCAGGAATAGTTTGTTAAGAACGATGGGGCAGTGGTGTTTGGCGGCCCCGTGGGCTGCTCTGAAACTGTGTCCCCGTCGTTCTGTGTCTGGGTCGGTGGGAAATCCCAACCTGCTTGTGGCGGTGGAGAGCTGGAAGGAGAGTCACCGGAAGCAACCTGCTGGTCTGCTGGAATCTCGCCATTTTTCCACAACTTTTTGAATTTTGAGCGTCTGTTCTGGAACCATATCTTCACCTGTGGGTATCCAAAAACGGCGCGCAAATATATGTTAAACACGGGATGCAGGTCTAGAAGAACTAACAAATAGCACTGCAGAACTAAAGTCTAAACATGTATTATATTGGCAAAAAGAGCCGCGTTCTACCTGGGTCTGCGTGAGCCCCAAAGACGCCGCCAGTTCGGCACGCTCTGGAAGCGCGAGGTACTGGGTCTTCTGGAATCTGCGCTGGAGAGCCGCCAGCTGAAAACTGGAGTAGATGGTTCGCGGTTTCCGGACTTTCTTTGGCTTTCCATTCACCATGCGCACCTCCGGTTCACTTTCTTCTTTTTCTATGAAAATGAGCCACAAAAGCCATTGTAAACTAGAAGAATTAGAACTGACATATCTTAACATTAGTAAATATTCAAAATGGGTGAAAGAAAAAGAATTTGGGCAAAGGCTGAGAGATGGTCTTACCCGGTTCGGTTGGTGTGGGTGAAGAACTGGCTCCATACGTTCCATAAGCGCCATAGGAGGAAGCATAGCCTAAATCGTACGCTTTAGGGCTGTAATGAACATTACCCACCGTGCCAGGATGATAGGAATATGATGCCAGTTGCGCGTACGCTGTCCCTGCACAGTGACCTGACTGTGAACTGCTGAAGAAGCTGCTGTCGGTCACAGTTGACACCGGCAGTGTTGGAGAATCCTGGGACTTGTGAACGGTGCTGAAGCTGCTCGAGGTAATATGGTTTGTATGCATATCCGAGCCAAGGCTATCCAGAACAGCGGTCATTTCGCTGCAAGTAGAGGCCACTTAACGTCACCACTTCTAAAATATATTATTGTACTTCCTAACAGTTAATAGTTGACTCAAAAATCACACGACTTCTAGAGGTAGTTTGTTTTGTCTTAAGTTACATATCCATAGTTGATGGAGGGTTTGAGCTCCGCGGCGGTCTCTGCCTTGGAGATGCTGACGGGCGGGCCATATACTGGGCGTCATGTGGTAAAGCGAACCAATCGGTTCACAGGCAGTGCTAAGAAGTACTGCCAGCTGAAGGAAGACATCTGACAAGTAGAAATAACAAAACATCCTACAGCTCTGGTCTTACGGGCCTTTTCTCTATAAAGAGCTGAAAATGTTACTGGTTTGCTAAATTAATTTTAGCATCAGGAAAAACTTAAGGCTAAACATTTTATTTTCAGGTAGGAGCATAAAAGCAGACCTTTTGCTCATAAGTTTACAAGACATTAATCTTTTTCTTAGGCTATCGTTGTTAAAAAAAATTAATGCAGAAAATAATTAAATAATCCGATTTTTTGTGTGTGTTTATTGGCAACAATAACCTTTGACCGAGCAGTGCGCATGTAAAGTATCGAAAAAAGTCTTGATCAAAGTGATATCACTATATGTGAAGCAGAAGCAGCTGGAATGCCATCTATCGTTGAAATGTTGTCAGTGTATTTTACGGAAGCAGTCTGCATTCCACTGACTAATCACAGACGGCGCCAGTCTCCTCACACCCACAGGTGCGCAAAACAGCAATTATTGCCCGGTAAACACCAGGGATAAAGCGCGGAACCAGCCCTATGTGATGCTCTGTCGCGCCAAACGCCTCGTCCATAGACCTACATAGAAAACTACCTCAGTCACAAGAAGTGGCAATTTAAGTATTCTGTCAACTCAACAAACTTTGTGGCCCGCAGCTTCGCAAGCCGTAATCCCCAGCTGTGGTGCGATTTTTGTTATTTTATAGTGGGTTAAATATTAAATAAATAAAACATATTCAGATTATAATAACATATAAAGAAGCAAATAACTGATAATGTACAGCGTGTAGGTTATTACACAGAGTTTGTACTTTGTGGGCTAAAATGTCGACTAAGTCCAGTGCATGCATAGGCTATATACAAAATTACAAATATTCAATCAATATTTAAAAGTGTTCTGCTGTTCAATCTTATTCTTCTTACCTTAGGTATGCTCAGCCCTTAAATGATCTCTTGCGCCCTCTTTCTTTCATTGATGTATCTTTTATTGTTGTTCATTCATTCATTCATTCATTCATTCATTCATTTTCTTTTCGGTTTAATCCCATTATTAATCCAGGGTCGCCACAGCGGAATGAACCGCCAACTTATCTAGCATATATGTTTTACGCCGCAGATGCCCTTCCAGCTGCAACCCATCACTGGGAAACATCCATACACTCTCATTCACACACATACACTAAGGACAATTTTAGCTTACCCAATTCACCTACAGCGCTATTTTTGACTTGTGAGGGGAAACCGGGAGAATATGCCAACTCCACACAGAAATGCTAACTGACACAGCCGAGGCTTGAACCAGCGACCTTCTTGCTGTGAGGCGATAGCGCTACCCACTACGCCACCAAGTCACTAAGTTTTGTTATATAAGACAACAATAATTAGACACTTTTAATTGAATAAGTTAACTACTTCATAAACTTTATTTATTAATGTATTTCAATAGCCCATATTTCGCCACCAAGAAAATATGAGAATCCAAAAGTAATAAGAAAAAAAGTGGTGGTTCAGTGACTAAGATTATAAGTGAATGCAATAACAAACACACCCAGGCAAAAACAGACAGCAATTTTTTATTTACATTTTAATAAATGCGGTTTGGACCTCTGTATTTTACAATATAAATGTCAAACTTATTTCACAACTTTAGGTATTGCACCTGCGAGCTACATTAGTAAACACAAGATGGCACTCTTTCTTAAATTTTACTGCTTAGGTTCTTCGTGGTATAAAGAAGACCTTTAGTATTTTTTAAATATTTATACTGACAAAATGTTCTTCACACAGGTGGGAGGGATGTTTCATTTTAAGAACTGTTCACTGAAATATCCTTAAGGGTAACAACAATTGTTCTACAAGATTTCAGTACATATTAAACGGTTTCATGAAGACATATTATATATAGTTGCCAATTTACATAGCCTAATACATCAATTACATACTGCTTAAATTAAACAACATAACTGTTTTTTTTGACTATGCAATAATATCGTATAAAATGATAAAATATATAACATAACAGTGGTGTAGTGAGTAGCACGTTCGCCTCACAGCAAGAAGGTCGCTGGTTTGAGCCCCGGCTGGGTCAGTTGGCATTTCTGTGTGGAGCTTGCATGTTCTCCCCGTGGTTGCGTGGGTTTCCTCCGAGTGCTCCTGTTTCCCCCACAAGTCCAAAGACATGTGGTATAGGTGAATTGGGTAGGCTTAATTGTCGGTAGTGTATGAGTGTGAATGAGTGTGTATAGATGTTTCCCAGAGATGGTTGCAGCTGGAAGGGCATCCGCTGTGTAAAACAAATGCTGGATAAGTTGGCGGTTCATTCCGCTGTGGCGACCCCAGATTAATAAAGGGACTAAGCCGACAAGAAAATGAATGAATGTTCATAACATACAATCTTACAAGTATCCAAATACTTAACTAAAACTTAACTTTAAAAAAAAAAAAACTGCAATGTGTATAGTACTATAGTAAGGTTCTTTAAAGATCAAATCAGCAATAAGTCTAAAATAACAAATACATACAATAGTTTCATAATCCTGATTTCCGGTGTGTGCTGGCCTACAGGAGGATCCTGGATATGCTGCTGCAAGATTTTATTTTTTTTACTTTCTTATGGCTTCGAAGAAAGCAACAAGGAAATGTGTGCTGTACGGTATGTACTATGGCATGAGGAAAAAATGAATAGACAAACAAACACGGTCTACAGCATTTGTAAAGTACAATCAAATGAGTTCACTGAAAACAAGAGCACTTATACGTTAATGAGTTATGAAAATAATTAACCCATTTGAACTAAGTAGAATTGGCAGATATTTCTTGTTAAACCTGCATAATTTGGTTTACAATCATGTCATTTTGTATCCCAAGAAAATGTTTATTTACAATTCTTCAGAAATAATTAAAACAAGAAATTTTTAAGAATACAATGTTGCTCACAACTCATTGTCTGCTCATTTAAGAACATGCTGGCATATTGTGTTCACGTACTGGTATACTAATCAAAGTATGCGCATTAAGTGGGGTAATTATGTTTCTGATACATTTAAAGTATGTAATGGAGTATGACCAGGAGGTTTACTTTCGCCTGCTCTTTTTAATGTTTACATGAATGAGTTGTCTGAGGAATTGTGCTTGGTGATGCTATAATAAATCATTACATGTATGCTGATGATTTGGTTATCTTTTGCCCAAGTAGTGCTGGTTTTCAACAGCTGCTTGATATTTGTGCAGATTATGGGCAGAGATATGATATGTAATATCATTAAAAAGGAGTGTTTACATGGCGTGTAGAACCAAAGAACATATTTCCAAATTTTTATTTGTCAGGTCAAGTTTTAAATGTTATTAAAACTTAAATATTCAGTTAAGTTTGTATGTACAGGGACGGCGAAAGTTATATGCTCAAGCAAATATGCTGGTGAGAAAGTTTTATTTGTGTTCGGAGCAGGTTAAGGTACTCTCTTTAGAACTTAACTCCTCTGTGAGAGTCTCCATAAGCTGCAGGTTGCATACTATGATTGTATGAGAATTCTTCTTAAAAACATACTGTAGATGGTGCTGTGCAAGTGAATTATTTAAGTAAGGTAAGAGTTTGATTATTTTTTGCTTTGATGAGAAATTGAATCTATCAGTTTATCTGTAGATTGGAGAACTGAATAGCATTTTAATGTAGATAAACCCTTTCTGAGGTGTGTTCTCAGTCACCTATGATGAAATGTTGGCATTACTGTCTTTTTTTAATGCACACTGCGTGGTTTGTATTGTTTTGTCTGATTTTTATATATCTGGAATAAAGAGTATTATATATTTCCAATTATTCATTACATTTTCTTAGAACATGTCTTAAAATCTTACATTTACCATCATAAAACCTGCATATCCCCAAAAATCACATCTTTTGGTGTTATATATTTGATTTCATAAATACTCATAATAAAAAATACAGAGACTACATCAATTGGACATTGTTTTCGATGAATAAAATCTTTAACACGCACACTCATTCACTCTCACTCACTTACTCACTCATTCACCTTTGCCTTATTCCCTTCTTTTATGAGGGGTCACCATCGCAGAATAAGCTGCCAATAAATTAATCTCTGTTAGGTTCTTGCTAA
>CAIGQQ010005934.1:870662-904448 GCA_903798035.1 Danio albolineatus | reverse complement strand
ATAAATTTAGTTTCAGTTTTGGTATGTCTTCCTTGTTTACCAAAGTTGACAGAACACGTCCAGAGCAAAGTTTAGTGTTTGCACTGCTAACATTAATGTTTAGGAAACAATTAAATAATCATGCACTAAATCACACAAATGTGATGAGTAAAAGTTTCATTTTAAAGGGCACCTATTTTACCCCTTTAACAATAAGTAAGATGTCAATCCAGAATGTGTCTGTAAAGTTTCAGCTCTAAATACTTATCAGATAATTTATTATAGCCTCCAGAATTTGCCCATTTTGGTGTCTGACTACATTTTAGCTGTTTTTGTCGCCTGTAGCTTTAAATCCAAATGAGCTGAAACTCCCCGGTAACTGTTCCCAAATACGTTTCTGCTTATCATTATGTGTTGTCAGATAAACAGCAGTCAGTGACCGAGGCAGACTCCGATGAAGCTTAAATACAGCTCATTAGACAAAAACACCAAATAAGTTTATTTGACGTATTTGTGGTGGAGTTTATTCAAGCCTTTCTGAAATGATGAGTCTCTCACAAATGCCATTTGCAGTACACAAACACACATGATAGCATTTACTGACACCATACAGCAGTGGTGATTATAGTGGATAAGAATTACATGGCGATTTTACTGTCTTTAATACAAACATGCTCCATTAAAAAAAAAAAAAAGATTTTAATTTATAAAACTTATAAAAACCACAGAGAGTTTGAACAAATATTTTAATACTTTAATATTTTAAGACACTATCCATACACACAGTTCTCTCCAAACAGCTTACAAAAGTTCATTTCATTTTATGTACATAATTTATGTAGATAAACACATAGTTCATATTTCTTTTGTCATACGATTTATGTTTATATATATACAAATGTTTACTATTATACTTAAAACTATGTATTAGGCTTTAAAAGCGCCATCTACTGTTATTTCTCTAAACTCACACAATTAGTTTGAAAATGATCCTTGTTTTCACTAGTTTTACTTCAGTTCAGTGACTGTTGTTAGTTTCAGTAAAGTCTTTTTTTTTTAATCGATGAGGATTTTTTTCAGTTAACATTTTTTAAAAATGCATAGTTGTAGTCTTAGTTTTCATTCACCAAAATATTTAGAACTCTCTGGATCATTTGATTTAGACCAACCAAACTGTTGTTTTAAATGATTGTGTTTGTTGAGAAAATGCATACTTTTTTTAGAGTGTACAACAACAAGTTGATGCTGTTGATTTATGAGAACTATATAAAAACTATTAATGCACATTTGTTTTAAAATTCTGTGTGTACATTTTGTTTTGGGACAGTCTGTACAAACATTTTTAAAAAATGACTGGGAAACTGCCAAAGTTACAATCATACTGTAGGTTGATTGCGTAAAACGTTGAGTGTTTTCGCTGAACTGCCGTCAGCAGCTGAAATGCAGTCTGAGAACAGAAGGACCTGCAGGAGCTTGTGAAAAACAGAGCTGCAGGGCTGGGAGGAATCAAGGGAGGGCGAGGTGAACATGAGGTGGGGCTGGGTGAGGCACACAGACACGTGTGATGATTGGGCAAGCTTTTACCATGGCCATAAAACCTTCAAAATCTCAAACATTCACAAGTTCAGGATTTAGTAAGATTACTGTAATTATTTAGAATTTTAAGACTGGGGAAATCTGACAGAACATTTCAATGTTGGTTAAAGAAAACTTGTCTCTTTAATAAATTGTATTCATTATAGAATACAAATAAGCTTCCGTAAAAGTATTCAGCTGCATGATAAAACATTGTTGCAAAATAAATTTAAGTATTTATTTATTTTAATTTTTTCATACAGTTTTACTGAATAGATTTCTATATTTTTCACCTCAGTTTCATCAATTCTGACAAGTTTCTGCAACTTTTGTGTCCTTTGCTGATCTGTGCTTAAAATTAAAGGGATAATTTACCTGTTCAGATTTTAAGCTCCAATGACATTTTTACTTGTTTTTCATGACCATGTGTTAACATTTTTCACTGACACAGAAACATGTGAGGCCTGGACCACAAATTGAGATTTATACTAGCTTTGAATTATGTATTGTTAGAATCATAAAATATTTGGCTGTTAGGATACATAGAATCAGATGGTTTTTAAATAAATAAATAGATAAATCAATAAATGAATAAAAGTAAATATAGAGAAAATGCATTTTAAAATTGCTAATTGAATTTAACAGCAATGCACATAGTTTTGACAAATTTGCAGTAGGAAATTTTCAAAACGTTTTCAAGGAACATGATCTTTACCTAATATTCTAATGATTTTTTTTTCACATAAACACAAAATAGCAGCACATTTTTAAATGCTTATTAGGAAAGTCTCCACAATCTGGAAAGCTTGCTGTACTCTATCGGCTTTTCTGGGGTATGTTTATAAACATTTTTCCTCAAAGATTTTTTCTTTACACTTGCAGGCTCACATACACTTAAAGAGGAATGTTGAAAATGCAAACATGATGTGCAACACAAGTTAAAATGTCACATCTAAGAGATTGTAAGTTCACCCAACTATTCACAATCAAGAGGTCCTAAACCTTTCATGAATTCTTTCTTGTGTTGAACACAAAACAAGATATTCTAAAGATTGTTGAATTAAATGCAGAGGTTGACATCTATAGTAGGAACAAAAAATGGAAGTCAATGTTTTTTTTTTTACCCAACACTCTTCAGTATATCTTTCTTCAACAGAGTTCAAAAGGAGAAATACACACAGGTTGAGGGCTAAAAGTGAGCAAATGATGACAGAATTGTTTATTTTGGATGAACTATCTCTTTAAGCAATTTATAGGAGCACTTTGCCTCAGCTCTGCACAGTTTAGATTCAACCCTAATTAAGAACTTTGGCTACATTCCAGTCCTTTTTTATGTTCTTCCCTCACTGACTTCCCTCCGTCTCGGATGTATGTCATTTCTCTGATGTGTGACACTGATTATGTTACACAAGTGTCCACTACTGATGCTACTTCTGAAAAGGTTTTAATGGAATGGCCTAAACCAGGGGTCGCCAATCTCAGTCCTGTCCCTGAAGAGTTTAGCTTCAACTTGCCTCATCACACCTGCCTGGAGGTCTCAAGTATATATTAACACCTTGATTAGCTTGTTCAGGGAGCTAAACTCTACAAGATACCAACCCTCCAGGAACAAGTTTGATGATCCTTGCCTAATCCCTTGAGCACTTGAGACCTACACTGTTGTGATGTCACATTCACATTGCATTCTGGAACATAAAGGTGCTGGAGTATGAAGCAGACTTGCTCCCTCTGTCAAAATTGAGGAGTCGAGGGTATGTTCATGTAAATACCCCTCGTTCACCTGACAAAATGAAATGCACTTTAATATACTGGCAGGGTTTCTCCTAAGGAGAAATGCTTAGAAAAGTTTGTATCTCTGTGTTATGTCTAAAAGTGGAGTGAAACGCTGCCTTTTAGGCTTCTTTGAAATCTAAACATGGGTTGAAACAGGGTTGGAACTAAACTGCGGCCCTCCAGGATTTGACACCCCTACCTTATGTTATCCTGAAATGCTGAAGAAACCAGAGTGACATCACCAACTACTGCTTAATGAAGTGTTTTTAGTTGTTTTTGGTTATCTGTATGAAGAGAGTTCAATCATTTTAACAATATTGCCACCAGTATTAAAAGAAAAAAGTTTAGTAGTTTTACATTGTTGTCGTGCAAGTGTACTTTTAGATAAAATATGATTAGATTACACTGAAATTTTCAAGAAAAATGAGAAAACCTCACATAATTTCATGAAAACAGTAGTGTCATGCACATGTCTATTATCAGTCAATGGTTTGCAACTCTCCATTCAGAAGGGCTCATCCCTATGCCCTAATACTCTCGAGTGACAGCTTTGCAGGGATTTGGGTATAGGGATGAGCCCTTCTGAATAAACAGTGTGTAACACCAAACAACTTACCTGTGCAAAGGACCATGGGGGCCCGAAGTTTCCATCATTTGTTTGAAATAATTCATTTGGTCTTTTAAGGGGTAATTTCTGAGCATTTCATTTTGGTAAAAGCATTTAATTAACACAGCCATGTTTGCCCTTTGGAGGGTAATATATCTTATTTGAACAGCACTGCCACTTTCCTGCAGAATCAGCTCCATCGATGATCAACTCACCTCCTTGTAACTTACCCACAATCCAGAAGATGTTGAGTTTTTTTTTTACAGGTGTTTTTCATCTAAATTTTTAAGCTAAACTTTGGATTTTGAGGGTCAGAGTTGAAAAGTTTTGGTCTATGGACAGTGGTGGAAAAAAGAGCACTAAAAAATCATACTAAAACTAAAATACCACTACATGCCCAGAAATGTAGTGAAAGTATATTTTGGACATCTTCTTGGACACTTTTAATGCTTTCAAATGGTTTATAAAGCGCCCATGTCTTGAGGTTGTTTAGTATTATGCAATTTACTTTTTTATGAGATTGGACAGGAATCACTGGACAGATTTTTCTCCTCAGCCAATCCCAGCCTGTTCTCACAAGAAAACGTAAGTATTTTACGTGTGGAGTAAAAGTACAAATACAGCACTAACATGTACTCGAGAACTACTAAAGTACTATAAGTCGTCACCTTGGAATTATAAGGTTCTATCTGCGTTCTGATTGATTTTGAGATATTGAGCTTCAAAGTTTTTGCATTCCATAGCAAACAGTACGTGTTTAGCATTTCTTTTTTAAATAAAAAGGCTTAAAATGTTAACAACTTATAAAAAAAACACCCCATAGTGTAAATAAGTTGTCAATTAATAAAAATATGTCAATAACTTAATTTTGACATAAATGTCAGATAGAACCTTTTAATTCAGAGGACGAAGTACTAAAAGTACACATTTTTAAAACTACTTAGTAAATTACAATTCCTAAAAAAGAAAACTACTCAATTACAGTAATTTGAGTATTTGCAATTTGTTAATTACACCACTGTCTATGTGCATGTTCAAGTACTCAACAACCACAACAATACAATTGTTTTGTTATTCACACTGTAGGAACATAACTAACTACTGGCCTTGCAACTATGTTACAGTATATTTACTCATTCTCCTGAATCAGTGTAAATGGAGATCATTTTAATAATATTATCTGTGAACGAAATTTTTAATTTTATCATTTTTTATGTATAATAATAGAACACACCCTTAATGAAAATGTAGTTCAGGCATTTTGCAGCTTAAATTTCTGAGGCCCACCAAAACAGAAACTCTCTTCCATTGCTGTGCAAAATATAATGTCACATATAAAGTCAACTTTTTTTAAAGGTCCACTGAAGTGCCCTGAAACACCTAGTGTTATTTAATGTGCTTACATGAATTCAGCTGAAACAAGAAATACCTCGTTGAAAATACATGCCTCAGCCTACATTTTTGCAGAATGTAATATGCTTTGCTTCCGGTACGTTTTGGTGCATATTCCAGAATTTAAATCCTCTAGGTGTCAAACTCAACTCCTGGAGGGCCGCAGCTCTGCACAGTTTAGCTTTAACCATAATTAAACACACCCAATGAAACTAATTTTTCTTAACTAACCTTTCAGGAACTGAGTATGACACCCCTGTAATAAAGTATGGACGGCTTCCATAGTGTTACCTCAATTTTACATTGCTTTAATCTCTTTTGTGTAACTGTGCTTCACCTGACTTGAACCAGAGTGCTCTACATCATAAGTGCGACATTTTATCAACCAAACTAACCAGAAAGTTGTCCATATGGAGGAAGATACAGTAGATGAGGCAAACCTATTAGATTAAAAATCATAGACACTATTGCAGTATTTATTAAAATCTTAATAAATAATATTAATAAATGATACATGTATCAATAATATGTCCTTGTAAATATCATTAATCTTAAAAGGAAGGAAAGCTGTTAGGTTCATACTGCTCTGTAGTGTTCATTTTATGTAGAAACTGCAGTCAAAAGTATGTTTAAGAGCCTGTGTTGCAAAATATCATGTCATTTATTTTGTATTTTTTTAAATTGCTAATAGAATTTAGTTAACATCACAAATCAGCTAAAGCCATTAAGCTTGGTAAAGATGCATATGCATATGCTTTTGTGCATAATGAGTAGAATATGTTTGTTTGTTTTTTACAGTGCCAACTTGTGTTTTGTGACTAAGGACTGAACGAAACTATGTGCACACCACATCCGTCAAATTAGACTTCATTCACCCAAATAGGTGTCGGAAGCAAAATCTGAAGCATCTCTCTGCTATTCAGTGTATAATTTCAGCTTCAGCTTTAGTGTTATAGTGTACACTCCAGATTCAAGCATTTTGAATGGAAATCTGATGAGATCAATGTTGTCAAAATGGTTGATCAATGGTGCGTTTTAAATGCTCTTCTAAATTCAAATTGTGTTGTTACTTTGGAGCATATTTGATAACCTTACCTAATAATCTTAAGCAAAAAAAAATTTCTTAATGGTTTGTCATATACTCAATGCTTGCTAATTTACATATTCACTAATACTAGCATCAACGCAACTTGTTCAAATTTAACAGCTGCTACCCAACTGCAACTATGAATCAGTGGAGATCTTAAGTCTGATGAAGTTGGCTGGTTTTGCTTGGCTACTTTTTAAAGCGTTTTGAAGTGTAGGAAAGGAGAATACATGCTTGTCTAATTCTATTCACACAATTCCCAGAACTTGTCTCTGACTGTGAAAAACAGACAGACAAAGACAAGTAGGAAAAACTGGACTAGTACATAAGTGTAACTCCTCAGGGTAATAAACATTACACATTTGCACAAAAGCTCTTGCAGATGTTCTATGTGCTGATGCCATGTATAACTCGCATACACTCACAAAAGGGCAACAATAAACTTTTGTTTGCACACTCTTATCTTAAATCAGTACACCACAAACCTTGATTGCAGCCCACAAAACTAGTTAACACTTTATTTTGATGGTCCCCTGTAGACATTTTGTTGGCTATAAGTAACTTTGCATAAGTATGTGCCAAATTGTCTTCTAACCCTTGCTGTAATACTGCTAATATACTGAAAAAAAATTATTCAAAGATGATTCCTTGGATTTACAATTTTTTTTAAAGGTAAGTGGTTGTAAACAATTTATTTAGGCTTAATTTAAACAAACAAATTAAGTTGAACATTACTAAATTTAATTTGTTTAAATTCAACACAAATAAATTGCAAGAATTTTGCAGACATCATTTTTTCAGTGTACTCTAATGAGAGTAAGTTAACATTTAATTGTAAGAGTAACTTTTAAGTGGGCAATAAAAATAGTATTTCCAAAATGACAAACATGTAACAATTTATATACTGTGATTTGAATGTGCCATAGAATGCAAATCTGCATACATAGTTCAATAATAAGAGTTTATTACATGGTACAGTATTGACAGACTGTGTCTCAAACACCATTGTTTCCTCTTTCTCATGTGTTGTAAAATTCTATTGTGAGTGTAAAATCCTGTTGAAAAACAGACCAGTCCAATGGGTTCTATGCACAGCTAGAGTTTTAAAGCCAATACTGTAAAAAAAATCTGTAATTTTAGTTTATTTCTGGTAGCTGGGGTGCAGAAAAAAAACCCGTAAAATAACGGCTGTTAAATTACAGAAATATACGGTAAAATAATGGATATTAAATTACATAAATTTCCTTAAATGTAAATTTCTGGTAAATTTCTGTAGTTTAATATCTTTTATTTTATGGTTCATTTCTGTATTTTAACGGCCGTTATTTTACATTTTTTTTCTGGCACCCAGCTGCCGGAAATAAGCCATAAAATTACTGACTTTTTTTTACAGTGAACGATAAAGTTCCGGTAAAAGCTTAATGTGACTATTTTCAATTTCACAAGGTTGTTTTTACAGCATTGATGTTGAAATGACATGGCGGAGTGAAAAGGAATTTAATGCAGTGCTTCTTGTCCGATCCACTTTATATTGTGTATCTAACAGGCAGTGAAGATCTCAGATTTTTATAGAAATCAGATCTTAAATGTGACAATTTTATAATAGAAAGACAGTTTACGGGAAGCCCTTGGGCTGCCTGGCTAAAAATTTTAAATCTCTGTGCATATAGCCCATTTAGAAACAGTGTGACAATCCACTAAAGATCTTAATATGCATGCCCCAGCAGCATTTGATTGGCCACAATGTTTCCTAAAGGTTATTTTCATTAGATCAATGAATGCATCCATATGTTAACACAGCTTATTATATTTCCAATGTATGTGGGACTTTTATTTTGTAAGTAAGTGTAACAGCATCTTTTTTGTTTACGGCTGGTCACAATGCAAAAACCAAGAAAGACGGGCTTTATGTTTGTTTTGTGCCACCTTCATTTTATGACTTAAACTTGTCTATAATTTAGATAAGTTAACACGCAGTGAAACGTTTGCTTTAAAAAGGCAAAATATGTCGTTTTTTAAAGACTGAAATTGTTGGTCAAAAATAAAACAAACACAATATCTAAAAATGTACAACAAACTAAAACTAACAACAGTGACTGAAAAAATAACTGAAAAAAAAAACAATTGGCAAAAATCCTTACCTGGACTCTTTTTATAAGCCTGTTATGATGCGTTTAACGGTCATCATAATCTTAAATCCTTAAAAGTTTTAAATATTCAGATAAAAAAAACATATGAACATTTATATGTATTTATGTATGCAGTATATCATAATTTCTTCAAATTACAAAAAGAAAAAACATACAAAAAAACGAATTACCACGTGTTTGAGGCATTTCTAATGCAGTGTCTATGGGACAGGACAGTAAACTAGACGTTATTCTCTCCTCGGGCTGCCATCATCAGTCTCACACAATTATTTTTCCTTTTTCTGAAAGTCTTTATGACCCCATTATGGAGTTTTTCTTTTATTATTTGAGCAAATAATTTGTTATATTCTCCTATTCACTGCACTCTCCAACTATGACGACTTCCGCTACTGAGAAACCCAGAAATGTGAAAACGGTGTACAAGTGTACACAATAAATACATTGTATTTACATTTTTGTTGAAAGTACCTAGTAGTTAAGGCCACTTAATATAAAGTGGGACCAGTAAATCTAATAATCAGTAACAACATTGATTTGACAATGTAGAACTTGCTTAAACAGAAACATGAACTTGTTTTTTTTTTTATCACAACAGTGTTGGATTTATGATTCTGTTAATTTTCTTAATATTACTGAGAAGCTATGCTAAAATAAAGGTGACTTGATTCGATTTGAGTTAATTAGCAATCCTATGCTGACTTCTGTGTAAAATGTTTAGGGTAACATTTGCAGCCATGTCACTACAAGTTAAATGACATAACCTGGTGTCTATTCATGGATGAAAGCTGTTAGTCACAAGAAAAACATCATCCTCCAGCAGTCTTCACTTTCTTATTTCTTTGGGAAGTGGAAGGAAAGATTAAAAACGACCTTCTCCCTATAAAACTTACTAACTCCTAGATGAAAGGAGGTAAAACGAGTACAGAGGTAACTGCAATAACAAGCTGTAAAAAGAGAAATTAAATAAAGAAGAGAGAAGGGCAAGGAACTGAGTTGGTGTGGGGAATTCTGGGGGGAAAACAAAGGGACATGTGGGAAGATAAAAAGCAGCTGCTTTATTAGCATGTGTGTTAACATTTGTTTTTTATTTTTCAGGATTTCTCAATATATCACAAATTCCACACTAGTTTGAGTTATTGAGTAAGATCACAAACAATCTGTATTGAATATGGAAATGGTAAATGTGGTAATTATTAAATACTACAGTGCACATAGTTCCATAACACATGGTCAATTATAAAAAGGGCCAGTCCAAACAGGCCCATGTTTAATCCTTCTTTGAGCTGTGATTGGCTACAGCTACTTGCAGAATGTGATTGGTAAAACACTTTCCTCTGCTTAATGGTGTTGATGTGTATGTGCATGTGTGTATTCTGTAATTGTGGGTGTGTCACACGCTCCATAGAAACAAGGCAATTTGGTGGCAAATAAAATGCAATCGTTTAGCTTCATCCTCGCCGGAGGTCAAACACTCATGTTATGAAGTGTGAATCAATCCATGTATGTCCTAATCATCCTGTGTACTCTTCCTCATCTCCTCTTTCTCTCCCTCTCCATTCCTCTGTAACCGTGGTTTATAAACCCTCAGGGTGTGGTTCAGGCATTTGAGCTCAGTCAGTAAAAGTTTGTCAGCGCATCTGTTTAGGATTACAGAGCTTTGGGTGAGATTTCATTTACACTTTCATAATGGATTTTTTTTTAAAAACATTTAGAGTTGGTTAACATAACATTACTGACCCGCATTTTGTTATTTCATACCCAAAAGACTTTATATAACATTTTCGAACACAAATAAACGTCCACTAATCTCTTCACACTTAAAAGAACGCAGTTTAGTCTTCATCTTTCAATAAAAACTGATGCATACATTTTAACAGAATACAATAAACAAGCTTAAACGTGTTTGATGTGCTATAAGTTTGTTAGGTTAGTTTGTAAATAGGTTATCGATATCAAAGTCGATCAATGCTTTTATTTAACTGCTCTGTATTGGCTGAAAAGCCCAATATTTTCTTTGACGTCAGCTGTCACCCAGATGTCCTGAGTAGAAAGTCCTAAGTCGACAGAGCTTAGTAGAAAGTTTGTGACAGGAATGTGCGGTTAAACTGTCTGCTGTTTGAAAATATGAAAGCAGTCCGATGACAATATGCAATGTTTGCTATGTATACATGAGTATTAGATGTGGTAGGTAGCAGTGTTTGGGAAAGTTTCTTTTATAAGTAATATATTAAAGTCTTGTGTCAGTTCTTTTCAAAAGTAGCTAAAATCGAGAAAAGTAATCTATTTACTTTTTTTTTTTTTACTATCCAACATTTCAAAACCTTACATTTATATAGCGCTTTTCTAGACACTCAAAGTGCTTTACACAATGGGGGGAATCTCCTCATCCACCACCAGTGTGCAGCATCCACCTGGATGACGCAACGGCAGCCATATTGCACCAAACCTAACACCACACATCAGCTGATTGGTGGAGAGGAGACAGAGTGATTAAGCCAATTATTATATGGTGATGTTAGGAGGCCATAATGGACAGATCTGGCCAGTATGCCTGGGTTAAACCCCTACTCTTTTTCAAAGAACATCCTGGGATATTTAATGACCACAGAGAGACCTCGGTTTAACGTCTCATCCGAAAGACGGCGCACACACACAGCAGTAGAGTTCCCTTCACAATACTGGGGCATTAGGACCCACACAGACCACAGGTTGAGCGCCCCCTGTTGGCCTCACTAACACCACTTCCGGCAGCAACTGAGCTTTCCCATGTGGTCTCCCATCCAGGTACTGACCAGGTGCAACACTGCTTAGCTTTAGTGGGCGATCATGTAAGAGTTGCAGAGAGCTAGCTGCCGACTAGTTGCCGGCTAACAACATCATCTCAAAATCAAACTCATCTAAAATTGCAAGTCAAAATCAAAATAACAATAAAAATTAAGAATTAAAAAAAGACATTCAAGAATGAACAAGCAAAGACAGCAGAGAGAAAAAAAGCCCTGATAGTAAAGGTACAGTATTTTAAAAATCAATCATAGATATCTGAATTATTGCCCATCTTTGCTGGAAAACATCAGAGTCATCTGTATGTTCGTCAGTCATTCTCAGATCTCAAAGATCTAAAACCTTTTATGTATATAAAAGACCTGTTTTTGTCACACATTAGTCTAAGGCCCAATGCCAATTCTACCCCCTAGCCCTGCTCCTTATCCCTACCTCTCATTTTGCATGTTCACGTGACGGGCATAGGGGTGTCCCAACTCCCTTCAGCTTGAAGGCATAGGGCTAAGGGAAAGGGCTAAATAGCCCTTGAAAATAAGATTTTCCAGGACCACACTACACTCTCAGAAATAAAGGTACGTGAGCTGTCACTGGGGTCGTACCAGAAGAAACACATTTGTACCTAAAGGGTCTATATTAATACCTCAAGGGTACATATTAGTACCTACAAAAGTGTTCCTCTTAAAATTGTTAGGCACTAATATATACATTTGACGTACCATTATGGACCCTTTAAGTACAAATATGTACGTTTGAAAAGGTACCACTACCCCTTGACGTGAACGCGCAAAACGAGGGGTAGGGGTAAGGGAAAGGGCTAAGGGGTAGAATTGTGATTGGGCCTAAATGACACACAGGGACTATAAATACATTGGGCATGATTAAACTGATCACACACAGGGGTGGAACACAGGTGGAACAGATGAAACTAACTAATGGTGGGAACTAAAACAAAGGAGCACATGTGGAAGGCCGCATGGTGAAAACAAACATACATGGAAGACAGGACCTAACAAGATAGTGATTAGACAGCATGATTAACGCACAGGCGTGCCTTAGGCTGGTCACTTAAAATTGACAGTTTTATCACACAGCAAGATTCCAAAGATATTGTAAGTTTAGAGGGAGCATGCAGTTGGCATGCTGACTTCAGGAATGTCCAGCAGAGCTGTTTACCATGAATTGAATATTCATTTCTCTACCAAAAACTGTCTCCAAAGACGTTTGAGAGAATTTGGTTGTACATCCAACTGGCCTTACAACTGCAGACCACATATAACCAAACCAGTGTAGTACCTCCACATCCAGCATCTTCACCTTCAAGATGGCCATCAGGACAGCTGCTGAATCAGTTTGCATAAGCAAATCATTTCTGCTCAATCAGTCAGAAATATTAGAAGCTCTTTTGTTGTTTTATTTTTCTTATTAACATACAGTATTTGTATATTTTACATATTTTGACATATTTTACTGCCAGCACAAAAGAAAAAAAAATACAAAGATATCTGTCACATAAGCTAAAATATGAAGAAAATAAATCTTGGCTAACTAGCTACTGCAAAATGATTTTTTTTTTTACATCCATGGAAAAATAAAATGTTGCTGTCTGACTATGATTACAGAATGTACAGTGCAGGATGTTTGTCCAAAATCCCACCACAAAGAAAATGCAGTCATGACTGGGACATAAAGTAAAGGGCAGAGAACTGGGAACCACTGTAGGACATTTCACCACTTCAACTTTATATGGTGAAATGCTGTTGTCAAAAGATGTAAGAATTGATCACTAAACAACAATTCAAAATAAATGAGGGGATGCTTAATATCAATATCGTCTAGTAGAAATGCTGATGTTCATGTTTAGTGCACTAGTTTCACAATATTCCTGCACTAAGCTGAGCTGTCATTATATGAGAAAATATATTTAATTAGTTCATTTTGTAATATCATAAATGGTAAGGAACAGGTTGGACCTTTTTTCTTTATACATCAGATGTTAGTTGTCCAAAGACTATACATTGTTTAGATTTTAATAACCATAATGTGTCTAAAGTGACCTGGCACAAGATAAATATATCAGATTGGAACTCATGATTGGTGAAAAGTCATATCCAAAGGTTTATCTCTGAGGGTGTGCCCTGCCACATAGATTAACCAGTAAACAGAGAGAATTGCCTTTCGGTTCAGCTCCCTTACCACAACAAACCCCTACATTGACAACATTAGCGGTCCATCTTTTACTGTTCACTGGTGAACAAAACCCCAAGATACTTTAACTCCATTACCTGAATAAAAACCGTCCTCTAACCTGAAGATGGGAAGCCACCTTTTTCCGGTTGAGCACCATGGCCTCTGACTTGGAGGTGGCTGATTCTCATAACTAATGAATCACACTCAGAAACAAACCTTCTCAGTGCATGCTGAATGTTCATGTCCGGTAAACCCAACAGGACAACATCATCCACAAACAGCAGAGACCTATTAACTCCTCGACAGCCACAACAGGCCAAGCTGCAGCAACCATGGCCTGTTGGTACCCATCAGCTGCCTCAGGGGTCCTACAGACCAACAAAGCTTGGTAGGACTCCCACTTCAGCTAGACAGCATCCCTTACTTTTGGTGTCTACCATTGGACTCATGGAATGCCACCACAACAGGCCTTACAGCCACAGCTCCGTATGGCCATGATAACAATGGAGTCAGAGAACATAGACCATTCAGATTCAATGTCTCCAGCCTACCTCAGGATCTGGTCAAAGTTCTTTTAGAGATAAGAGCTGAATTCCTCTGACGTGGTTAAGCCAGATGTTCCCACTGGACTCTGTTTGTTTGGGACTTTTGTTTGGGCCTCCTCCTTTGCCAGCAAATCTAACTCACCAACAGGTGGTGATCGGTTGACAGCTCTACCCCTCTCTTTATCAGAGAGTCCAAGACATAGGGTTAGAGATCAGATGAAACATCTACAAAGTTGATCACTGACCTCTGGTCTAGGGGGTCTTGGTGCCATGTGCACTGATGTACACTATTATGCTCTAACATAGTTCAACAACAAAACTCAACTTGGATTCAGATAAGGGAGACTGTTCCTCTTAATCCTGCCTCTACAGGTATCACAGTCATTAACCATGTGGGAAATGAAGTCCGCAGGTAGAACAACAGAGTCACCAGTCGGAGCCAGCACCGCTTCCAAGGACTCCAAGAAGGCCAAGTAGTCTGCTCTGGTGTTTGACTTGTAAACACAAACTACAGTGAGAGACCTATCTCCGACTCAAAGGCACAAGGAGGCTTTTCACTTGTTCACTGAGGAAAACTCCAACACATGGTGCCTAAGTTGGGGAACTATAAGCAAGCCCACACCTGCCCTTCACTTTGGGCCTCTCACTGTGGCCAACTCCAGAGTAGAAGAAAGTCCAGCCCTTCTCAAGAAGTTGAGTTCCAGAGGTCGAAATGTGAGCCCAACTATCTATAGTCAGTACTGTTCAACCTCCTGGACAAGCTCAGGCTCCTTCCCTCCCTGCGAGATTTTTTAAAAATCAAAATATAGGCTATATACTGTAGTCCAGAAATGTATTACATGCGAGTTCTCAGCTTATGTTTCACATATTTTTGGCAATAGCAAAAAGTACATTGTTTTATGCCAAATATCATTGGAATATTAAATAAAGATCATGTCCCATGAACATATTTAGAAAATACTCTAAATGTTTTTAAAAATAAAACTAAATGTTTGATAGTAATATTCAAAACTAGAACTTAAATAGTTCAACTTTAAAGGCTATTTTCGCAGTATATTGATATTTTTGAACCCTCAGATTTTCAAATCGGACAAATAATGCTCTATCCCAGGGCTATTCAATTATTTTGTCATGGGGGCCAGTTCATGAAAAGCATCCCAAATTAAGGGCCGAAGAGGTATGACTTGCAATATGAGTGAGGACACAACTGCATATGTTGTATTTTTGCTACTTAAGACACTCACGCTGGCCTTTTCTACATTAAAATGTTAATATGTTGTATTTTGAAACTACTTAATATCACTGCATTGTACAATAGGCTTTATTTAACAAACATTCAATGTTGTATTTCAAAGCACAACAAAAGCAGTGCATTGTTTAAGTAGGCTTCTTCTACATTCAAACACATTCATATGTTTTGAACTGCATAACTATTATGGATGCAACAATTATACATTTTGGTTGTATGATTATAGTCTGCAGAATAATCGTGTTTTCAAAGTTATCATGTCTAACGTAAATTTAAGCTTCATTTTAGGTAGGCCTAAGTATTTAGATTAACTGTTGTTATCATCTGCGTTCATACATAATCATTTTAATAATAATTAATCTAACATATGTTTTGTTTACATTGCACTGAAAGCCACGCATAACCTCACCGCTACAGCATGAGATGTTTTCTACTGCGTGCGCCCAGAAAGCCGCGAACGCAGTGCTCCGCCTGCATGTGCACATTGGCATATATTCTACATTAGAAAAAACAAACTTGCGCGTGGAAAGGATGTGATATTGGAATGGCCCGTCACTATAGCAAATTCAGTGTGCATGCATATTGCATCCAAGTCAACATTAGGATGTGAAAATAAGGGATACACCCACCATAATAAGGGAATTTAGAATTTTCATGCCTAAATAAAACGAAAGCACAGAACAGACACACATTTAGGAGCAGGGGGCGGCCCCTGGTGATTCGGCGGTATGGGTTACGTATAGGGAGGACTGGCTCTTTAAGGTTTATTGCCACCAAGACTGAAAATACGGGAGAAATACGGGAAAATACCATTACGTTGTTTTCCCAATCACGGGAAAAACGGGAGGGTTAACAGGTATGGTATATTGGCCTCGGTGTACAAGCTCGTAACTTTAAACTAGCGCACAGGTGGCATAACTTTCTTTATTGCAGCAGTTTCTTTTCGTGCAACAGAAACGTGGCATTGAGAAGCCTTTACAATTAATTGTGCCGAATTAAAGCGCAGTGAAATCGTCGAGTCGTTGCATCTGTAACAAAGTTTTCAGTGCATTGTACAAAAGGCCTTTTCTACAAACATATTCAAATGTTTTCGGCTGCCCGCTCCACTCGCTTAATGTCAGATGACTCACGCTCTGCGCAGCCTTCAACTGCAGCTCGTGCTGTACTGAACAGACGCACACCACATTCATAACTATAGCGGACGTTTTTCGACTGAATTCAATTTATTTCTGATGTCTTGGTCACACTAATTGGAGGGCCAGAAGAAATTGCCTCGGGCCGGCAAGCCATACATCAATATAAAGCTTTTTCAGCTTCTATGTAATGTATGGATCTCAATTAAAAAAAATAAAAAAATTACACACATGATTGATTTTGTGGTCCAGAGTCACATATTTGTGTTGTTAGATGCTTGTTAATTATATAATTATTTGTAATTGTAAGATGATGATGATTATTTTTAAAAGACATTTCTTCCATCTAGAAAATGAGTTTTAGCCTGTGAAGTTAGTCAAGGTCTTTAGATTCTCACAGTAGTTCATTTCATCAGGCTGTAGTGGAATCACATGATCACTAATTATGGATAACCACAGGAATGCATAACAGACACTCACATCACCTGACCCTGATCAAAAAACAGCGAAAGTTGCACATAAAGAAAAGGTGAAACGGATGCACAAATAAAACAGTCTGTAAGTAATATTTTTTCTACTTGTTCATTTTTAAAGCAAGGTCATGCCTATCAACACTGAAAATAGTGAGAGTTTCTTGAGTTTATTAGCTGCAACTTTGGAACAAATGTCTCCCTTTACGCTGTTAAGGCAACACCAAAGCATCTAAGTGGCTGAATTTAGGAGAGGCTGAAAATAAGCATGAAATTAAAACCAGGTGTGTGTGTGAGAAATAGAAAACAAGACAGAGGGAATTATAGATACTCAAAAAGGTTCATAAATCAATAATAATCATGTCTTGGAGGGCACCATGGAGTTCAATTATTGTGTCTATGCCTAAATTGAGTTATGTCCTTCTTAATGTAAAATGACTTAACTTAATGGAGTGCCCTTTATGAGTCTAGTTTAGTGAAGCTGACCTGTATCTGAACCTCAATGTTCACTGGAGCCGCCTCACCACAACATCAAAACAAATGAATTTTAATAGAGAATAGATTTTACTTTTGTTCAGTTAAATACAACTAAATTAACAAAATGCAAAAGCAAAATACAAAACATGAAGAAGCACATAATGGATCATTTCTGTTGTCAATGTCCCAAAAAAAAACTGAACAACTGTAAATAGTCCAGAGAAATATGATACATTTAAAAAAGATTTGTTACTTTAAAAAGTGAGTAAACCTGTTGTAACCTGGATCTGTTAAGTTGACAATATCAGTTTTTATCATAGTGTTCATACACTGTAAAAAAGGCTGTGTTCCACACAATCAATTTGTGTTGAGAGAACATGAAGGAATTAAGTTAACTTATTACACTGCATTATTACACTTAATATTTGAAGGCGACCTGCTTCAGGACCTTTTTAAGTTTACTCAACTTATATCAAGTCAAGTGCAGTATTTGGATTGCAAGTTGAGTCAGCTCAAAAAAGTTCTGCAGCAAGTTGCCTTACAATTTTGAGTTGAATAAACTTTTTTTTTACAGTGTAGTTTTTACTAATTTGAATGGACTGAACCATTGAGATGGACCCCCACCAACCAACCAACCAAACAACCAACCAACCAACCAACCAAACAAACAAACAAACAAACAAACAAACAAACAAACAAACAAACAAACAAACAAACAAAAGTCTAAAGAATTGTGTTGCTTCAGCGTATTTTAAAGGGGTGGTCTAGAATGTAATTTTAAGGCTTGGTTGGTTTTTATAAGATGCAAAGCAGTGTGTGCTCATCCTTCCTTTGTAGAAAATCATGTTATTTGATCATATGTCTTACTTTGATTATATACAGCTACTCTGCTAACATGAAAACAACATATTTCCTAACTCCTTTGAAAGGCCTGCTCCCAATAGACTCTGATTGGTCAGCTATTATAATGTGCTGTGATTTGCGGATCGGCTCCACTTCCCCACACCACACCCCTACAAGCGTATGCTTTTGTGTAAACAGTCGGTCAGAGTCGCTGACTTCAGAAGCCCAAATAGCAATACCTATTTGAGCGCTAATCAGACAGAGAATGAAAAGGATGAACCTCATGTCTGCTCTCTAAAATAAAATCTGACAAGTGTCAGATCGCCATATTATGTATGTGTGTGAACTGTCTGTAGACACATGTAACACGAGAACAGCATGTGCGCAGGACTGATGTTTACATTCATTTTTCTCTGATGCTCAAATTAAGTTATTTTTCTGTAATATACATATATATGCATATACATATATATATATACATATAAAGCATGAGATGTGTAATGTGACCTGTGTAAGCTTTTACAGATTTTTCTACTGCAACACGAGTTGGTTGAGCTATCCTGTATTTTTTTTTACTTAACGCGTGTTACATGTCTTGCACATATATTTGGAAGAAGCATGTGTAAGTAATATGAAACGTTCACATATCGTTTGTGTGTTCATTATCTGAGATGTAGAATGCAGGAAAAGCTGCCATATAGAGAGACGTGTGTTTACAGCAGTTTAATGGATAAATAGGAATTTGTAGCTAAATTGTTAGCGGTGCCAAACAGCATTTCCCATGGTTTACATCCTTGCTACAACATACCGTTAATGCTAGTCACTGTGCATATCATAGAACAATTTTAACAAATTTAATACCTACAGGTTATGACTCATAATCCACAGCTTCTGCTTGGAGCTGCTCCTTTGAGGAGATTTTAACCGAACCCAGCACTAAACTGAGAGAGATTCTGGAAGTTCTCCTTTGTCCAATGCTTGCTATATATTTTATAATTCTCTGGAACATAATTAAAATTAAACTTAAAAGAAATTAAACCTCTGTGGAAATAGTAGGGTTTGGACGGCATTTTAGCTTTCTCTGCCATAACATTATAGTGCCTCTGACCACACCCCTTAGCTGTGCAATGTGTGTGCGTGTGATAAAAAAACCCTTGTGATCTCACAGGCCCGGAATTAGTGTAGTCCTCAAAGTTCGTTCACTGTAGGCTGTGTAAGAGTCCATGTGTTAGCCCAACGACGAAGCTAACAGTATGGGTGAAGTTAAATGCATGTAAGCCTTTTAGCACATGTGAAAAGAAATATTTTTATTTGTGAGAACGTATTTTAATTCGTTTCCAACTCCGAATTTAATCTGACTCCAATTTATTATAATTTGAATGCTCATACCTAAAGAGAGTTTGATTTAGCCACTAGATTATATCATATTAAGTCAGTGATTGTCAGGAAATATGAGAGTTTAAACAAGAATTGTACATTTATTTGTCAGGCAAAGATTTTCCATTCCAATTCACATGATTACACAAGATAAGCCAATTTAGATTGTACAACAGAGTTAAAGATTAATACCTGGCCATGTAGAAAGACATTGCAACATACAAGCTCTGAGACAGAGCCCAGAAACTTGTATGTTGCAACGGGGTCTTCTGGTTACAGAAATCCACTGGCCTAGACAACATCGTTACCTTAAATACCCAACAGGGCGTCACAGTGACCCTTGCCTAGTGTATTGATGTGTTAATCATCTCTGGAGGGGGAGCATCTGGTAGAGATTTCATCAAATTCAAAACCAAATTCAACATATACCAGTGAAATATTACAATGACCTTAAGACCACTTTACCAATCACACAGAGACATTTAAAATGATACCAAACATGAATATAAAACTACATGATGCACCAAGTTAAAACCTTGAACCTTTTAAGTCAAATGTAAATGGTCTACTCTGATGGAGCAAGGGAATACAGTCAGGAAGATAAGCTCAGGATGATTTGAATAGAACAGATGAACAGCTGGTCTTCTGATCTTCTCAGATTAGCCAGTTCATTCTCGTGGTCTTTTCTCGTAGAATTCCATAACAATTTTCAGGGTTTATTATCATGGAGAGATATAGCCAATTCTTACAGCTGCTAAGCTAATTCAGTAAAAGCCAATGTCTCCCTTTGCATTTAACTTTGAGCATATTACATTCAGAGATGCTGTTTATGTTCACACAGCTACACTACACATCAACTAAAGTTTAAAATATGATATCGAAGTGGACCACACCTTTAAATAAGTGGATTGAACAAACAGCATTTTTTGAGTGTAGTTCACATACTTAATAATTTTAAGGCAATTGGTTTACTCACTTTTATAAGTACAGTCAACTAATTGCTTTAAAACCTGTTTAGTCACTTTTGGTTTTTTTTACAGTGTGTATTTAGTTTCCTTAGTGTAATCAGACATATTTATTCTGTCATATCAATGGATCATGAAACAAATCTTGATGTAGATGCCACTTTTCACCATACAAAGCTAAATACGTAGTTTTACTCTAACTTAGATTGCTTGATCAATTGGAATGTATGGAAATTATTAATAGATTCATTAAGTTAAAGATCTAATTTTTGGTGAAAATTTTAACATTTTGCACTAATACATTTCTAAATTATCACATGAAACACAAATTTTAAGTTTGTTTCTCCTGAAGAGCTGAAGAAAACACAGCCAAACAGTTGTAGAACAAACTACTTCCCCAGTAACATTGCATCTAATGCAGCTGTTTTGTGAAAAAAGTGTTTGTGTGTGTGTGTGTGTGTATGTGTGTGTTTTAAAGAGACATCAGATACAGTTTGCTTGTACTTGTCCTTAAAGGGCAGGGCTGAACACTGGCAGCTATGTGTGCCCTAAGGGCGCGCTTTCCCTCTCTTTCTCTCTCTGTGTTGGATCTTTTTGTTTTGTTGAGCTGTGGGGAAAACCGGTTTTACTGTTTTACTCTTCCAGACACCTTTACAGACCCATTTTCCTTCAACCAAGGAAAGAGAGGTCAGAGTTCATTCGTGCACGAATTTGTAAAAACCAAAACAAATGCGAGGAAAACTGGCAGTCACATTTTTGTTTATTTTCCCCCTATTTTCTCTTCCTCTTCTTTTCCCTTCCTTTTTATGCCCCCCTCCATTTTCCACACCCAACATGAATTATAAAGAATGCACTGTGAAATGGCCATAGAGAAAATGAATAGGAAACATTATGAGTGAACAGTAGCTGATATGAAGCCGCATACAGAATGAGAATCAGTTTGATGTTTAATTCAGGTTTACAACAGTGCGTTGGTAAGAAATTCCAGTGTCTTTAATGATAGAGTCAGTTCTAGACCCACCCAATATGTGCAGTTGAAGTTTTCTGTGTAAAACCATCATGACACACGCTCATTTCTCCTCTGACTAGCAGCCATGTTTTCCCTCTTTTTCCACTAAAGTTTTATTTTTAACAACAATGGCTTAATGGCTGCTTGGACTCAACAAAAACAACTGGAAGGAAGTCTTGGGTTTTGATAGGAGGGAAGAGGACAGGGAATAACTGAGGACAACGGTAATGCGAATTTCAAACATCTGAAAAGCACAGCACACGCACAGACACCCACACACAGCTTAGGATTCTTTATAACCTTTTTACATAGTTACACAAATTATCAGTATGTCACAAGACAATGATAAAAAAAAAATCTGTCTCTGTGTGTGTGTTACACTGTAAGCAAAAGGGCATAGTTTTCCATTTAACATGTTTCATTATAACATTTGCCAATGGGTTTTGTGTGCATTTTAAAACAATGAATTTACAAAACTCCTAAAATAACCCCTGGAAATATCTAGTGTTCCAGAGTGCACTGCTCTAAGTCAGCAACTGTAATAAAAAGACACAGTAATCTTATTCACACACCAAATATGCATTCTGGGTACAAGTTCTTACAGTATTGTTTTCTGTTGCCATAGCATTACTCTGTTTTCCACGTCACTCCCCCCTTTCTCTCTCTCTCTCTCTCTCACTCTCTCTCTCTCACTCTCTGTGTGTGTGTGCTTAGTATGACTCGCAGCAGGATTTAGTTTGCTTTTGTTTGCTCAGGCAGAAACAGCCACAAATCTGTGGTGTACAGTATAAATAATTATTATAGCATTTACTGTTTTTCTCTGAATATCTATTTTTCTTTGTTTTCCTCAACCACACCCATCTATAAATCCCACATTTCTGCCGTCAGCAGGTTCGACAAGCTTATTTTAGTCTCTCACAGTCACTGCAAACAGATAAATGTGATCAGAATTAGATTTTTTTAAAAATTAATTATGTAATGTTTGGCTCATAAAAGTTGTAAAAATTTTGGAAAACCTTAAAGTGCCTTAAAGGGTAATACAATTCTAAAATGTGTGGTGTTTAATGGTCGCTATGACATGTTCACAGACAGCTGATTTGTCACTGTGGAGCCGATTAATGGCCATCGCGATAAATGTTTTCCCAAAATGAATGTCTAGCAGTATCAGAAGGTTACAGACACTGTCCTGCAGTGTGACTTCTCTTAAAATGAATTTTTAAACAAAAAACAACTGTAGTAAACCCAATTATGCAATCAGCACGACAATTCATAACATTTCTAGTTTTATTTTCAAGACATGTTATAAGTAAAATGAATGATACAGATTTGAATGCTTATGTTAGCAGTGAGGTATGATGTCAGAACCCGAAACTGCAACGTGATGTTCTTAATAATTATATGTAAAAACCAAAACTAAATGTATAGCTCAAAAAATAAAGGGACCACTTGGGGCCCTATCATACACCTGGCGCAATAAGGTACAAGACATGTTTGCTGCAATTTGTTGCTATTTTCAGACCAGTGCAACCCTAATATTCCAGGGTTGATCTCACGAGAAAACGCAAGTATTTTACGTTTTGGCAGTTTAGTGGCTAATTCATACGAATTCGTATGAGTTCAGTCGTACGAAAATGTACGATTCAAAAAAGGAGGCGTGGCACCTAACCCCACCCCTAAACACAACTGTCATTGGGTGATGAGCAAATCGTACTGAATTGTACGAATTAGATCGTACGAATTCATATGAATTAGCCACATAAATAAAAAGTTACAAATTGCCATGAGATAGCGTTGAATATTCACGTTTTGCGCCAAGTTGTTTAAAGAGCGAATCCATTTGGTAGCAAGTCCACTTTGTGGCACATTGTTGGCACGTTGCTATTTTGAGGAACTGAAATAGACTGCACCATTGACCAACTAAAAGCTGGACTAAAGTCCAGCGCAGAGAGCGTTAGCTATGCGCTGATGTGGCACATTGCTTAATACACACAGGATGTACAGCAATAAACAAATATCTTTAAAAATGAAAAAAAAAAGTTACAAAAAATATTATTTTCTATATTATTTTCTACATAAATATAAAAAACACTTCCTCTATGCCTTCTTCACCAAAGTAAAATAAAGAGAAAGTAAAGAGGCCGAATGAAGGAGGCTTTTTCTTTATCCTTGCGCAGATGGTCTGTTTAACTCTCTAGTGAGGCATTCAGTTTTTCCTCTTACAAAGTCCGCCATGTAAATAGCAAATGCACCATGGTGCGATGCAACTGACTCTTAAAGGGAATGGGACTCTTATTGGTCTAATGCATGTTATGCTCAAAACACACCCATAACTCATTAAGAGAATAAGTATAACCCTGTTAGACCATGTGCCAGGGCGCACAGCATATTTTTCGGTCCTTAAAATAGCAAAAATGGATTCAGACACGCCTTTAATGATTTGCACCATGCACTTTACACTTTGTGCCTAATCATTAAAATAGAGTCCTTGGAGTTACATTGTGTTGTTTAAGTGTTTCATTTCTTTTTTTTGAGCAGTATATGTAAAAAAACTACATAGAAAACGTTAAAAAAAATGTTTAACTTAAGCTAAAATTATCAAAGTAAACTAACTAAACTCAAACTTGTATTTTAATAGCATTTGTTTTATAATGTTAAAAAAAATCATTTAAAATTGCAAAACTATAATAACTTTGGTTCACATCCACCAACGTATAATTATGCATTTGTCTGACAATATAAGGAGCAATCAAGCCATATCATAAATACAGTGATTACAAGTTTACCACTTGTAAAAAGTATTCACATCCTCTTGGAACTCATCATTACAATAGTAAACTGTACATTTTCTGAGAGTTATGGCTGGACTGCATCACCACTGACACCCTGACCACCACAGATTCTTTTAAAGTGCTATTTTTAGGAGCTGGTACTATGCATAATTCTGTGTCAGAGGCTGAAGACAGTTCTGTGAAGAACATAACATGTTATCTCAAAATTACAGAAACAGCATAAATGCAGTAACAGCACCTAAAGGAATACGGTGAGGGATGGTGGTACACATAATACAACAAATTGAAATTTTGAGCTCTATGGGAAATTTTGAGCTCTTAATTATTGGAATTATGGCAATTCTAGCAAATTGTTAACACACCTAAGTGCATGTCTCTCTCATTAACACATTACAGCCTCTTAACTAATCTGTTGTCTCCATTATGTTTGCCTTGTTTACAGTTGGTTACAATGCAGTCAGCTCTAACAACTTGAAGGAAGAAATTGTGATTGTTTTTTTCTGTGAACTTTGAAAAGATTTGCTACACATTAGGATAGAAACTGGACTAGTGACAGTTTTAAATATAATTACACTAGCATTGTGCTACTATTCTGCCGCCTGCCTGATATGCTAAATATGTCCCCCCCCAAAAATAAAATATTGTTATATGACTTTACATGTCAATCCTTCCTTATAAAGCGGTTTTGTCACAGTCTACATTGTAAGTGAGAAAGTGATTGACATGGGGTTATTCAGGATACTTTGGGGATTACTCAGTGTAATGGGCCCTGACTTGTTGAGATTTGTGTTGAGAAAAATAAGAGGAAAAAAACCCTCATTCATAATTCATATCTGTCTGTAGACAAAAAGTGTACACTTTAAATCAGTAAAGAAAATGCTCAAAATCTTTAATTTTGCTACTTTAATAAATTTTCCTGATGTAAAAAAGATAGATATTAAAATCACATGACACAATAACACGTTACCAGTTGTTCTTACTCACAAATGTTGTAAACCTCATCATACCTTGCTCATACCTTCCCCGGCAAGCAAAATTTGATGGATTATCCTTTACTGCTGTGGGGGAAAAGGAGATTACCACAAAAGGGCCCAAGAGAGAGAAAAAAGAGGTCATGAGGAATGGGTTCTATAATTGTAAAGACGAGATCAGTCCCTTGTCAATAATCAATAACGAGGAGGGAGTACGATTCAAATCAATAGCTTCATGCCTCTGCACACATGCAGCCTACTTTATATACATTTCAAAATACTAAAGCCCTTTAAATCTCCATAAATATAATTCTAAACGAATATTGTGATTCTCGTACACTGTAAAAAATGCTGGGTCCCACGCAATTCCTTCATATTGCCCCAACATAAATTGATTAAGTT
The DNA here is from genome assembly GCA_903798035.1 of Danio albolineatus. NCBI lineage: Eukaryota > Metazoa > Chordata > Actinopteri > Cypriniformes > Danionidae > Danio > Danio albolineatus. The sequence goes on along the minus strand of CAIGQQ010005934.1, from coordinate 878,687 downwards.
AACTTAATTGACCAAGCAGCAAAAATCCGTTTTCGAGCATAATCCTACTTATTATTATATAAAGAACATATTTTTTTCACTTGTCAGACATTAGTGAAAAACAAAGATCTCTCTTCCTCAGAAAACAGATGCTGACAAAAGTTTTTTTTTTTTTTGTCTATAACAGTTTTATTAAAATAAGCGAGAAAGTGAATGAGATGGGTTGCGTTTACAATGAAATTTTCTTTTGTAATCAAAAAATTGTTATCTGTGTTTAATAGCTGGTGGTCAAAAATGTCAATGCAGGGTTATTTAGAATTGAACAGACAATTCCAAAATTGAACAGTGATCTCAATGGCAAAGTCAAATCGTATAATTTAAACATAAATTTAGGGATTTTATATGCTGTATATTATTTCAGACTTTTCTGGAAAAAAAAACAAACATTCCAATAAAATGAAATAAATTATTATAATTATAATACATTTTGTTTACTAATAATGCAACTAAAGAAATGTATTTAATGCTTTGTATAAGGGCCAGGACACACCAAAGCCAACTTCATCGGTCAGTCTCTGTCCAGCTAGTTGGTTTGGTGTAGTCCATACATCACCGTGCACGTTCAGTTCGGCAACAAATCGGATTGTGAGTGTGACGTAGTGACGTGACGTGGCAAGTAAACAAATCAAGTCAAGAAGGAACACAAAGTGGCCAACTGCAATTTTGCTACATTTCGCATATATTTGCAAACAATATGGATTATTAGATTATCAGACATATTTGCATAAATGAACACCTCACTGGTGAGTGACAATTACTGTGATAATGGTAGTACACGCTGCTTTGTTTATGCATTGCATGTGTGTGTCGGAAACTCTGGGTTTGCCATTCTAATTGAGAAAACAAATACTGTCTCTACAGTGACAGTTCTTGAATCAGTTGGCTGGCGTCTGTTTGGTGTGCTTATGGGCAGCTTTTTGGTCCAGCTGAGACCAGATGTGAGTCAATGCGAGGCAACGACACAGTTGGGTTTTGTCAGCGCGAGTTGTTTGGTGTCAGCTTAATGTGTACTGGCCCTAAAATTCCTTTGACAGCTGACAGCTTCAAGACACCTCTTGTATGGGGAGCAGAGTCACATGCATTGTTTATGTGTAATTTTTCTCAGACTTCAACAGTCTAAACATCTTGATGATTCTGTGGGTCTTGTCTATCAACTCTGATTTTTTGTTTTTATTTGTTTTTTATTTCCCTTTGGATTCAAGCTTTATTTTCTTTTCTAAAAACTATTGTGTTTCTTATCTGTGTTTGGGATCATTGTCTTGCTGAAATGTCTACTCTGGTTTGATCTTTATCATTCTGGTAATGTGGACATTGGACTGAAGCAGCTAATAATAATTTACACTAATGAGGGGCATGGTAACTTTCTAATTTCAGCTGTTCTGACTATTAAAACCAAGAACAATAATTATAACTACAATAATAACTATATTAATATCCACACCAATGCTCAGCATCATTCTTGTTATTGACACATTAAGCTTTGGCCATTTGCCACTTCCATTATTATTTAAAAGATGATGACTTCTTGTGGGATTTTTACTGTTTATCAACTTAAAAATAATAACAAATTGATTTCAATAATATTGTTCCTCTGTGTCTGCAAGGAGAAAGAAGAAAGTGAACAAGTCTTTTAATATCAAACACTTGGGAATCAATCAAAGACACTGTATGTGGACAGACATACTGTAGCCTATACTGATATGAAAGACTAGACAAGGAACTGAGGAAACTGGAAAACGTAAATACACACAAGCTAATGAACTGAAAAAGAACAGGTGTGTGCTATTCCTAAACTAGTGGGGAACAGAACAAACACAAGACAGAGTTGAAATGACGATGTCATTGTCATTATGGTCATGATGTCAGGGCTCTGCCACTTCAGTCTTGTTTATTCTTGTTTTAGTGGCAGAGTCCAGACACTAGTTCTGTTCATTCTTAGATGTAGTGCTAAGCTCACGTTTTCTTGAGCTGTGAACTCCTTTCTCCTGTCTTTGTCTGTGTCTTAGTTTTAGTCACATGTTCGTTAGTGTCTTGTGTTGCTGTTTTATGTAGCACACGGCTCATGCTTACTTATGGTCACATGCCTTCGTATTTTGTTTCATGTAAACAGGTGGATATTGAGTGTTCTCATTGGCTGTGTTTTCCTGTTTGAAGTAAGTACATGGCTTTTGTTTTTGTCTCTTTGTTCCATGTGCAAGCATGTCTGTTGTGTAATTCCACCCAATTGTTGTCCCATTATCAGTTTATTCGGTTCATCTGTTTTTCTTGATTTGTTCTTTTTTAAAGCTTCCAGGTGTTTGCGGTCCTTTGCCAGTTCCTCGTCTGTGTTTCCTTGTGTGGTTCCAGCCTTCATTCTGTCCTGCCTTGTCCATACCAGTTTTCATTGCTTCAAGTCTGTTTTCCCCTTTGAGGTTGTTTTTGTTGCTTTTTATTTAAAAATGTTATTAAATACCCATTTATTTCCTGCAGAATGAGTCCTCGTCCCTCCCACACTTAAACCCTGACTGTACAAACTGGCCCCTAAGAGGACTCAGCGGTTAATATGGGCTTATTTCTTCACCCAGTACTCTCAAGATCTCAAGATTCCCAAGACCAGAACTATCACCCCATTTTGGGTGTATGCACAAAGTTTCCTTGAGGAAGTCCAGTGGCTTTGGTTTACTGAGACCAACCTCATACATTTCTTTCTGGCTGTATTGGATGAGCCATTCAACTGGAAGGAGCTGGGTAAACTAGAGACATGGACTTATTGGGAAGTTGTGTAGTATGCCTGTCTTGGGGAGTGAGCACCTACAAGGGGATTGGACCCCTCTCACATCCAACTCCACCTCTGTGTCCAATCCCTAAGTGTATACTCACTCACAGAAGCGAAGATGGAGGAGGAAGAAGCCCAAGAGCACCCGGCAGTGTCGGCTTCAGCTTTAGAGTACCCGACAGTGTTGACTCCAGCCCAAAGCGATAGCCAGTGATGGCTCCAGCCCCAGAATGTGGCCCAGTGCCTGTGTCACCCCGCTTGTTCTACACCACCCAACTTGCTCCAAGCTGGGATCGAACCAGCAACTCTTTGCATGAGAGTCGGTTGCTCTAACAAGGAGGCTAAAAAACGTGATGTCTGTTGCTACAGCACCTTTAGAGGTCAGAGGAGTTAAGTTTACCAGCACAGCACTTCACTAGCTGGCCTACTGCTACACCTGCGCTGCCCATGCTCCTTGCCCTGGCAGCCACATTCCAGCTTGCATTCTTGTTCTCCCAGCACTGCCCATGCTGCGATTTCTGACCCACTGAAACCACACCAAAGTGTCCCTCCAGCGTCACTCTGGCCACCAGCTAGGACCCTAAATCCACCAGACCCTCCCTGAACTGTGACTCCTAAGATTATGATCCAGTGAACCACTCTTTTGGTATTTTCAGAACATTCTTGCTGTACAACAACAAATCTGGAATTCATAAAGATCACCAGAGCTGATATTTTTCACATATTCCTTTTACAAAAAAAGTATTTATATCATGGCAACTTTCTGAGGGATTTAGTATGATAATTAATATATATATGGCAGTGCTGATGTGTTCGTGGCAATGTTGATGTGATTGGTTTAGATTACATATCTGCTACGCTGCTGCTGCTACTTTGATTATAATGGCAGAGCAAGTACTGAGACCTTCTACTACAGAGATGCAGTCTGAGAAGATAACACACTGCTGGTACAAACAAAATATATATGTAACCTCCGTAGCATATCAGAACACAGGTGGAGCTGGAGGAGTGGCTTAGCAAAACACGCTTTGCACATACAGTACAACACTGAGGCATTTGAAATGCTGGGGAGTAAGCTCATTGGCTGCTGAGGAAACAGCAACCAATCTCCTGCACCATGTAGTTAATAACATATGAGCAAATTAGGTTTCAGTTTGCGTGTTGTTGAGAGTTTCATGACATAACTTTATATTTATAAAGTTTTTAAAAGTATTTTAACGATAAACAAGTAGATTATTTCATAAACCAGCAAGATTTTTCAGATTTTTTTTCAGATTTTTTTTCAGATTTTTTCAGATTTTTCAGATTTTTTTAACCAATTAATCCTGTTTTGTAAACTGTTACTTGATTAATTTAATTTAGTTTTAGATTAATTTATATAGTACTTTCAAAACAGCTGTGGGCAGACCAAAGTGCGCATAAAAAGGGTTATACGAATACAGAAGACAAGATTATAAAGCTATTTTGGAGCCAGCTTTGACAAAAATTAAAATAAAAATTTACATTTTTGACTCCTGAAATGGACTGGTATCTGAAATGGACTAGTAGGCAATAGAGGGAATGCAGAATGAGGGCAACGTATTTATGACCACATGATTAAGTATCAATAAAAATAAATCAAATGAATTTAAAATATTGGTTCACATGATTCATGTTTGATTCATGTTCATTTTTTGGGACTTTTCATAGAGTGAATGTTTCACAGTTAAGAATTTTGCAGTTGAGACATCCCTTAAAATGGCTGACTCCCCGATGAGTGCCATGACTACTGAACAAGGCACACCCTTTGTCATCACATCTTTCCATTAGCAGCCCCAGCACAACCTCTGAAGATAGAAGAATCCACTTTCGCTGGCCAGACATCCCTGAAGTGTCTTCAAAATGCTAACAGTTTGTCAGATCTACGATCCTCCAAACGGTGTACTCAACAAAAACTGAAAAACTTGGGTAGAATACAGAACAGAGGGGACATTAATATGATTTAAAGCAACCTGAATAGAACAGCAGCAGCAGCAGCAGATTGAGATTTACGGCTCTGGGATGATTTTGCTCTCCATACAGATTTATTTACTGCTGCTGGCGCTGTGTGGAAACACCGACCACCAAAGTCACTGAGAAAACGGAGGAGGAGAGAGGGAGTGCATATTAAGTGATTGGAGTGGCCTGTGTATGAGGGAGGGGGTTGATAGAAAATGGGAGGAATGGATATAGAAAAAGGAGTGGTTGTGAGTTCAGAAGAGGGGTCTGATTGCACACTTTGATCCAGACCCACCCAGTGTTTCTGAACACTCATAGCCTGAGGCATTGCATTTCAACACTACCGACATCAGAACAGTGAAGTTCACCTAGGTGAGGAACAGAGCGAGAGAGAGAGAGATGCTTAGATAAAGTGTGTCCTGTTTCAAAGGGTGTGGCTGTAAGGCTACGCCAGGGCAATGAATCAGACAGCCACTGTATGCCCATTTGTTTTCGCATGTCTCACCCTAGAGATTCTCTTTGGTAGCCTCAATCCCTGGCATGGTAACACTGCAATCATAAAAGCCACTGAGAAATGAAAATTCAAATTTGGTAACCAATGACAGTTGATGGTAACCATTGACCTTCTATTATGGGAATAAACTATATAAATAAATAAAAAACACAAAACATAAAATTATTATGACAAATCCAGAATCCAGACAGCCAAAAATAACTTTAAATTGGTCTGCTTTTTCGCAAACTGTATAAAGCGATTGGTTACTTTACAGTTATACTCACATATTTTGTATGCTGTATATAGAATAAAGACATGCATGCAGACTTCGAAGAACATGAAGGTAATTGATGACATATACATTTGGATGAATGTACCTTCATGTGGAGCTAACTTTTATATTTTTTATTTTAGATTTGAAACACTGTATAAAAAGAGTATAGAGATGAATTGAGCTCTTTTGCCAGCAATAATGTTATTATTATAACTGAATAATGTATAAATAGGATTAAACTCCTGCTATGCCATTTTTAGACATTTATGTGAGAGGAAAGAACAGGTTAAAGTTCACCTAACTTGATCTTCCTAGAGGCCATTCTTAATGAAGTTCATGTGACTGTGTTTCTTTGTCCAAGTCATGTTCATTGAGTTAAATCTGCTATTTATTCTGTTGCACTTGAAGTTTTTGTTTTGGTATTATGTGGCCTTTTTGATAAAGTGATATTCTGACAGTTTTGTGTTTGATATTAGATTAAGTGACTATTAATGTGTCAATAAATGAGTGAAAACTTTTTGTCCTTATTTCAAATGGCAGTTTTGTTTTTTAAGTTATTTATCTTTTCTCTGGTTAGCATTTCTATGTGGTGTTTGCATGCTCTTTCTGTGTTCATGTTGGCTTTCTCCAAGTGCTCTGGTTTCCCCCACAGTCCAAAGCATGCAATATATGTGAATTGAATAAGCTAAATTGGCTGTAGTGTGTGTGTAAATGAGTGTGTATGGGAGTTTCCCAGTGCTGGGTTGTGGCTGGAAGGGCATCTGCTACCTAAAACACATGCTGGATAAGTTGATAGTTTATTCCGCTGTGACGACCCCTGATTAATGAAGGGACTAAGCCAAAAAGAAAATAAATGAATGAATGAATCCCTTGTCTTTTGTTCCCTTTGTGTACCTCCACCACCACTTACACCTCCCAAATCTACTTGGTAGAATTAAGCAAGCTCAGTTTTAATCATATGGTTAGTTACAATGCTTATATTGTTTCAGTATCACATTATATAAAAGCAGATCTGGGATGGCACCTTCTCAGCATTTAGCCAGGTTCAACCAAACTGTTTTCTCTATAAACCAGAGATTAGGCTGTGATCATTAGCGCTTCTAAGAATTCATTCAAACACAGATAGAAATAAACAGAGACAAAGTTGTAATGCTGTAAAGTTGTAATTCATTGCTAAAAGCAATACTAATTTGGATGAGCAAATATTAATTTGCAATATTGCTTTAGGGGAAAGGGAAGTGAGAGTAACATCATTATTCATGACCATTATGAGATAACAGTTGATATGAGTCTCTGTGTAAAAAATACATAAAATAAATAAATAAAGAGGTTTTATTAATATTTATTATATGTTTTATTGTTATTTTATGGGAAAATGCTCTAAATAACTATATAGCCTATTTATGTTAGATGATAGATCGTTTTACTTAAACTTACAAATTTCATTTTGAATCTGCTGTTGTTGCTGCATAAAGCAAAAATGGTGTCACGTTTTCAGACACAAAAAAACCCTGAGATATTGAGAATGTTCAAGTAGCCTAGTTTCTCTCTCTCTCTCTCTCTCTCTCTCTCTCTTCTCCATCCTATGGCTATGTAAGACGTTAAAAAGTGGTCTCTACAAGTTTTCCACCACCCAACATTAGGCTACAACGCAAGTTGTGTGAAAATGAATGACATGAAGGAAATCGTTACTATTTTTTTAACGACGTCAAAATCCCCAAGATACGCTCGAATAACCAAAAGAATGCAGAATAATGACGAAAAGCGAAGCCCGGGGCTGTATTAGCAGGTAGAGGCACGGCGGAGGAGGGTGGAGAAGCAGAGGAGGGACGTAAGAGAGATTCCTCCCTTATAGACATCCACAACCCCACCAGAAGCGGGCTGAGTCTCATCTGTGAAGTCAGAACTCACACAAACTGAAACCGAACACAGACATGGGATCTTACAGGACTTTAACATTACCGCTTCTCAGTTTGTTAGGATTGACGCTGATCTCAGCCTTCAACCTGGACACAGAAAATGTTATCAGGAAAACGGGAGATGCCAACAGCTTGTTCGGGTTTTCCATGGCCATGCACCGACAACTCAGACCAGCTGATAAAAGAATGTAAGCATTAATTTTGTCATTGTTGCTATGCAAGGCTTTCAGATTTGCAGCAGGCAGAATCTGTAGTCTACTTTTGCATCAGCGATCGAAAATTTTATTTCATTAGCTATAAATTCTATAAAACCTACAATTGTATTCCGTTTTGTTTACATAACTTTATTGCCTATAGTCTAGAATACTGTTTTCCTCATGATTAATGATTATTGACACCTGAAGACGTCGCGTCTCACTACTACACCACACTACAAGCAAGTGCATTAGATAAGGTGACTTGCATATTTTTTTCATTTTAGATTTACTAACACATTATTTACTCTAAAATAAATATTTACATTATTTACATAGGCTAATATATATATATATATATAAATATAAAT
>CAIGQQ010005934.1:772702-860662 GCA_903798035.1 Danio albolineatus | reverse complement strand
ATATATTATATATATATTTATATATACAAGGAAGCCTAAAGGACTCAATTAGTTTGATCGGTGTGTTTTATTAGCGTTATTTGTTGATAACCCTAGAGTTGTTTGTTGATAATTATGGTTATAAGTTGTAAGCGTTTACATTTAGTGACCACTTCTGCTTTGTTACAGCAAATAACTGGCAACAGTAACTTTTAAAATCAAACAAACTGGTAAGGTCTTACAGGGCACACAACTACCTCACACAACTATCGGACTATTAGTTAGTAGTATCTGTAGAGTAATAGGACATACCATGTACTTTTACTTTTGTTTAGGGTATTAAGTGGAAATGTTGGTTTTGCTCAGTCTGACTCTTTTGTTTATGCTCACAAAGAGAACTTGTGTAGCTGAACTCTGTGAAGTGTTGGGATGAATGTTATCGCTGAACCAGTCGATCCAAAGAAAAGAAAAGAGCCTTTCACTCTCATAAATGAAGTGAAATCAGAGATACATTGTTATAGCAGTGGATGTAGGTTTTCAGTGTTTTATTCATAAAAGAAAACATATTCGCTTGGGTTTTTCAGTAAAAAATAATAAAATAAAAAAACCTGAATGATTGTATGAAAGTCTTTGCCCCACTCTGATACAGAATGTGAAAGTAATGATCCCAGACAGTGGTTTCATTTTAGTGTGGACTGTTGAATCTACATTGTTTCTATTGAGAATCCTACACAGATAAATATAACGATATATTGCTTCAGATATTTTAAACCATTTACTTATCCAGAATGTCTGCAGCATGACTGCCAAACTCCAATTGAAACTTTACATTTCATGCTAATTTGATTGCACTTTACTGTACAGTATGTGTACTTAATATACACTTACATAGTAAGACATGGGGTTACATGGGTTAAGGCAGGGGTGTCCAAACTCAATCCTGGAGGGCCAGTGTCCTGCACAGTTTAGCTACAACTGCTTCAACACACCTGCCAGGAAGTTTATTGTACTGTATATCTAGTAAGAGCTTGATTAGCTGGTTCAAGTGTGTTTGGACCAAGTTTAGACACCCCATGTATGTAGTTATACCATTTATGTTATACCATATATATATATACTTTTGGAAATTGTGTGGAACAAACCTATTGCATTAAATCACCTAGTCAAACTAATCAGCCTTAGTTGACTTAATATAGAACTTAATGTTCTGTTTAGTTTTATGTTAATTTAACTATGTCTGTTTAGAGCAGGGCTATTCAATTAGTTTGTCATGGGGGCCAGTTCACGAAGACCATCCCAAATGAGGGGCCGGAGAGATATGACTTGCAATATAAGTGATGACACTTATGACTGCTGCTATAGTTAATCCAGTGTGTGTGCGTATTAGCCTCGGTATAAGCTCAGAACTTTAAACTAGCACACTGTTGGTGTAACTTTTAGTTGCAGCAGTTTTGCTTCGTGCAACAGAAACGTGGCGTTGAGAAACCTTAACGATCAATCAACTGTAATGAATTTAAGTGTGGTTAAAAGTACAATCGACTAATCATTGCATCTCTATTACCGATATCAGTGCATTGCACAAAAGGCCTTTTCTACAAACACATCCAAATGTTTTCGGCGGCCTGCGCCACTCGCTTAATGTCAGGTGACTCACGCTCTGCGCAGCCTTCACCTGCAGCTCGTGCTGTATTGAGTCACTTCATAACTATAGCGGCCGCTTTTCAACTGATTACATTTTTTTTGGATGTCTTGGTCACACTATTTCAAGGGCCGCAACAAATTGCCTCGGGGGCGGGTTCGGCCCGTGGGCCGCCAATTTAATAGCCCTGGTTTAGAGTGTGCAAGCATATTAAAAACAATATTTTCAATACATACACTATGATGCAAATTCCAAGTAAGTTAGCGGCTATGATTAAGACATATCCTTAATTGTACTTATGTATTTTCTGTACTATTACTTGCCTAATAGTATTTCTGTTTGTTGGTTTACAGGTTGCTTGTTGGTGCCCCAAAGGCGAAAGCATTATCCAAGCAATTGTCAAAAATTACAGGAGGCTTGTACAACTGTGACATAAACATTCCTGGTCAGTCATGCCAACGAGTGATGTTTGACAATGAAGGTAATCTCAAACACTTGAAAGCATGCTGCGTTATAATGAGTTACGGTTTGTGTTAACTGAAACATATTTATTGTGCATGTAGAAAACCTGCAGGTTGAAAATAAACAGAACCAGTGGATGGGAGTTACTGTACAGAGCCAGGGTCCTGGAGGAAAGATTTTGGTAAGAGAAAGAGAGAGATAGAAAGTGTAATTCTTTATGTGGTTTACCAATACTATCTCACAACAATGCCTAACTTTTTGAATGGGTGGCTAATTTGTATGAATTCGTTCTAATAGGTACATTTTAGTTTGATTTGCTTATCCCCTAATTATCATTGGGTTTAGCAGTGAGGTTGGATACCATGTCTCCAGCTGAACTTGTATGAATTCATACTTATTAGCCACTAAACTGACAAAATGTAAAATAGTTATGTTTCCTCATGAGATCAGGCTGGGTTTACAAGGACAAGCCATATTTATAAAGACACTGGCATAAGTTAAGTCTCAATGCAATAAAATGTACTCTAATTTTTAGATGTATATTTAGTTCTTGTTATAGATATGTGTAGATGCACTTTATTATTTTGTAAAATCATAATTTTTTTAAAATTATTTTTAATTGTATTTCATTATGTTCTTTAATCACATATCATAACCTTCCCTGCCCCCTCGAAATGACTTTTATTCACGTCTGGTCACATGGAATGCCTTTCGGGACGGGTCATTAGGGCATATCTCATTTCTACTCTGCTTTGTCCATTTGTCAATCTTTTTTTTATTATTTTGTTAGCTTCACCCGTCTTCCAACAATCCCAACAGTTCCCAAAGGACAAAATAATGCACCACCCTACATTTTTTTTCTAATTTCAGGGCTGTTTTAAGTGGATGGACGTCATGATAGTGGAAAAAAAGCACAGTCTTAACTTCTGATTAACTATGGTGACTTTAATGTAGTTTACAAGGACATGCCTAGTCACCTCCTAATTTAAAATGTTTAAAAAAATCATGATTAAAGGGGACATTCAACATTTTTCACAGGTTTCCTTTGAGGATTGGGTTTAGGCTGAATCTTGCTCCATTTCTAGCTCTTTCCAACATCTGATTAGTGTCATGGCCACACTACGGCCTAGGATGTGCATTATTTTGTAATTATTTTTAATATGTCAGCAACTATTTCTTACAATATATATTGTCTAAATAGGATAAAATCAATTGTGATCACAGTACACAAATAATGTTATCTAAATGTTATCTAAATGTTGAAATAGGGGAAATAGAATACACAAGATGTGTCACATGTATAGTTTTAAATTGAGCAAACTGTATCTGTCAACATGGTAAATCATGTTCCACCTTCTAGTACAGAAGCCAATATCAAATAGCGATCAATATAGACTGACGAATCTCGGACCAGCTGTGATTTTCTGAAATAAAACTAAAGTTAACAGTTACAAGTTACAGTTGTTGTTTATATTTATTGGTGATTCCTAATATGGAATTTAATGAATGAATGAATGAATGAATGAATTTATTTATTTAACAGGGACAATGCACAAAAATTACATTGACCTCAATGAGGAAAGATGCATTGTGCCAGGTTATAGCAGGATTGCTATTTTCCACCTGCAGTCCCCGGACAGGTAAAATTAAGACTATAATATCCAATTGACTAAAAAAATAATAATTTAAAACATACAGACAGAAACACAAATAAACTAAAACACTGACAAATCAAAAACATCTCACTCAGTGTGTACAAATTTGATTAGACAAAAACCACCTCCTAGTCAGGCGTGAGAATATCTTAGAATTTGTACATGTAATTATTTCTGTTGGGAGAGAATTCCATAGTTTTGTGGCTTTATAAGTAAAAGAAGATTGACCAAAAGAGGTCTTACGTCTAGGGACAATACATTCCCCTCTTACCATAGAACGTGTATTTCGTGATGTTTTCTCTAATTTGAGGTTTAAAATTTTTTTTTAACGGTGGAGCAGAGAGATTGTGAATAATTTTAAAAGCAAAACAAATATTAGAATATTTGATAATATTATCAAAACTTAAGAGACTATATTTCTTTAAGATATTGCAGTGATGATACAACCTTTTTTATCATGAATTTTAAGTGCTCTCTTGTATAATGATTCCAATGGTGTTAAAGATGATAAATCATAAATTTGGCATGCAATTTTGGAGAATTTGATGTTTCCCCATTCAGACAGAATGCCTGAGCATACTGCCCGAGAGGTGTTTCAACGATGGCCGCCAAATAAAATGACCAATAAATATCCAATAGTGAACCATAGGATTTCCAAATCCAGTAACAATTTTGTCTAGATTAGCTTTGCAGTGGAACCACAAAATGAACATTTGCATTTATTACCGTTTTAGTCTTAAATTATCATTATTTAGTTTTAATTTTAGTCACAAAACTCTTCTGTGCTCTCCGGTCATCAGTGTCTCTATTTCTATTCTGACCTTCTTCACCTATCTATGTTTACTATCTATTCTTACTTTACTCACTGTCTTATTTTCTGTCATCTACATGTTCCGACAGTAACAATGAGTCAAGCAGCAACAGTCCAGAACTTAGTCCTTGTTCCTCCTAAGCAGAAAATATATATGTTTAATCTTTATAATTAAATGGTATTTAAACTGAACGGATGTCTCACTCCAGGTCTGTGCACATCGATATCAGCGGCGCATGTTTGTGGGCTTAGTTCAGGAACTGCGTGACTTGACAGGCCGTTGCTATGTACTAAGTGAGGATGTGACGGTTAATGATGCCTCGGATGAAGACGGAGGGGATTGGATGTTCTGTAACGGGAGAAACAGAGGGCACGAGCGGTTTGGATCATGTCAGCAGGGCCTGTCCGCCACATTCACAAAGGACTATCACTATCTGGTGTTTGGAGCACCAGGTGCTTACAACTGGAAAGGTACTGAAGGAAGAGCTTGTATTATTGAAAGCTTTTATTAAATTCTACTACTTTTGTTGTTATTTTGAGGATCAAGTGGACATCAGTATGTGGATGTCAAATTGACGCCAAGGATTTGACATCAAATCGAATTGTAACTTTGACATGTGTAGTTTTGACATCAAGGTAGTCTCTGGGTTAGAAAGTCATGTTTGACCAATCAAAATCAAGTATTCCAGAGAGCCATGTAATAATATATAATGTAATGTTCAGGAAAAACCCAGTTTCAAATAATTTCTTAATAGAATGCACCCAACTCATTATTCCCTACATCACTTCATGACATGTCATTTCAGCTTTTCTTTGCTGTATCATTGCATCTGACGTATTGTACTTTATCTCTCTTTTCCACGTTGACATCTTTGTCTCCATCTTTTCATTCATTCTACACCCTCATCCCTTCCTCCTGTTCCCTTGCTTCTTCCCTCAATCCTCTGATGGGTGGATGTCAGGAATTGTGCGATTGGAGCAGAAGAACACCTCTCTATATGAAAAGGACATCTTTGATGACGGCCCATATGAAGTTGGAGATGAAAACCGACTTGATGCAGAGCTGGTCCCTGTTCCTGCTAACAGTTATTTAGGTGAGTCCATCATCACATTCCATTCCATTCATCATTCACAGCACCATGAAACAGACCCTGATCCTTGTTTCATCATGTGACTTTACGACTTACTAAAGAATAGTACTGTGATTAAGAATATACAAACTTTTAAGTACAGTTTGTTTCAATTGGTTGATTGGTACAATTGGTACAAGGTGTAGGATTGTCAGATTTTCTTTTTCGTAAGTCTGTTCTTTTATTTGGTACCAATCTTGTTTGTGCAACTGTAGGTGTTCTATTCTTGACTAGCATATCCAGTAACCATCCTGATCAGTTTGTGTATCAGTCACCTCCCTTTCAGGTGCCCAAGGAGAACGTTTCTGATGTGGCATCAAATAGCTATTTAGGTTTGTGGCATTTCCTGGATGGCAACATTAATAGGCATTTGCGTTCAGCCTGTCAGCACATCAGTTGTTATACATCATGTCCTTTTATGTAAATGTACATTCATCTATGTTATGAGACTCATCGGCATGAGTATTACTCTCTTTGTGGTTATTAATTTTTTTGATATTGCATGAGGAAAACAAAATGGAGCATCCAAGTCAATCTGAATTTATGTTGTTGGTGTGTTTAAACATTGCATCATTTTATCATTAGTGAATATGCATTTTTATACATACTGTGTGAAAATATTCATACCCCCTTTTTTTCACATGACCCTGAACCACAAAATCAGTCTTACTGTACGTTGCACAGGTATTTTGGACTAGCCAAAAATACATTTCATACATCAAAAATCTAAAAAATTTTTAAATGTCAAAAAAATTGTTAAAGATTGTTTTACCTTTGCTACTGCAAATATATCAAAGCTCATATTTGATCAGTAATGTGCAATGCTAAGCACTTAATTTTGACAAATTTAAAGTTTTTTTTTTAGTATTTAAATTTTTTGTATTCCTCAGATTTTTATCTCTGCCAAATATTGCACTCTCCCAACAAAGTATGCATTAATGAAAAGCAGATTTATTGAATAAAAATGACTTGATTTGTGGTCCAGGGTCACCATTTGCAATATTACAGCTTTGTTAAACAGCTTTAAAAGACTTTTTACCCACATCAAACTAAACTGCTTTATGATGACTCAGCAAATGTATTTAAATGGAAAAAATACATTGTAGAAGCATTCATGCCCTTTAACTTCTTGGTTAAACAGATTTAACAAAAATTGGTTTTGATGTGGCAAGATTTTTGCAGATCTGCATTTGAAAGTTTTCTGCCACTCTTCTCTGTGTATCATTTCATGCTCTGTGAGACTGATGAGGACTGTCTGTGGACGACCATATTTACATTTCTTCAAAAAGATGAAAAGAAGAAGTTTGATTGGGTTCAAGCCCAGACTTGACTGGCTGTTCTAAGTAAAACTTTAAACCCAGTCCGAGATTCTAAGTGTGCTAAACCAAAGTTTCATTAAGCATATCTGAATATGAATTTGAAGCTTGATGCTCCACCACCATGCTTCATGTTGGGATGGCATTGTGCAGGTGTCTGGTTTCCTCATGATGCTCATATCTGGCATGCTCGTTTTTCATGATGCTTGTATCTGAGGTTCATCAGGTTTGAGAATCTTCTTTCTCACAGTCTGCAAGTTCTTTTTAGGTATCTTTACACATTCTACGCTTATTGCCATGTATATTAACTGAGGATAGGCTTAGATCTAAACGTTCTTCCATAAAGACCAGGGATCTCATTTAAAAATGTGGCGTATACATTCGTATACCACTTCCCACACAAAGATCTGGATTTATAAAAAACAGACCTGACGGGAGAATGTGCTTATCTCTAAGTAAACATATTTAACTGTAATACCGAGTTAATTGAACCAATTTAAGTCATCATATAAGCCATAATAATTAATATATCATTTCAGATTTATTCTGGCTACATTCAGTTTTAGGAAGGTTTCTACACAGTTTATAAATGTGACCCCAGATCAGTGGAGTTTCGCTTACATGATAATAGAGCACAACCAGAGCAACCATCAGCAACCCAGCAAGCATTTTGTGTGTGTGTGTGTGTGTTTAAAAGATGACTGATAGACATCCAAACATAGATGTCTTGGCTAAAACAAGGCCAAATTTGGTCTGTCAGTGAAAATCCAATAGACGTCTAACATTAATCAAAAAATAATAATAATAATAAAAGACTAGTGATCAAATACACAGTGATGAGTGATTACATGTCTAAGGTTTGTCTAATCTGTCTTTTTTGATGACTAATACATTTTTGGGCTATTGTTAGATATCCATGAGATTGTGTCTTTTTGTAGCTAAGAGATGTTTGGATGTATATTAAATGTCTTTTTTTTTTGCATGCTCAGATGTGCATCTCAAAACAATCCTTTCTCTCAGCTTTGCTGCTCTGTTTGCCCTTACAGTAGCTTTGATGTACAATTTCAGCTATTAGACTTTAAATAACCAGATGTGTAATTTTCCAAAGCATTGAATTTGCCACAAGCAAACATTATTATTAAGATATCAAAGATTGGAATGCTCTTGAGCTAAATCAAGTGTTCCAGAAAAGGGTATGGAAACTTTTGCAATGTTTTTGTTTCATTTTATCATTTTTTTTTATTTGATTTTATAGCCAAATCTGTATTTACCTGCCCTAATTGGCTATATCTGCTTCAGGTTTCTCTCTGGACTCTGGAAAAATGCTGACTAAGAAAGGTCAGTTGACTATAGTTGCTGGGGCTCCAAGAGCCAATCACAGTGGGGCAGTTGTGCTGTTAAAGAAGGATGATGTTAAATCCACCTTGTTGACGGCTGAGTACACATTAGAGGGTAGTGGACTTGCCTCTTCCTTTGGTTATGACCTTGCAGTGCTTGACATCAATGGAGATGGGTAAGACTATTTTATTATTTTATTTTATTTCATTATTTTTATTCAATTAATTATTTTATTTATTTGTATTTTTTTTTTACATTTTTTAATTTTATTTTAGAATACCCTCATTTTTTTTTGCATCATTTATATATTTTTTGATAATTTTGTGATTTAGCTCTGTTAAATGTGTTAATTTTTTTTACATTTTCTGCATAATTTTAGTTTTTATTTTTGTAATGATATAATGTGCTCTTGACTTTTTATTCATTTTTTTACTTCTATTTTTGTTTTTTTAATTAGAATTTTTGTTTAATTATTTAAAGCATTTTGTTAAAGTATTTTTTAAAATATTAATTTAGATATTTAATTCATTCATTCATTTTCTTGTCGGCTTAGTCCCTTTATTAATCCGGCGTTGCCACAGCGGTATGATCCGCCATCGTATCCAGCATTTGTTTTACGCAGCAGATGCCCTTCCAGCTGCAACCCATCTCTGGGAAACATCCATACATTCTCATTCACACACATACACTACGGACAATTTAGCTTACCCAATTCACCTGTACCGCAATATCTTTGGACTTGTGAGTGAAACGGAGCACCTGGAGGAAACCCACGCAACCATGGGGAGAACATGCAAACTCCACACAGAAATGCCAACTGACCCAGCCGAGGCTCGAACCAGCAACCTTCTTGCTGTGAGGCGAACGTGCTACTCACTACGCCACCGTGGCCCCTATATATTTAATTAACTAATTTTATTTTTTCACCATTATGGTCAAAAAGTTAATATAGCTCAATAGATGTACTGTACTTTTTTTTTTATTTAATCTATTTTTTAAATAATATTTTATATTATTATTCCTGCATTATTAACAAAAAAATTAGGGTTTTAATTGTTGTGCTTTTAGTTTTTATAAATACACAATTCTAGATGCATAATTATATGAACTGATTCTTAAAACAGGTGGCAGGACATTGTAGTTGGAGCACCTCAGTACTTCATTAAAGATGGTGATATTGGTGGAGCAATCTATGTTTACCTTAATGAGGAAGGAGCTTGGGACAAGATTACCCCAAAGAGAATTGATGGAGCTGCCTATTCAATGTTTGGTTTGGCTGTGGAAAACATGGGAGATGTGAATCTTGATGGATATCAAGGTAAGTGTTTAGTATGTACAGTATTAAGAATACAACTAATGCAAACAAATGAAAACATATATTGCCACCTGTTATTAAAGCAGAATAAGAACCAATTGTTATAATTTAAACGTTTTTTTTTAATTTATTGTGACCAATACTGTGTTTTCAGATGTTGCTGTTAGTGCCCCATATGACAGCAATGGAGCTGGAAACGTGATTATCTTCCATGGTTCACCACAAGGACTGAAAAAATCCCAGGTTCAGCCATATATTCAGTTTACTTTCTGTTTACTTATTAACACATTTTTCATTCACTTTTTTAATGAATTGTTCTTTGAAAATTTTAGGTACTTGGAGGAAAAGATCACAATGTGAAACTCTTTGGATATTCTCTTGCTGGAAACATGGATTTGGACAGAAATAATTACCCTGATCTGGCCATTGGATCTCTCTCTGATTCAGTGTTTGTGTACAGGTATGAGCCTACTTTTAGACAAGTGACTATCATATTGATTATACAGTTTAAGTGATTTAATAAGTTTATCAATCATATTTGATAATGCTATTTTATATTTAATATTTATTTAATATTTAATAATATTTTATTTAAGATTGAATTATTATTATTTTATAAAATTGTATAAAACGGCAGGCGTCACAGTGGCGCAGTGGGTAGCGCGAACACCTCACAGCAAGAGGGTCACTGGTTCGAGCCTCAGCTGGGTCAGTTTGCATTTCTGTGTGGAGTTTCCCCGCGTTCACGTGGGTTTCCTCTGGGTGCTCCGGTTTCCCCCACAAGTCCAAAGACATGTGTTATAGGTGAATTGGGTAAGCTAAAATTGGCCATATAGTGTATGTGTGTGAATGAGTGTGTATAGATGTTTCCCAGTGATGGGTTGCAACTGGAAGGGCATCCGCTGCGTAAAACATATGCTTGATAAGTTGGTGGTTCATTCCGCTTAGTGACCCCAGTTTAACAAATGGACTAAGCCAGAAATTTTAATGGATAAAACAGCCACACATTCTTATATTCATTGAGCACTGTAAAACATACATTAGTTTACAGTTTTCCATATTTTGTTACAATTCATGACAACCTTTGATGTTGAAAAGTTTAACAAAGGCATTTATATTGACATTTTAATTTTTTGAAATCATATTCCCTGCATTGGTCAAATAAAAAAAAAATGGTAAAAATGTATATTCTTCTTATGCAAAGTATTGTTTCCCGATATTAAAATGTCAACAAGTCACTTTACAGATAAGCAAATAAATAAACAAACATTTGTGAATGTAAAATCAATCATTTTCAAAACCATTTTTTAAAAAATGTACAGATAAATTATTTAACCTTGAATGCATTAATTATGTTGTTTATACTATAGGTCACGTTCCGTTATCAATATTGAAAAGACTGTCACCACCAAACCAAAGGAGCTAGACCTCACTCAGAAAAACTGCAACAATGGAAACAATATATGGTGAGAAAACTATGAACAAAATAATCATTCCACAAAATACCAAACAGAACTTGTCTGAGGTAGAGTATTATTGTGTGTTTTAGCCTTGACGTGAAAGCCTGCTTCAAATTTTCTGTCAAACCCATAACCTACAATCCAACTCTGAGTAAGTGCATCTCTAATTTACCTCTTAAGTAATTTAGTCAGCAGTTGTTTATCTCTGTCGAGCAGAAGATCATCTTCATATTGTTTTTCTTCATCTTCTTTAGAGGTGGCATACACCATCAGGGTTGAATCTGAAAGGAAGAAACTGAATCTTCCTTCTAGAGTCATTTTCAATCCACGCTCAAACAATGATTATGAAAGCACAGGGACTGTGGAGCTCAAGGGTCAAGGAACAGAAAGCTGCGTCACCAGAAATCTCATGCTGCAGGTACGAAACTTGATTAACAGCTTTACAGCATTTATTCTTTCATTTCTATGTGTAATAAATGTTGTTATCCCTCTTTAAACAACATGGTATGGGAGGATTTGACAAATGGCTGTTGTTTTAAGCTGGATCTAGCTGGTCACGAGCTGGTTTAAGCTGATTCTAGTTGGTCATGAGCTGGTTCAAGCTGGTCATTACCTGGTTTAAGCTGGTTCTAGCTGGCCATGAGCTGGTTTAAGTTGGATCTGGTCATGAGCTGGTTCTAGCTGGTCATTAGCTGGTTTAATTTGGATCCAGCTTGTCATGAGCTGGTTCTAGCTGGCCATGAACTAGTTTAAGCTTGAACTATCTGGTTCTAGTTGGTCATGAGCTGGTTTAAGCTGGTTCTAGCTCGTCATGAACTGGTTTAAGATGATTCTAGCTGGTCATGAGCTGATTTAAGCTAAATATAGTTGGTCATGAGCTGGTTTAAGATCTTTCTTTGCTGGTAGTATGCTGGTTCTTGTCACAAGCTGTTTTTTGCTGGTTCTTTGCTGATCATGAGCTGGTTCATGCTGTTTTTTTGTTTGTTTGTTTGTTTTCAGCGTTAACCAGCTCGTGATCGACAAAAATCAGTTTAAACCAGTATCCATGTGTTAACACCTAGCTTACCAGCACATGCTGGGAAATTATGTAAAGTATCAATAAAAAACTTTTTTTTTTTTAATGCAGCTTTCCATACAGGCTACATGGTAAAAGAACATTGTCTGAGTGACATAAAATTGACTCATGAAATAAGGATTTCAAAAGAACTAGTAACAATAGACTTAGAAGCCACTTTATTTGCTACACTTTAAACACTTGTACTGGATTGGACCTCCTTTCGCCTTTGTGGCATAAATTCAGCAAGGTTTTAGAAACATTCCTCAAAGATTTTAGTCCATATTGGCATGATAGCATCAAATAGTTGTTACAGATTTCTGGCATCAACTAGGCATTTTTTGCCCACAGAACCGCTGCATACTGGATGTTTTCTCTTTTTAAACCATTTTCTGTAAGCCTTAGATATGTTTGTGTTTGAAAATGACAGTAACAGCACTTTCTGAAGTACACAGTTTAGCAAAATCACTTAAATCACCATTCTTTCCTGGTGCTTGGTTTGAACTTCAACAGGTTGTTTGTTTTAAACACATCAACGTTTTTAAATTGAGTGAGTTGCTGTGATGTTATTGACAGTAGATATTTGTGTTGAACTCATTGAAACGGTCAGTGAGTGTAAATCAATTCATGTTCGGTATAGAATGGATTTACTGCCATCTAGTGGTGATGAAATCAATATATATATTTTCTATTCTGCATTAAGGGGTAGTTCCCCAATGACAATTTCCTCATTATTAATTTTTTTTTCTTCTGTTGAACACAAAGAGTGATATTCTGAGGAATGTTGGAAAATGCAGCCATTGACATCCAGAGTAGGAACACACAAAAATACTATACATTTTTTGGTCACACTTTTTGATGGTCCGTTTGTTGAATTTAAGTTACATTGCAACAAATTCTCATGAGATTATAAGTAGACTGTTAGGTTGGGGTTAGGGTTGGGGTTAGGGGTAGGGTTAGTGTAAGTTGACATGTACTTGCAAAGTTTCTTATAGTTAGTTAAATGTCTGTTGAATGTCAGTATCAACAGATAGACAGTCTACTAATACTCAAATGGACCATCGAAATAAAGTGTTACCTATTTTTTTCCCCAATATTCTTCAGAATGACTCCCTTTGTGTTCAATAAAAGAAACTCAAACTAAATTGAAAAAGTGGAGGATGAGTAAATGATGACAGGATAAAACATTTTGGGGTGACCTGTCTCTTTGAAGGTTAACTGATGCCTCAGAAATGGAAATGCAGACAGTGGATCATGCTATTGTTTTTTTTTTCAGTAATCCAAGTATGTTATGTATGTCCAAAGGAAACCCTAAAAGACAAACTGAGAGGCATTCCTATTGAAGTGTCTGTGGAGATCCTGAATCCAAACAAACGCAGGAGAAGACAGACGGCTCTCCCTAACCTTCTTCCTATCTTGGACTCGAACCAAGAAGCCACCACTGTGGCCAAGGTAAAAAAATACAACATTTTCTAAAGCCGTTAAAGATAACGAGTTTTGCGATTTTTTTTTAACTGTAAAGCATAATCACAATATTAATATATTTCACCTAATTTTTCAATTCTGAAGTAAACGATTTACAATGAACCTGCAACACTTCTGCTTCATTAGTCTCAATAGTAAATTTAGAAGAAGAATATGACACCGCAGTAAATGCTAAAACTGTTTACCTTAGAAATTGTTTTAACAAGTTATATAATACAGTACTTTAACATAATATGGCAAGAATTGTTAGGGCTATTGTATAAACTAGACATTTTAAACAGTTTTTTAATAATACACATTTTTGAAAATCATTAGGACATTTGATAAAGCTTTAAAGAGGAAAATGCAGTAAAAGAGTAATATGATTACAATGTAAAATAAACTTTTCTATATTGTAAAATGTCTGTTTCAACATAATTACTCCAGTCTGCAGTGTTCAGTTTCTTCAGAAATCATCCTTATATGTTCAATCAGCACTAAATAAATAATTCCTATAGCATTACAGCAGTTAATGACATGCTATATATCTATTTTAAGTAAATACATAAAAATACAAAAAAAAATGTTTTTGACTTATACACTGGCATTATACAAAATGATTCAAAGAAATGTTAAAATGCAGAGAAAAAAGCCATTTTAACTAGTGTAATTAGTGTCATCAGTTTAACCCTCCTGTTGACGTACAGTATGGGACAAAAATGACCCGGGCACCATTTTAACAACAGCAACAAAAAACTAAACAATGTTTTTTTTATCTTCAAATCATCTTCAAGACTTTTTTGACCCCAACATTAAGACTTTTCTACTTTCATGTTTTCATGAAGGCTGCACACATTTAGAGTATAATGGTTATCCTTCAGATCAATTTTGACCCACCAGTTATAAAACCATTTTTATATTAAAAAAACTACTGGCACACATGTACACTCCAACGCACACACACTTTCCAAACACACACACGCACGTATGCACACACACACACACACACACACACACACACAATGAGAATCTGCTGCTTTAACTTTTATGAGTAATTTTTCATTCACTCTTTAATGAAGAGTTATGAATCTATAATTTTGCACCTATATGTTATCTGCTTCATACTTAAATGTCTATAATAAATCAGAACCAGCAAGCTAGAACTCTTTTACATATCTAATTAGGCGTTAACTGAATCCTATTGGCCTTCAGGTTCAATTTATCAAGGAAGGATGCGGTGCTGACCATCTGTGCCAGAGTGACCTGCAGCTACAGTATAAATTCCACACCAGGGAACCAAACAGAGACGTCTTCTTTCCCTTGCCTGAGTGAGTTTTTATTTTGATTCTGTCAATATTATATCACATTGTACATACTGTATATCAGAGTGGACTTACCATATAGCAGTATAACAGTTCACTCACTTCTTATTCAAAGTACAAGCATTGGTTTTTATATACAGTAAATGCAAACAGCAAAAGACAGTGGCCTGTAAAAATGTATTTAAAACTTCACCAGGACAAAAACAAAACTAGGACGCCCTCCCCTAACACTTGTGTGTATTTCTTCTTATTGAATCATTGAATGCCTCCTCAATTGTAAATCGCTTTTGACAAAAGCATCTGCTAAATCAGTGGTTCCCAACCTTTTTTTGCCTTAGACCCCCTTTTCCCCCAGAAAATATTGTAAGGCCCCCCTCCACATTTAATGATATTATTGCTAAGTTTGCGGTGGGTATGACCAAAAATTGTAGCTTTCAAACATGTTTATTACTATATCTTGATATGTCTATGCACAATTAATAGCCTAATGTAAAATATAAAAGCAAAACATCTGTGGGCCATTTGTATTAGGTACACCTTGCAGTACTGGGGATGAGTCATCTGCAAATGTCTATTAATTTGGACAGCCTTATGCATCCGTTAGCAAAAACTTGAAGATGATGCACTGTGGCTGGGTTAGTCACTCTTTGCTTCGAGAAAATGCAATAAAACCATAGTTCACAAAACTATCTTGATAAAATAAATTAAAGCAACACGATCGTTCTCCTAATTGTCCACTGCTAAAAGATTTTTGAAAATATGATGCAACCCCCCACAGAGCTTGCTGAGGCCCCCTTGTGGGCCAGGACCCCCTTGTTGGGAACCGCTGTGCTAAATTACTAAATGTATCTGACTAAATGTAAATGTTAAACTTCTCTCTATTTTCACAGAGAAAAAGGAGTTCCCATCTTGTCTCTTAGCGATCAGAAGGAAATTGCCCTGGAGATTAAGGCAGCCAACCTGGGCGAAGATGCTTATGAAGCACAGTTGACTGCCTCTTTCCCCAAGTCCCTCTCTTATTCTGCTGTTCGCACTCAACCTGGTGTAAGTCCAACTGCTAGATTAACTAAACATTTGTCTTTTTTTTGTTATCACATGATATTAAAGGGTTGTTCACCAAAAATTGTTTACTCACGCTTTACTTGTTCCAAAGTTGTTAGACTTGCTTTCTTCTGTTGAACACTAAAAAGATATTTAGATGAATGCTGGACACCTGTAACTATTGACTTTCATAGTATTTAGAAGTCAATGGTTACAGGTTTAAGCTTTACTTAAAACTTTTCTATCGTGTTTAACAGAATAAATAAGGTCATTAAGGTTTGGAACCACAGGTGAGCAAATAGTGAGTAAATTTAAATATTTGGGTGAACTATACCTTAAAGAATGTGCTTGTCATAACTTTGAAATCTTTACAGAATAAACAGATCAGCTGTTCAGTCAACCAGAATGGCTCACAAGCAGACTGTGACCTTGGAAATCCATTCAAAAAGGATGCTGAGGTGAGCATTTCAAGTTAATTCATTCAAACTTATTTTAAAATTTGATTTAATAGTACTTTTATATTTGCTATAAATTTCATTTTTAGTTTTACATTTGTGAAAAAAAATACTGATTAGTTGTTATTTACAGTCAAGATGAAATGATTCATACACATGTATTTAGTTTTAGTAATTATAGTTTAGCAGAGCCAAGGCACGCAGTGGGTAGCACAATTGTCTCACAGCAAGAAGGTCACAGGTTGGATCCTTAGCTGGGTCAGTTGGCATTTCTGTGTTTGCATGTCTCCATGGGTTTCCTCCAGGTGCTCCGGTTTCCCCCACAGTCCAAAAACATGTGGTATAGGTGAATTGGGTAAGCTTAATTGTATGTGTGTGAATGAGAGTGTATGGATGTTTCCCAATGATGGGTTGCAGCAGAAAGGGTGTCCGCTGTGTAAAACAAGCTTGATAAGTTGGCAGATTCATCCTGTTGTGGCGACCCCAGATTAATAAAGGGACTAAGCCAAAAAGAAAATGAATGAATGAATGAGTTTAGCAGAGCAAAGATTAATGTTCGCACATCTTGCATGATCTCTTGTGCAAACCTCCGGAGCGAAAACCTTACAAATGCAACTTGGATAAAAAGTAAATTCATTCATACATTCATTTTCTTTTGGGCTTAGTCCCTTTATTAATCCAGGGTCGCCACAGTGGAATGAACCGCCAACTTATCCAGCATTTGTTTTACGCAGCGGATGCCCTTCCAGCCACAACCCATCTCTGGGAAATATCCATACATTCTCATTCACACACATACACTACGGACAATTTTAGCTTACCCAATTCACCTGAACCGCATATCTTTGGACTGTGAGGGAGACCGGAGCACCCATAGGAAACCCACGTGAACATGGGAAGAACATGCAAACTCCACACAGAAATGCCAACTGACCCAGCCGAGGCTTGAACCAACGATCTTCTTGCTGTGAGGCGGCAGCACTACCTACTGCGTCACCGTGTCGCCATGAAAGTAAATATTATGAAGTATTATGAAGATATTATTTAAATATCTTCATATTAAAGAAAATGTAATGTATGTAGTTAAACGAGCCTCGGTTTTCATTTTATTTAATTTGAAGACAAGATAAAACATGTTTTATTTGTACAGTATGCTTTTATATATAATTAAGTGCTTGACTGATGTGTTTGGCTGTAAAAGTGCCATCTATTGTTGTTTCTCTAAATGCAGCATGTCAGATTTTCCATGACAGAATGAGTGCCTATTAATTCTGAAATGATTCTGGGAAGATGTTTGCTAATTATTAGTTTAGATCAGTTTTAAGTTATTTTATTTTATTTACATCAATGACATTTTTTGACCAATCGTTTAGTGTTTACTACAATAATATTGAGTTCAACTATTGATGCTTTCATGCTTGATTCAACTATAGCTTCATTTATGTCATGGCCTTAACATGAATAATAATAATAATTTTTAAAAACTTTTTCAGACAACATTTTACATCATTTTAAGCACGGGAGGAATTTCTTTGGAAACCACTGACATCGAAATCGACCTTCTACTCAAAACGTGAGTAGTAACTCTTGACAAAAGCACAGAATCCATTTTAATTCTCTACATTAATTTACCTTTACCATGTCAGGAATCATAGACTTCTGTCTCTGTTCCCCTAAAATGATCTTTTTTTTTGGCCTTAAATACTCTTAATATTGAACTTGTTTTGGACGGAATTAAATGATCTGTATGTACACTGAACTGAACTGAGCTGAAATTTGAAAACAATCTCTACTAAGTGCTACAGTATACAAATGAATGTGACTTGACATATTGCTATTTCCAGGACAAGTGAACAGAAGCAAATGCAAGCTGTCAAAGCCAAAGCCATTGTTAAGATCCAGCTGCTGTTGTCCCTCTCAGGGTAGGTTTGCTAACTGTTGTCATTTCTCGGTTCGTATTGTTGATGTTCTATCTTTGTAACTTCATCAACTTTCTTCATGTATCAACTCCAGGGTAGCCAAGCCATCTCAGGTCTTCTTTACTGGAGAAGTTAAAGGAGAGAGTGCCATGAAGCTGGCAACTGATATCGGAAGTCCAATAGACTATGAATTCAGGGTAAATATTACACAGCAAAAAAAATCACTTTTTGAAAAAAGCTCTAACATTTAGTTAAAGAATTATAAGAAACAAATGAAGTAGAAGCACAGTAGAAGATCTCAATGAAGATACTTATTCAGCATAGCAGTCTCAAAATACACTGGCTTCAGCAGACTCAGAATGAACCCTGAACATTCTTAAATCTTTTTCTACAGTTTTAGCTTACTGCGTTCAGATGTAGTTCAGATGAAGGTGTCATCACAGGTGTGCTCTGTACTTTAATGCAGTTTTGACAACCCATTGTTTGGTTTTTAGTGTCCCTCACCAAGTGGGGTTTATTTATAAACTAATTTTGAGAGGATCACGTGTTTATTATTGAACACAGCTGGTACCACATCAGCTCTGAGGATTGCACCAATCAGACAAATTCTGACACACTATAAATTACCAGAGCTTTCTACTCCAGTCATCTTCTTCTTGAAGAATCCCCCCTTCCACCCTAACTCCTCCCCTTCTCTGATAAGTTGGCACGGCGGCCCAGTGGTTAGCACTGTTGCCTCACTGCAAGAATGCCGCGTTCGGCCCCTCCCCAAGCCAGTCTGCGTTTCTGTGCGGAGTTTGCATGTTCTCCCCGTGTTCACATGGGTTTTCCGTGGGCTCCCAGGTTTCCTCCCACCATCCAAAAACATACAACATAAGTAAATTGACTACTTTAAAATAGCATCTTAAGGCAACTCTAGTCAGATAAATCGCAGCACATTCACAAGTAGGAGGAGTTCTTGAGACTTACCTGAGCTCAAACTCTCCTCTCACCCTTCAAACGGGAGGGAGGGAGGGAGCCCCGGGCTCAAGGATATTCTGAGAATTTGGAATGATTTGCTGCTGTCCATTAGACAGGCCTCTACTGTGTTCTCATTTAAATCAGCTCAAAACTATTTTTCTTTCTTTGGCATTTGACACCTGGCCTAAGTAACTGTTTATTTTAATTGATGTGCCATTTTAAGTAGTTTAGCTATATTTAATCTTATATTTCATGTATTTTATATACTATTAGGCTTATTTTGTTGTATATTTCTGTACAGCACTTTAGCTCACTTCTGTGTTTTTAAAATGCTATATAAATAAAGTTTCACTTGACGACTTGAAAGTTGGGTAATGGCAGACACATTTGTTACAGTATAATAAAAAAAATGCTAAGAATTCCTAAAAATAGAAAGAATATCTTGTCACTTATAAATACTATTGCACCATAAATAAGAAAAAAAAATGCTTACGTTTTTTTATAAGCGTCATATATTAAACATTTTTTGTAAAAATCCCATTAAAACAGCAATAAAAAATAATATTTTAACAATACCTTAAATTTAAATTGTTTTGAGAGTTTTTCCAAGATGCACAATAACATAAAATGAGATAACATTTCTATAACAAGACTTTTTTATATGGATATATATTCATTTTTATTTTTTTGACTCTTAGAATTCAGATATTCCTAACCTAAAACATTAGACTTAATTGTTTGTGGTTTAGCATGCATATATTTAATTGCATTCTGACTTTTGTTCATGCCTGTTAATTATTTTGTCGGCAGGTTACAAACTTGGGCAAACCTCTGAAGTCTTTTGGCAGGGCGTCTATGATCATCCAATGGCCTAAGCATAACTCTCAAGGCAAGTGGCTGTTGTATCTTATGAAGATGACTTCAACCGGCTTAGACAGCTTGAGCTGCACCAACTCAGATGAGGTCAACAAACTCGGTTTAAAGGTAGCTCTTTATTCAGTCAAAACTATCTTATACAAACATTTTTCTCTTGTTTCACGAATAAATCAGTTGCCTGAGAAGTGACCTAATCATGTGTTCTGTTTCTTGATCATCAAGGAGCTTTCAGTGTCAAGAACTAAACGTGAAATTGGGGAAACTTCAGCAAAAGAAGGAACAACCTCCTTTTTTACAGACAAAAGGAAATACACACTTTTGGTAAAGTCACATAAACATAAGCAAACAGTGCATTTGAAGTAAAAGACTAGTAGTTTTGATTATTATCCTTTCCTTAAAGTACATTAGTCTATGCTAGATCTCCCATAATGACTGATATCTAGCAATGTTTGGGAATTTTCATCCACTCTGGGGGGATTTTGGGTCTCAATTTGGCCATAACTTTTTCTGTTTCAGCTAGTGGAATGATTTTTGGTGACAAATCTTATTTTGACACATATTTTGAGAAAATGCTTTGACATTTTTAAAGAACTCAACAATACACTCTGGGCACATTTACTACCCTTTCGTTAACTTAGAGATGAAAACATCCACTAAATTAAACTGCTCTAAAAATGCATCGTATATATATATTTTTTTTTTTTTTCATTTAAATTTATTAAGCAACCTCAGTCCTGATCAAAACTACTAAATTGCTAAGAAAATTACAGGATTTTACCTTTTTAATTGCCAATTTCATAAATGCTGTCACTGATTTGGTGGGAAAAAAACACAAAAGGACATATTTTCTCTCTATATAAAAAAAGGAATTGTGGATTGGATTTTTTTACATTTATCACAGTCTTGGACATGTGAAACAACATAACCTTTGATTTTTTTATTGATTTAAATTTTTTTTCTTCATAATTTACTGTTGATGGCTGTTTTTGGCCAAAAAAAGCTTAGTTTCTGGATTTTATTCTCATGTGTAAGAGTGACCTTTGAACACTTACCTTCATGTGTCTGAGAAAATCAAATTAAGCATCTCAGCTCTCAGAACTACATGGGGTAACTAAAAACAAAGACTGTGTATTTATGCACCATTAAATGTGGTTAGAATGGGGCAATGTCAATGGGGCAAAAGCAGCCACCAACAGTAAACTAGGGAGAAAAAATAAAAATCTAACAATACATCAAAGCCAATGTTGTCATTAATTGTTCACGTCCAAGACTGTGATAAAAAGTTTTTAAAAAAATGTTCAGTCCACAATTACTTTCTATATTTAAAATATGTCATTTTGCAGGGTTTTTTTTTTTTTCACCAATTCAGTGACATCATTTGTGAACTTGACAATTAAAGAGTTAACATCCTGTAATTTTTTAAAACATTGAGAAGTTTTGATCAGGACTGAGGTAGATTAACAAATTTATGCAAAACAAACTGAAAAAACATTTTTTACAGCAGTTTAATTCAATGGATGTTTTTATCCCTAACATAACGAAAGGGTAGTAAATTTGATGAGTGCTGAAGGGTAAAAAGAAAAAAGCATTCAAACCCTAAAACTAATTTTAATAAAAGTGATAGTTCACCCCAAAAATTTAAATGTACTTAGCCATTCTCAAGTGATCCCAAACCTCCCAAAGTCAATGGCTACTGGTTTCAAACATTCTTCAAAATATGTTTAGAACAAGTGAAGGGTCAAAAAATGATTAAATGATTTTCATTTAAGGCTCCCACATGAGTGCTGAATGTGCTTTATATATTTATATGGTTAATGATTCTCATTAAATTTCATCCTTTTGTTTCAAATCCCTTTTCAGTCGTGTGAAGATGGTGCGGAGTGTATAACTTTCACATGTTCTCTTACGGGAATGGACAGCAATGCTGTTATTAGTCTGCGAGCTTACCTTTGGAATGCCACTTTCCTGGAGGTGAGTGTCATGGCACTCTTTATTTTGTGATGTATTAAAATATATTCACATTTCATAAATGTATTCAAAACACCTGAAATGCATTTATAGTTACTGTAACTTTAGTACTACTTTATTTCATGAGAAGGTTTTACAGTTCTGAGACATAATTTTACACGCACACACACACTAGTATAGCTGTCTTTATGGGGACTTTCCATAGATGTAATGATTTATTTACTGTACAAACTGTATTTTCTACCCCCTACACATAAAGCCAACAGCTCAAAATAAACAATCTGCATTTAAACATTTCTAAAATACATCATTCTGTGTGATTTATGAACCAAAAAATGACAGATTTTACTGGCATTGCTTTACTTGTAGGGGCATTTTGTGCCCACGGTGTAATAAATACAAGGCTCACACAGAAGCACACTTAATTAATCTATACTTATTTTTAAAAAATGTTTTTTATAATTTTTTTAAACATTTTATCGCAGTTATTGCAATTATGATTTCATATCTCATCTTAAAAACTTGAAAGTGTTCTACATTTTTTTTTCTCAGAATTGCATTGAAAAACAATCAGAATTATGAGGAAAATAAAACTCAGTTACCTGATTTATTTTATATATATATTTAATTCTGTGGTGAGAAATACATTTTCTTAATTTAAAAATATATATATATCTTGATATTTTAATCAGTTATTATCATTTTTCTTACCATTAGTACAGAGAGAAAAGTTCTAAAAACTTGACAGTGTTACAAAGCACAAATATCATACCACGTGTATTTATTATTTTGTTCATCACAGACATTATGTTTGCTAATGTAGACTTTATCGTACAGGATTATGCAAAATTGAACTACATTGATATTATTGCCAAAGCATCACTTGATTTCAAGACCACAGCCACAAATATACAGCTGAAGAATGAGCCATCACAGGTGAGGATACATACTGCATTCATTGTTTTGATTCATTTTTCTGTCAGCTTGACTTTATACCAAACTCTGCTCTTAAGTAATAGATGCATTACAAAAACCTAATGATTCTGTTCCAGGTACGCGTTACTGTATTTCCAGAACGCAAAGTAGCACAGTACGGCGGTATGCCCTGGTGGGTCATACTGGTGGCCATTTTACTAGGACTCCTCTTGCTGGGCTTACTGGTCTTCCTGCTTTGGAAGGTAATCTCATTCGCAGATTCATTTATGATTACATAAAAATATGTTAACCTTTACTTTTATTGAAAACTGACCAAATGTAAAATATTTGTATCATTATGTATTATTTTCCTGCTGAAGAAAAAAGATATAGAAACCCTGACATGTTCTTATGGTCTCTACTTCAAACACCATTAAAGGGATGGTTCACGCAAACAATTGTTAATTTACTTGCTGTCTACTGACCTTCAAGTGGTTCCAAACCAGAGTTTCTTTGTTCTGTTGAACACAAACATATTTTGAAGAGGCTGAAAATCTGTAACCTTTGACCTCCATAGTAGGAAAAACAAATATAGTGTTTGTTTTTCCTACTATGGAAGTCAATGGTTACAGGTTTCAGGCTTTCTTCAAAATATCTCCTTTTGTGTTCAACAGAATGAAGAAACTCAGGTTTGGAACAAGCAAAGGGTGAATAAACAATGAAAAAATGTTCAGTTTTGGATGAACTGTCCCTTTAAAGCCAGTATTGTTTAATGGTGTCTAATGTGTATTGGAATATATTCCATTAGGATTAATTCTTTTTAACATGGATCAAAAAAGACAAAAAATAAATAAATAAATAAGACTCAGGCCCAAAATAACATTATTGTTTCCATTAATACTTCTGTCATGGTTTCTATATATATATATTTCTCCAGCAGGATCATGTGACTAAAAATTTAAAACACAACCTTTACCCCTTTTAGTGTGGTTTTTTCGGCAAAAGCGGCAAAGAACCTGAAAAAGAGAGACTGACTTCAGATGCATAGAGAAACAGAGAACGAGAACCTCTCTCTTAGGGTAAAAAAAAACTACAACCTCAGATCAAGCCGGCCTGCGAGCTAGCATAAAGAGTCGGATTAGCCCATGCTAACCCACTGTAGTCTGAAGCACATGCCTAGATGTGGGTAACGGTGGCAGTTTCCATGGCTTACACTGCTCAGACATAAACAGAATGCTATGAGGAATGCAAACTAATCATGTATGAAGTCGTCATTGTTGAGACAAAAAGGGTTTATACATGTTTACTCAGCTTCAGCTGCGTGTGCCTGAGTATGACTGAATGTCTTATTGTCTATAAAGCGCTTTTAAAGGGATAGTTCACACAAAATGGTAAACAGTTCTGACATCATTTACTCAAACGTCACTTGTAACAAACCTGTTTGAGTTTGTTTTTTTCTCTGATACACAAAAAGAAGTTATTTTTGAAACATGGTGGAATCCTGTAATCACTGACTTCAATTGACCTTATTGTAAAATGCAGAAGTGCGCTTGTTTTTGCAATTGTTTTAGAACTGATTCAGTTGCCCATGTGAGAAATGATTAGGAATAATAAACAGCAGAAAATGGTCAAACTACTCACTCTACAAACAAGTGTGTCTATGACTATACAGACAAAGCAGAATAATATGATAAGAAAATATCAGTTTGCTACATAAAGCAGCGTATCGAGCTGTTTTTAAACCTCTAAAAATGAATGGAAGTGAATGGGACCGGAAATCTTGAGCCAAAAAGATTCAAATGGCGCGCCGCTCATACACAAAGTATAAGGTCAATACTAGTATTTGGTACTCCTACTATGAATGTCAATGGTTGCAGGTTTCTAACATTATATATTTTTCAAAATATCTTCTGTTGTGTTTAACGGAAAAAGGGAAGTTATAAAGGTTTGGGACCCATTGAGAGTGAGTAAATAGTGAGTAATGTTCATTTTTGGGTGAACTATCCCTTTAAGCCTTCGGACGTGGCTTGATTTGGGAACTTGCGCATTTCTTTGGCCTGTATATAGCAACCTCTCTTCGCTTTAAGCATATCTGATTCTTGCTTATGTTCTTTAAAACAGTGAATGTATTGTTTCGTCATCATGCTAGGCTTGCTCCACACACTGCAAACATCACTATACATTTCTTTGTATTCACTCTGTTTAAACATTATGCTGTTTAGCATTGTTAGCATGATGCTAATTGTCTTCTTTTCTCAACAGTGTGGATTTTTCAAACGTTCAAAGTATGATGACAGCGTGCCCAGTTATAATGCTGTGCGAATAAAGAGGGAAGAGAGGGACAATATGTCTGGGAAAGACGGAATGGATTCTCCGGAGAAGAAACAATGGATGACTTCTTGGAATGAGAATGAGAGCTACTCATAGCTAAATGCTAACCTGTTTGAAAGCAAACCCAAGACTCCCTTCCTGAGGCCTTTAATGCTTACTTTTGCACACACAAATCTTTTTTTCTGTTACTATTCCATCAAAATGCAAAAGGAAACATTAGAACTTTTATTCTAATGTTCTGATTTTCAAAGATTGTATTTAAAAAAGGTGTCTAAAGACACGATGAACAAGGATTTAAAAAGATTACTTGAGCTTTCATTAGAATTTGCTTTCATGTTCCGCCCCATTTCAATTTGCTTCTCCTTCATACAAGTGTATATACATCTAATGTATTTATTCTCAGCAGATGTATCTGTTGAACAAAGGCCAAAGATTTTACATTTTTGTTTTGTTTTATGAATGATTTTGTGTGAGTCTAGACTGTTTGGTTTATACTTTTTTGATATCTAGCAAGAAAAGAAAAAAAAAGCCTGGATGTATGTAAATAATTTTGTCTTGATTTTTCTTTTTTTTTTTTTTTAATTGTTTAAACCAGTCAGGTACATTTCATTTCGTAGGTTTTTCACTGTACTTAAACTACTTCAACTAGGACAGATTTTAATGAGGAACTACTTATGTTTAGTTTAATATCATTTGATAGGTCATTTGAAAGTGTCTTTGTTTAAATGTGAAGTTCCTTTTATTTTTGAAAACAGCACCTTTTGGCAGTGGAGATGCTTTTATGATGAAATATGTTCCTTCTTTTGTTTGTGAAGTGCCACGGAATTGGACGGCGGTGATGTTTGAACTTTACAACTTACAAATGTATTAACTGACACGAAATACACTGAAGTAAAGAAATGTATTATTAAAGATTAGTTTTCTTTTTTGAAATAAACATTTTGCTGGCTCTAAGTTTACACAAGACGTTAACATTTTTGAGTTAAAGTAGCAAAAACAATGTTTTCGGGGTTTTGTCAACTGAACTGAGTTAAACTAAATTGGTCACAGTGTATAAGTATGTTTGTGTGGGTGAATGAGAGAGCATATGGGTGTTTCCCAGTGCTGGGTTGTGGCTGGAAAGGCATCAGCTGCATACTACATATGGCAGAGTAGTTTGTGGTTCGTTTTGCTGTGGCGACCTCTTATGAATCAGGGACTAAGCCGAATGATGGTGAGTGAGTCACACATGAAAATTGAAAAAGTCAAATTCTGACTCACCGTGCATGTAGTCTGTGGATGTGATTATACTGTACAATTAATGTACGGGGAGGTGATCTCATCCACCACCAGTGTGCAGTATCCACCAGGATGACCTGACGGCAGCCATATTGCACCAGCCCGCACACCACTCACCAGCTCATTAGTCAGGAGGAGACAGAGTTATGTAGTTATGAATTATTACACGGGGATGGTTGGGAGGCTATGATGGACAGAGGCCAGTGAGAATTTTTGGCCCGAATGCTGGGGTAAACCCCTACTCTTTTTGGAAGGACATCCTGGGATTTTTAATGACCACAAAGAGTCAGGAGCTCGATTTAAGGTCTCCATCAATGGGCTGGGGCGTTAGAACCCACACAGACTGCAGGTTTAGCACCGGATAATAAAATACAATGAATGGGAAATTTAATAAATAATATAAATAATTCTCGTTAACTTCCGGCTGCAAACATATCCATTCTAGCAACTACATTTAGCACCCCCTGCTGGTCTCACTAACACCATTTCCGGCAGCAACCTAGCTCTCATGTGATCTCCCATCCAGGTACTGACTGGGCGCAGCTCTGCTTCGCTTCAGTGGCTGACCATGTGAGAGTTGGAGAGAGCTGTTTGATAACAATGATGACATGAAGCTTTTTTCTGCTCAATTGAATGGTCCAGCAGTAAGTTAAAACACAATGCTCACAGGGCACATGAACAATGATACACAGCTCATTGATGCTGAATGGGAGCAGATAAAGAGAACATTGTTGACTTCAGTGACAGTGCAACAAATCACCAGCAGCTACAACAGTGGTGACCAGGGCAATGTGTCACATCACAGTACACCACAGATTTCTGTGCAGAAATAAAATACAATGATATAAAAGATATGAAATGATATGATATGATATGAAATAAAAGAAATTCTTCCAAACATCCGCAGTCCAATCATCAAGATTGGACTGTGGATGTTTGGAAGAATGTGGCTTGGTCAAAATCAGTATTGTGGTGAATTTCTTTTACCATCTTGACCACCAATTCTGACATAAACTCAATCATGTACTGTATGTGGTATGTTGATGGTGATAGTCTAATGCGCTAACAAGTAGCATCATTGTACTTTGGGCATCCCAAGATCAATCCCATACACAACGAGAATTTAACTGCTGCAAAAAAATCATTGGCATTTGACAATATTATTATTAATATTTACATGTTTAAAGTATCATTAATGTACTAAATCAACAAAT
This sequence comes from Danio albolineatus, assembly GCA_903798035.1. Lineage (NCBI taxonomy): Eukaryota > Metazoa > Chordata > Actinopteri > Cypriniformes > Danionidae > Danio > Danio albolineatus. The sequence goes on along the minus strand of CAIGQQ010005934.1, from coordinate 832,760 downwards.
CAGTGGTTACATTTTTTTTGAAAATATAGATAATTATATACTGTTTGCAGACAAAAGAATCACACAAAGATATTCAAATTAGAGTTAATTTTATTCTATAATAACATCCATAATAATACTTGCATGGTAAATAATCCATGTTTTAATTAAAAGTATGTTTATAATAGCAACATAGTGCAAACTAAAACAAACATTAACTGAAAAAACTGAACTATTACGTAATTCTAACAGAATTTTCAAATAATCCTAAAATTGTAAGTGTTTACAGTTACAAATAATAATAATAAAAGAGGAGCAATATAAATAAAAATATAAACAATATAAAGTAAATTTAAAACCCACTTGGTGAAAACTTCTATTTAATATTCAAGCTGCTAATAGCTGGGTTTGTCTATAGATGTTACCCAAACTTGGGTTGAAAGGATCCAGCACTTTAAGTAGCCCAATGTTTGTTTAGTTTGAAAGTGTCATTTATAGAAATGGCCCACTGGTATCGACATAAATCATGTACAAACCTGGCAAAGTTAAGTATCTGAAATAATAATAACAACAAGACTATTTTGGCAATAACACATTTTCACGGCTGACTTCTTGCTGTTATCCTCATATTCAAAAGTGAAATTGACCATATGAAGAGTGCTTTAAGATTATTTAGTTCACAATATTTGTCTTTGCAGCTAAATATGTTGTCTGTTACATATGAGGCCAGCTAGTGAAGTGCGATGCAGGTAATCCTCACTCCCCTGACCTCTAAAGGTGCTCTAGTGACAGACACTAGAGGCCATGGCCTTTAGCCTCCTTGGTGGAGCAACCGACACTCATGTGGAAGCTCGCCGATTCGATACCAGCTCGGAGCAGGTTAGGTTCGCGTAGGACCGGCAAGTTACATATAAATTCATAAAAAAAAAAAAAAAAAGATCTATAGTTGTAAAATATTTATTTATTAATACACATGTAAAATCATCAGTTGTGACATAGAAGACAATGACTTGCTCTCCTCTCTACAGTTACTAAGAGTTATGTACAGTAAACATTAAAAAAAGAGAGAACTTCTTAAAAAAAAAAAAAAAAATACCTGTCTAGTGTGGTGAAGTGCTCACCTAAAGGGATAGTACAAATAAAAATGAAAATCATCATTTACTCGTTTAATCCAAACCTGTTTGAGTTTTTTTCTTTTGAGGGAAGATATACTGGGGAAACTGCCATTGACTTCAATAGTATTTTTTTCTTCCTACTATGCATGTCTATAGCTGCTTTTTCAGCATTCTAAAAAACTATTGATTTGTATTCAACAGAAGTAAGAAATTCATGAAAGTTTAGAACCACTTGAGAGTGATGAAGTTTTCATTTTTGTGTGTGAACTATCCCTTCAAAAGTGCACACTAGAAGATGGAGCAGAAGTTTACCTGATGTGGAGTATTAACCCTGGGAATGTGCGCGCATCACATTAAGAGATTCACACTGGGATTATTTGTTGACTTTTGGCAAAAGTGCAGATTGTGCACTAGCAGCTTGGCATTGTAATTTGGCATTTGTCTTAATGCTGAAGAACTATTTTGACAATCTCATCAAAATTACCGAGTGCCACATATTTACATCAGCGCCCTCTGGTGGACAGCATTAAAATCACTTTTAGTACCATATACTGCATCAGTCAGTCATATCACTTAAATCAGCTCAAGGCAATAAAAAATATCCTTTTGGATAATAAGATTATAAGTTCCCATTCTCAAAGTGCCATTATGCATGTTAATGTCAACGTGGCAGACAGGAATAGATTCTTTAACTGTTGGTTTGTGTCAAAAACATGTTAGAGGCAAGACACATTTACAGTAGAAAATATGTATTCAGTGAGGCTTTAAGTGTGAATAGTTTCATCACCAGTCCACAAATCACCTGCGAAAGACAGGGTTTGTCAGGGTTTGTTATGTCCTCAGCAGGCTGATTCAAAGTTTGTTGGTTGGCTGCTTTTATTCTTGGCCTCCTTTTCTCTTCCTCTTTCTTTTTCTTTTTTTACTTGCTGCTTTTCAAGTTTTTCCTGAGCTTTCTTCATGTCTTTTAGTCTTCTCTTGATGGTGGCACGATCTCTTTGGCTAGAAACACCAAGCTCCTGAAATACAGTATTTCAGTTTAATATTATTTTGGTCAAACAGACCATTCTACCTGACATTCTCTGTGTTCATGCATCACTATAGATTGTTAGTCGTAAAATTATATATATTTATATTTTTACCCTCTTGAATGAAATGTCTACTGAGGTAGAATATTGGAAATATTCTATAATAATGATGCAAGTTTGTCATGCTTTTGTAAACTGTTTTAACAATTAAAATGTTGAAGGACTGCCATAAACACACAGTGAAGCTAAATTTCCATTGAGGGGTAAAATTTGCCCATGAATCATATTTTCATTCCGTCTGTATCTTAATTTCAGCACAATTTTTATGATTACCATACATTATTAATTAAATCCTTATTGTCTTTTTTATCAAATACTTACATTTAACCAATTTATTTAATCAGTGTAAAAAAAATACATTTAAAAATAGGACCACATTACAGGAAAGGGCTGGGATGTTCTGTAATTGCTATAATGACACAATCAATAGTTATATTAATGTTGATTCATATAATACACACACTATCCGGCCAATTTATTAGGTACACCTTACTAGTGCAGTTTTGGACCCCCTTTAGCCTTCAGAACTGCCTTCAGAACAGAAATATTCCTCAGAGATTATGGTCCATATTAACATGATAGCATCATGAAGTTGTCGCAGATTTGTTGGCTGCATATCCATGACGCCAATCTCCTGTTCCACCACATCCCAAAGGTGCTCTATTGGATTGAGATCTGGTAATTGTGGAGTACAGTGAACTCATTGACATGTTCAAGAAACCAGTCTGACATGATCCGCACTTTATGACATGGTGCGTCATTGTAATGAATGGCTATTTGAGTTACTGTTGCCTTTTTATCAGCTCCAACCATTCTGGCCATTCTCCTCTGGCCTCTGATATCAACATTTGTTCCCACAGAACTGCCTCTCACTAGATATTTTCACTTTTTCTTTTTTTGAAAACCCCAGTAGATCAGAAGTTTCTGATCCATGCCATGTTCAAAGTCAATTAAATCATCTTTCTTTCCCATTCTGATGCTTGGTTTGAACTGAAGTAGATCGTCCTGACCATGTCTACATGCCTAAATGCATTGGGTTGCTGCCATGAGATTAGCCATTTAGAAATTTGCTTTGACGAGCAGTTGGGACAGGTGTACCTAATAAAGTGGCCGGTAAGCGTCATATTAATACATTCACTTACTTATAGAAGAAGTCTAAATAATTTAGATTAATTGTGCAAGGACATAATTTTCCTCTTTACTCTTCAGTTTTTGGGACTATATAGATTTGGGTTGAGTAAAGATTAGGTAGGTTGGTAGGTTGGTCTCCCCCACCCAGTGTTCATGACATGAATACAGCATAACTGGCTTCATAAAATACAAACCTTAAGTTTACTGCTTTCCATGCACAAGAGATGCTGGCCATCCACACATTTAGCTGTAAACTCCGCTATATACTGTTCCATGTTCATGCCCATCAACCAACGGCACACCTGCTGATTGGTCCACTCTGAAAGAGGGCGGTTCTGCCACATGTACTGCTTTGCTGCTGGAGTGGAGATGTCATCAAGAGTCTGAAAACAAGAGCAAATACTTATTAAACTGTAGTCATGTTTACACTGGAAACATGATAGAAGCCATAAGGTGGGAAAGACTGCAGAACACCAATTTTATGTGCCTGAATTGAAAAAAACGTTCTTGTTTACTGATCAACATAGATCCCTACCACGGCTGACAAAATCTGGAGCACATTGATGAAATCAGGTCAGAAGCAGTGGAAGACATAGAAAGGAGGTAAGACCAAGATAGACTGAAGTCTGAAAGGAGCTGTTCTGAAAATCACTTCTGCAGTTCTTTAATTGAAAGCATACAGTGGCACGACCACCGATTCATCATGAATGTATTAAGACGCATTAAAAAATAGTTCGCTCTCATCTCTGCCATATGTTGTTGGAACACTGGCCACAGAAATATGGTTCAAGTCAGCGTTCTGTAAAATCATTATTTATGTTAATGAATTAAACACAAACACGTCTTCAGTGTTTTTGTGGGATATTACCACCCACAACCAGCAAAATTCTAGCACCTTTTAAACTCTAAATCTTCTAAATCTAGACTATTTCACTACCCAAAATTATGAAAATAAATAAATAAAAATAGAAACTAATTGATAGTATCAAAAAATCTATATGCCAGATTCTACATTCTACTCTTCGACATTCTTGGTGTTGCACATAATCATGCACTCGATTGTTGTTAGGAAAAGACAGTTCAGAATACACATTTTAGGATAGTTTGTCGGTCTACAGTTTTTACCAGTTTCTAGTGTCATAATTATTATAATTTTCAAAATTTCAGGCAGATAAGAAATTTAGATTTATACATAAAACTTTCTAAATTCTTCTTCCACTGTAGAAAATAACAGCATAAACATTTTACAGAACATCTCATTTGAACTTTCCCTGTAGTAAAAGAGTCATATATGTGTTTGGGAACGGTATAGGGAAAATCAATGAAGATTGATCTTTAATGATAAACTATTTCTTTAACATTAAGTCACCGACACACCTAATTCATCTTGTGAAATAAAGTTACCTGTGGCGACATCTGCCCAAGAGGGCGTAGCAAGACTGTTGCAATCATCTGGGAAATTCCACATACCATGAGCATAACAATGACACTGGAAAGCAGTTTTCATGCACAACCACACCCAAATACTCCATATGGATAACAGAAGCTACTCTGGAACGATCCAAACCATAAGCAGGAAGAACAGAATGAACAGCCTGGATGTATTAGAGAAATGTTCTCTCCTCTGTCTTCTTACCACTGAGTTTCAATAGGATCCCATAAAAACTGCAGATTCGTATGGGAGTATAAAGTTTCCTGATTTTAACTACATCTACACTGAATAAATAAATCTAACTATTTGCTTAATCCCTTCCTACTCTAGCTTATGTCAATGTAAAACATTTGATTCACAACAGATTCATTAATACAACAGATAATAGACCGAATTGCCCATTTATGATGAATCACTCGGTGCTTTCTTCATTTGGAACTCTATAAAAAGTGTCTACTAATCGACTAAATGAATACAATGAATTTCACTCCCATTCAAACTGGTAAAGTAATTTGCAATACTAACCAACAGATAATAGCTTGGGTATAAATGTAACAGCCATGCTGAGAAAAAGCTGGTCTCCGAGCTTGGCCAGGCTAGTCAAGCTGTTTCGGTCTCCCAGTCTGACCAGTTAAGACCAGCCTGACCAGCTAAGAAAGTGGCCAAAACCAGGTAGCGCCAGCCTGGATGACCATCTAAATGAGCCAACCGGGTTTAAGATGTTGTTATTTTCAGCTGGGGGTGAACAATGCACTTTTTTACTGCACCTTTAAGGCCCCAGTATTCTTCAAACAAAGAACTAAAAAGATCTTAGTTTTAAGGCAAAAGGAAGTTCAAAAAGGTTGAACAACACACCAACCCCTAACATCCAAGGCTGCAGTAGGTGGGGTTGTAAATTAAGCCTGAGAGAGAATAGTTTCATTTACATCTGGCAAACAGCCTTCTACACAAGAAGTCCCACCACGGCACACTACATCTTAACATTATTTTCTATAGTGGTGTGTGCATGCTTATAGAAAAAATGTGGAATGATGAGGTGGGTTTCTCATCCAATGTGTGACCCCCTCAAAAGTCTTTAAAATCTCTCTGCGAGTGATCATACAAGTGCGGATACATCTGTACAGTTCTGCTACTTGACTCTCCAGTATATTCATGTGGCTAGTATTGTTGTTTTGAATGTTGTTCACCTGCCAGACCCTCGTGGAATTAGAAACAAATCAGGAAAAAAAGTAAATAAATAAAATAAAATGCAAAGAAAGCAGCATTCCAGAACTAACCAGTTGAGTAAATGCAACGGAACAATGGTAGGTCAAAGGTGTTTAGGAGTCAAACTTACTCCCCAAAAGTGAGGTGTTTCGAACTGCCAAAATGAACTCAAAGTTGGTTTCAGTTGGATTTAGTTCAAAATGGACATTTCAGTTTTAAGTATTTAGTTTTAAGTATACCATTGCTTTTACACTACTGTTCTAAGCAGGGATGAAGTAAAACAGAGTACAGCTTTTCTTTCTCAAAGCTATGAGCATGATCTCATTCTTTCCATTCCTGCTTGAAATACACACACATTCTAATAAATTAATTCATAATCTTCCCTTCAAAAGCTCACATTCAGCACTGATCAAGTATGTGTGACTAATAATAACAAACAATAAACTATGGGAAAAGCTGATGCAGTGGTGACCCTTTGGCCACTCACCTCACACGAGGAGAAGGTGTGTGTGTGTGAGCGCCCGAGGACACGAGGCTCTTTCAGAAACCCTGCCAACAGAGAGCGAGGACTACCTGCGACTGAATCACCCGTCACAGATAAGCTCTGCAAGTAGGACAAGGGATGTACATGTAAGCATATACAAACGGTTACAGTTTTCTCAGATTGAGTGTTTATATAGGGAGATTCGAATGCTAATTAGCATGCACTTGTCAGTTTTAAATGAGGTAATGCTAATGGAGGTGATGCTAATGGGTTACAGTGATGCTAATGTTACTAAATGTCTAATAGCAATGCAAATTTCTAACTAATTCCTTACATTCAGGGTATCGGGGTGATTAAACAGTTGAAGGCAAAATTATTAGCCCTCCTTTAAATTTTGTAATCTTTTTCAAACATTTTCCCAAAGAGCTGTTTAACAGAGAAGACATGGCAACTATTTTTTAAAAAATTTTCCTTCGGCTTAGTCTCTATTTCAAAGGTTGCCACAGTGGAATGAACCGCTAACTATTCCAGAATATGTTTTACACAGCGGATGCCCTTCCAGCCGCAACCAAGTATTGGGAAACACCCACACATACTAATTCACACACACTGATACTGCCAATTTAGTTTATTCAGTTGACCTGTACCACGTCTTTAGACTGTGGGGCACCAGGAGAAAACCCATGCAAACATGGGGAGAACATGCAAACTCCAAACAGGCCCAGCTGGGACTCCAACCAGCAATCTTCTTGCTATCAAGTGACAGTGCTAACCACTGAGCCACTATGCTGCACTTAAAAAAAAACAAAAAACATAATAGCAGAAAAATGCACATAAAAGTGCAATTTAAAGGTGTAACTATAGATTTATTATGGTTTTATTAGATAGGACAACACAATTTCTTAAAGAGGCAAATAATAGTGACCTTAAAATTATTATTTTTAAATTAAAAACTGATTTAACCTCAGACAAAATAAATAAGACTTGAATATTGTAAAAACAACCATGCTCTGTTAAGAATTTAACATTTTAGAATAATTAGAAATATAATATAATAACTTGGCCTTCGACTGTACATCATACAATGTTGGTAATTGCACTTGTACTTGTTGAACTGAATACACTGAAAAAGAAGACTCAATTTCTAAATTACCTTAAAAACATTTATATACTGTATTTGTTATTTTATTGCTTTTTCTCTTAAACGCCTGTTCAAACTACATCTGTGCAAATGGCATAGTGACAAGCAATGCTATTACTGTACCTTCAGTGCCTTGGAAGCAGAACCAGTTCCAAAATCCAAAACCAGTAGAAACACGAAACTATTTTGTATTAAATGTGAGTTCTGTCAATATCACATCATCATACTGAATCTACTAGCATGCATCCATCCCATGTGTTAGTGAAACTAATGGATGACTAAACCTTTATTAAATAAAGCATTAAAACCAGAAACTATCACAGGCCACTGCACTTGAACACAGTCCAGAGCAATGATCAGTTATGAAACAGAATTAGGTGTTATCGCTGTGGGCCAAGGGTTTTACTGTGAAAGAATGCCTTTACTACAATGGAGCATTTCATGTTTCAACAAAAACAAAACAAACAATGAGTTTGCTAGTGTTAGTAATAACTGCTATCAACTGAGAGTACTATTGTCCTAAAACGACGGGAAAACTGACTGCATACTGTACCAAATCTAAGGAATGAGAGAGGAGAGATGGCCAGGAGAGACTGGTCTGTTTTAAAAAAGAATTCATGAAAAACACATTTGGCATAAACAAAATTATACACAACTACATGATATTGCTATACACAATTATTTTTTCGATCATCTTTGTACTTCAGTGGAATAAGAACATCTGAGCTTTTGTACAACAAAAGTTGCAATGAGCAGACTCTTAAAATATTATAATTAAATTTACATAAGCTTCTTTATAAAAAAAAATCCTAAGGGCCATGAAAACCCAACTGGTGATGAGGGTTAGCTTTTGTAGTGTCTAAGGGGCAGGTCATGAGAGAGATCGTTCTGAACGGCTGTTCAGTTTAGCAAACAGGTCAGTGCACAAAAATAAAAACAAAAGGGACCAAAAAAACAATATTTAGCAAGTTAAACACCTAGAATGAAGAAAAGGATCAGCATGACTGATTCAAAAAGGTGTGAATGGTATGTTTATGAATACTATCTGCTAAATAATGATATCTGCTGATATAGACATGCACATGCTAATTTGTAGTCACTTGTAGTTCTTTTGGTGCATTTAAGTACAAATCTTAAAGGCAGCACAGATCAATTTGTCACTGGAAGTTCATTAATGTTTGTTTGGTGTGTCATGCCCAGGCCATACTGACTCTCCATGTGAAGAAAGCTGCAGATTTCCATACATTTTTTAGCCCATTATTAAGTGTATTTAGTTACTTACGCAAATGTGTGTAAAATATATTTAGTCAATTTTTTTACAATCATTTTCACTAGTTTTAATAACTGATATGAAAATGATTGCATGGTTTATTTACAATAAAGTTTGTAAACTAATATTTTCTGTCTTTTAGTAGATGTTTAGTAATTTATGAGAGATTGCTTTGCTTACTAAACTAGCTGTTCTAATTTGATTGGAACTTCAATAAATGTTCAAATGTTATTAGTTACTATACTGCCAAAATCATTCCACATAAATCTGCAGAGTTTGTACAAAATTCTTTGGAGAAACAGCAAAAAAAGAAATAAAGTAAAATAAATAAATAAATAAAAATCAGCTGATTTTGTCTGGCCTTGGTCATGACTTTTGAATTTCTTCTTTTTTTCCGGTTACTGTTTTTAAATGTCAGATTTAATCGTTTTAGACAGTAAACCACAAGTGTCACAGTTCAGCCTTCATAATTAAGTATGTCTAATTACAAAACTCTACTTCTTGTTGTGATCAAAGACCGAATTGTGCTTAAATATTAACCTTAAATACACTGTAAATGGGTCAGACCAGAAACACATAAATGTTCTGTTTTATTATATGAATTCATTTAGTTACTTGAGACAACATCAAAAAAAAACATAAAAAAAAAATTATTAAAAATGTAAAAAAATGTATCATCATATAATAGTAAAGTCTATAGTTCATCATCTGGATGCAACTTGCCTTGTGTGTACGATCCTCTACATATCCTTCTGAGGGTGTGCGAGACAGACTGCCGCTGGACGCAGAGCGCTCTTTTTCTCTCTCTCTATCTTTTTCCTTGTCTCTGTCCCCAAACCAGGAAAATGGCATACAGGAAGGGATGGAAGAGACTGAGCCAGAGGGGGAAACATTGCAGCTCGACTCATCCAGTAATTCTCCTGATCCCCTGAGTTCAGACAACAAAGAAATGATCCATGCTAATCAAACTAATTATCTATCTACCAGCTGGTCTGTATCAAAGGAGACCTGCAGATTTTAAACTAATTAACTTCAGTTAATGTAGTGGGTTAATATTAGGGCATTTAATATTCAAACCTGCTCCCTACAGATCCTCGGAGTGTGATGCTCTCCCGTTTTTTGCCTTTGCCTCCAGACCGGCGGATACCACTATAGACCAACAAAAAAAAACACAGTGAGTCAGAATAGTTACAATTTTTAGGCCTTATCCACATAATTAGAACAAAAGTCTGTAAATCTGTTAAGATTAAAATGTAATCAATTAAACTGTGCTTAAACAGTTGTCAGTGTTAAATCCCACCTTTTTTGTTATATAGTACAATACAAGTACATATTTTCAAAAATATTTCCCCCTACATTTTCCCCCCAAAGCATTTATTCCCTAAGTCAGGTGTTTCCACACTCGGCCCTGGAGAGTTTACTGTAGCTCCGACCCTAATCAAACACACCTGAACCAGCTAATCAAGCTCTAACTAGATATACTAGAAACTTCCTGGAAAGTGTGTTGAAGCAGGTTGGAGCTAAACTCAGCAGGACACCAGCCCTCCAGGACGAGTTTGGACACCCCTGCCCTAAGTGGATTTTGACCATGTTTAACCATGTGCTATAAACACAATGTTATATAACCAAGGGTTGAACTAAACAATAGTGCCAAACATATGCAGTGTGAAACAGATGACTGTTAAGGCAAGACCCTTAGCAACTGAAACCCAATCATGTGCCTTATATTTACATGCTTTGGATTGTCACGAAAACATTGCAAGTTATATTAGAACGCTTGCTTAATTATATGAGAAGAAAAATATCAAAACTATATCAGAGCATAGAGCATTTCATTTGTACCTTTACAGTTTAAAATATGTAGAGTACAAAAACATTTATAGTATAAAAATGTGTCTGATATATTTATACATATAACTGAAAAAATATATCCAATAGTGGGATGTACAATGCTGGAGACTTCATGTAAATGCTTCAGGTTGTGTGAAACGCTCATCTGATCAAATTCACTGATGCTGCGTACATGCAAATAAGGCTGTTAACCCAGGTTTTACAAATGTACAGTGTGAAACATCAGCTTACAAGCAGGCAGGAATCATTTGTTAGCCTTAGGTAAACTTATAAAGTCAATGAGGATCAATACATTCAAGTACCAAAAAGTACATTAAGGTAGTGATAGCATCTATTGGATTGGTCTTATATATTTAAAGCTTCCTGAAGAGATACTACTTTCTATCATCAAAAAAGGATCAGTGTGAATTTAACATAAATTGGCAAACATGTCAGAAACATTCTTTCAAATATATATTATTTTGTTCTTCATAAGAAGGCATACAATTTTAGAATTATACATGAGAATAAATGGTGCACAGTTTACTGTAAGTCAATTTTCTAATTTAAAGGTGGACTTTGCGGATGTACAGTTTCTTTTCTATGATTGATGAGTAAATGTCTCACAACATATGTTACAAACGGCCCTACCTGAAATCTGGGAATCGTCTTTTGGACTTTCTCGTTAGTGAACCATCACTCTCTTCATCTGAAAAACAAAAGAACAATCAAAGTCTTTTACATTTCCCATCAAGTCTTTAGCCAGAACAAGTAAACGAACGTATAAGAACAAGTGACTTGAGCAGTTCTGTGAGGTGTACCTCGGCTGGCTTTGCTTTTGCTGCGCTCCTTGGCTTTGCTTCTTCTGTTTCTCAGGTTGAGGAATAGGCTGGAGGAGGACTGTGAGGAGGATGGGGACTGAGGAGTGGAGGAGTCTTTAGGTGGAGAAAGGCTGGTTTGTGTGCTGCTTCCTCCTTGAGGTGTTTGGCTCTGAACAAACACGTCGCCTCCACCTTCACTTCTCAGATCCCGCGTTTGATTGTTACCAAATTGTATGGTTGGAATGGGTATAGCTAGACTCTCGAGGTAAGATCGCCTTCTTTCACTGTTAGTTCTTTCTGGTTTGCCTTGTGTGCACACAGATTCCTATGAATATGAAATGAAGTCAACAATTAGTTTTAACACTGGAATTACAGTACCAGAATTCTACTAGGGCCATAGCAGTCATTCTGATCATTCAAATAAGACTGTATTGAATTAACTTTTTGTCATTTCGTATTTACATTCAAAGCTTCTGCTGAGATTTTAGAATTAACTTGTAAAATTTATATTGACTGTTTATTTGTTTTTAATAAGGATGCATATTTATAATGGGAACAGAAACAAGTTTTTTACAGGAAAACAAACTGAGGACAGATCATGCTGTTATCCTCCAAAAAATCATGTCTAATTAAAAAGAAATTTAATGAAAAAAGTATTTCTTTCAAATCCAAGAAAAGAGAAAAAAAGGCCTAGATCCTATGTACCTTATTCTTCATGTTTGAGTGGACATAACCATTGTAATCGTTTTGTTTCATTCCGTTCCATTGATTTGTAGACATTAAAAAAGAAATCGTTATGCTGCTTGATGTTGCAAACTGATATTTTCTTATTATGTTATTCTAAACTGACGTCTAATGTGATCTACAATAAAATACTTCAACATGTTTATATATTAGTGGCTCAACCTTACCTGTGATTGGTTCTGTCCCTGTGAGCTTTTCGCTGACTCTCTAAGTTTATTTCGTGATGGCCGCTTGCGTTGGGATCCCTGCACCAGTTTGGCTTTGGCTCTGTAAACGCTGCAGTCCAGACGAGCCGTCTGAGGAACATCTCCCCAGTCTGCATCTAAGAACAGAAAGACTCCAACATGTCACATCCAGAAAAGACTTTTCTAACAGAATTTGTTTACAGCTTTTCTGAATGAAACGATGACCAACTATGTTGTCCATCTAATCGAACCGTACTATACTGTACAAACTACAGAAATTATTTCTGTTGTCTATACGTTGTCTAAAAAAAAAAAAAAAAAAAAAGAGCTCAAAGAGCATTTATATACCGGATTGAAGGTCATCTGTAGAGAGTCCATTTCTTTCAGAAGAACCAGAGGTTGGACTACTGGGTTGACTCTCTCCTGCAGGGCTGCAAGACTCTTCGGGCTGATCTGATCCAGCGTGCCCTTCCAGACAAGCAATCTGAGACACACAGAGAGATTTTGCTTCTGTTTAGAGCAGTAGCTCAGTAATCTGGATTACCTCAAATGCTTATAAATAAACAAATAACTATTGATTTACTAAATAACTTGTATATATTTTTACATTTTGTCCTTACACTTTGTCATTATTAACTATATATTTATCATAGTCTCTTATTATATTTAACATAAATCTGCATTTCATATACATATATTATATTTATACAATACATTATATTTATACAATTTCTGTTACGATGATATCTGTTGAAGCTTAATCATTATAAGTGATGACAAATGTAATTACCATTGGCTAAAAGCATGTTCACACAAAGGATAAAATCTGAATGAATGAATGGTAAAGTGTTTTTATGTACTGTATGTATTTATATATACACGTGTGTTTAAAAGAAAAAAAGATACCCGTAAAGGCTTGAACTAATTAAAGAGTGGTCCATTTAATCAAGTCATCTAGCTTAGAATAAAGCTGGCCACACAATATTTGAAGTGTATTTTGCCGAGCAACAATAAATACATGAGATCTAATCTGAATGCGTTACTTGTGTCTGTGTCTTGAATTTGGTGTCATTTGATTTTAAAAATAAATAAATAAATAAATAAATCAAGCATGTAAATAACTGTAAACACCTTTGGTACTGTTAAAACACACAAATATTTTTCATCTCCTTTTCATCTCATGTGGAAAACCACATATAAACAGTATACCTTCCCCAAATTAGAATTTATTTTTTAAGCTTACACTAGGGTTTATTCAGCGAACGCTGAGCTTGCATTTGTTTTTTTTCCACCAATTAATCTGTCACACTGAAAAGAACTGTTATTTTACAGTCAGAAAATGAAATGGAAGTACAACAAAATACAGAAGATGGCAAAAACAACAAGCACTGACATGATCAGTTTTTAATATAAAGGACAAGTGATTTTATATAAAATAAGACACCTTAATGGAGAAAAAAATAGAGACAAGATTGACCCTTTTTACTGCAATTGTTAAGCTTTTGAGTTTTTCTCAAATAGAGCTTAGTGTACTTTGAAACGCTCTGCACTCGAGTATGTGTGACTGTGCATTTATATATAAAAAAAGAATATAAAAAATACTTTAGCCTTAACAAGCACAGAGAAAAAATAATGTTTTGGTAACAATTCAGTTTTAAGTGTCTTTTTACACATGTCCCATGTACAGTACATACTATAGTAATTACATTTAATAATGCATTATTAAATGCAATGAAGCCTATACCTTACATCAAGGATCACCAATCTCTGTCCTAGAGGTCCGGTGTCCCTGCGGGGTTTAGCTCCAACTTGCCTCAAAACACTTGCCTGGATGTTTTAAGTATACCTAGTGAGAGCTTGATTAGCTTGTTCAGGTGTGTTTGATTAGGGTTGGAGCTAAAATCTGCAGGACACCGGACCTCCAGGAACAAGTTTGGTGACCCCTGCCTTACATGATCAATATAGTTAAAATATGTAGTCAATTAATATTACTCAGTAGCTAAATTAATAGTTACACTATAACAAGGACACCTTAGATTAAAGTGTAACCAAATGTTTGAAATAAAATAAATGAACATAAAGATGACATGGTTTTACCTTGTGCTGTAATTGCCTCACACTGGTCTTGTACTCTTTTTCTTTTTGTTCCAGTTTTCTTTTTAGCTCTGCCTCTTTCCTGTCACATTCAGCCTCTCTGCAAGTAAAGAACAGACCAAGCACACATATATATCACACATGACAAAATGAACCGCTGCTTAGGAATTCAGTTTGATCCATTTCTCTATAACACATTAAGAAATTCCCATAATTCACTTGAATCAGGCTTTTCCTAATCAGTTCAATTCCAAGAATGCCTCACCACACTTCCCAGAACGATTCCGCTATGACAACATGCTCAAACACACCTCTGCTGATGCTCCTGAAGAAGGGTGATGGTCTTATTGTATTTCAGCTGAAGAGAGTCGTTTTGACTCTGGGCTTCATTCAAACGTTGATTGATGGTTTTGCAGAGCCCTTGAGCATCAAGCCAGTATTTTTCCAGCTTTTCAATGCGCTCTTTGCTCTCTTCCACGCTCCTTTCGAGAGCCGCACCTCGAGCCTCCCAAGACTTGCGTTCAGCTTCGCTCAATTCCAACTTGAAAATCATAAACACACAGAGTTAACCAGTTGTGTGGGTGCAGATGCTAATTCATAAGAAGAGCTTTTTTGTGAGCATCCTACCTTCTCTCTTAACTGACTGAGTTCTGTGACTGTGACATTATGTTTTTTCTGCAGCTGCAAGACAGAATTCATATAAGAGAACACTTAACAATGATTAATGTGGCTTTAATATTTAAATATATGTAAATTCACAATCTACCTCTTTGAATTTGTGTTCTAGCTCAGTAGCATCTATATCTTCAGGTAGATCAATGCCTTGGCTCTTCAGCTGCAAAAACACTTCCTGTGCCAATTCACTGGATGCTTCCTCCGCACTCTGCTCATTTTCGGCCTCTTTCTGTTTATCCTGGATCAGTCATAATATTGGTACAACCATACCTTTAGTGACTCATTTATTCATGACATCAAGCTTATCTTTTTATGATCACACACCTGTTGCACAACACTCTTTTCAGCCTGTGGATCAATTTCCTGTTGATCCTGAAGTTGCGAAATCTGCTTTTCGTCCTGTAGGTGATTGTTCTGGGCTTTGGGATGCTCCTCATCTTTTGGCTCCTGGTTTTCAGGGCTTGTCTCGTGTTGTAGGGTCTCGCTGATCAGACGAGCCACCTCGCTCTCCACTCCCGGTTTCTCTCTGCCAATGAGAAACCTGCAATGGAGGATGTAAAATTCCTTCACATGGTTTTGGGACTATGACCCTGGCTGGTATTTTACTGACTATGTGATTAGATTTTGCCCTGGTGAATCATTACCAAACACTTCCCATTTAAGTGTTCAAAACTTACAGTAAGCGTTATACAGGGTAAATCCCTCTTAAGCAATGTGGAGTGAGTTGCTTTGATGAAGGACATGGTGTGAGCTCATAGCTACTGATTCAGAAATTTAGCTACAAATCTACATAACTCACTTTAGGTTTAGTGCTCATATCCTGATACTCACTTGACAAGACCTTTAGTGTTTTTCAATGTGGTGGCAGCAAAGTGTTGAGTGACACCAACCAGACTGATTCCATCTACCTCCACAATCTGATCATTTACTCGTACACTGTAAAATAAATAAATAAAAATATTAATAATAAAAATCATAATTGGTTTATTAATCATATATTTTTACAGTCACACAGAAAAGGTCATATGAAATCTCCAATACAACCCTCAATAATAAAAAATAACTATTTCTTAAATTACTATCTGCTTTCTCCCTTTTAATTTTTTTCTAGATATTAAATTTATATTGTAGTAATCAAGAATACATTTTTATTTTATTTTTTCTGTGATATTTTCACAACCTATATTCTATCATAGAATAGTAACACATTTCAGTCAAGATTCAGACTTTGTTTGCCCCTAGCGAAATTTATCTTGGACATGTATTTGTCTTGGCTGCCAAATGCAACATTTCATACAATACATACAATATAATTCTACATATACCCACACACACACAGACACACACACACTCATATCCATATAACTGGTATATATTCTGTTAAATACACTATATTTATATTCTTACCGTCCATCACGGTGAGCTGCACCTCCCTCAGTGATGGTTTTCACAAAAATGCCCAGTTTCTCCAGTCCTTGATCTGCCCCAACCCCCATCCCTATGATACTGATTCCCAGGCCATCATTTCCTATTTTAAAAATATACGAGCAGACAGCTCAAATTTAACACGTCTAGAGTTATTGACAGTAAATAACTCTCTCAACAATTTCATATTAGGGAAAACGCATGCTGTGAAAAAGTTGTAAAATGAACCTTTTTGAATGTCTATAGGCACAACATCCATTTTTTCCACCCTCTTTTCCAGCTCATATTCAGCAGATGCAGATACGGGGTCCACGTCGTCATTACTGCGGTCATAGTCTTCATTAGAGAAGGTGAAGTACACCTGCAGGAGAGGAAACTAATTAAAAACCACACCTGTGCACACCCATACCTGATTTCTTGTGCTCAGGGTATCAACTCGCACAAGCAAAATAATGATTCATTGATTTCACAAAGAGTGATGATATAAAATATGCTCTGATAAGACAAAATCCACCCAGATCCATTACCCCCTCAAAGAACATTAAAATACTCACTGCAATTTTTGGTCATACAGACAAGACAACACAGATTTGAAAACTTAAAGGGTCAAACTGTTGCATATTTTCTTTATAATTACAACAAAACAGACCGTGATTGTTTCTGTCTCCACTGTCTTCTGTCTGACAAACACATGAAAAATAAAGAGCTGAATCTCTGCAAATAGTTACCTCACATACATGTGACACACATCTGCATAAAGCCTGAAATGTCTACTTTAACCAACTTTTTTGGAAAACAAATGTTCCCTGTTCTAGTAATCGGTGTGGAATGAACACAAAGTACAGCCTTTGATCTGAGTTTTTTTACTGAGTTCCCGTCTTCCACTTTCAAACGCAAATTCAAAATGACGTCATCCACGAAAACGCAAATTAAGTCATGAAAGACATTTATAATAAAACCTTATGTTAACAGGAGCAGCTTTCACCCACCCTGATGAATAAGCTTCAGAACAATAAAACATAGCAGAAGTACAGGACCATAAAAGTTGTGCATACAGTATGACCCCTCCACTGTATGCCAAATATCCAAAAGAAATACAATTGCTTTGTGTAAGGAACAAACTTAAGTCATTACTCACTGATTATCTTTCTTTTTTGTTAAAGGATCAGACTGGATTATCCACTCATTGAGTTGACTCAAGTAGTGGCTCTAACTGATCTGAGAACTAATCGTTCACAGTCGTTTTTACACTGACCAATTATTTCTCTGAAAAAACAGTGACTCCGCTGAGGTTTACAAATTAGACATTGCTACTTCTTGCATGATCAACTCTCGTGATCGTAGAAATATCAAGATTTTTAGTAATTGATTAATTAAATTTTGGGCTGAACTAGGCATGCTCCAGGAGTTACTGGTGCTACTGGTGTTAAACAGTGTTCAGCCAAACAGCCAAACTTTCTCACCATGGCACTGCCCTCACAGTCAACATATTTGTTTGTTTCTTAAGTAACAAAAAAAGAACATTTAGTTCAGCTGGACAGCAGATGCTACAATTCTGAACAGAAAATGTCTGCATAGTTTAAAAAAAATAAACAAAAAATAATAATAATAACAATAAAATCAGTAGTTGTATTTGCCAACATTTTACAGTTATAATACAGTAGAAACTAGGCATGGGACGACAATCGATTTCGCGGTATATCGCGGTTTAGAAAAGTCAAGGTTTTAAACCGCCAAAGGTATGTGTAAGATTTTTTACTTCCTTCGTTTTGGTGTTTTTTAGGACAACAGTGTTTCCAACAGAAAATATATCCAAAGATGCTGTTGTAAATTGTTAAGAAATCTGTGTTTTTGAAACAAATGAGGACAGCAGAAGTACAAAATATTACAAATGTTTCTCAAAATAAAATATATTGTGTTCAAATGGGACAAAGTTATTTTTTTTGTTCTGTCACCCACACATTTAAAAAGAACTTATTTTAAAGCAGTAATCACAATACTTTCAAACCGTGAAATTTTTTATCATACCATCAGAATCTTATACTGGCCCATGCCTTGCAGAAACTCTACTTTAGAGTTAATACACCACAGTTTTGAATATTTTAGCACATTGTAAGTTTGTTAAATAGACAAACACGAGGTAACAAACAATCAGATGAACAGCGCTCATTACAAATATCTCATCCACAAGCAGAGAAACATACCATCCCTGTCAACATTGGGACATTAAAATAAGGGGTAAATAAGGGAGGGAAAACGGGAGGGTTGACAGGTATGACATACTAATGTAGTAATAAGAAGTTGCTTAATGCCATTGACACAACTGTTAACACCATCATGGAAACACACATGAAACTAAAGTAATGCAATAAACTTTTTTTTTCAAAATTAGATAGAAATAAAAACTCTGATGCACATAACTGGTGAAGGAAAACGCTAAAAGAACTATAGTAATGTCAAACAAACAAACAAACAAACAAAAAAGAAAAAAAAAACATTAAATTGAATCCATTTCTGATTCTTTAATGTATATAATGTATATATTATGGAAATATAATGTTAACCAGGTTACAAATAATTTCTGTAGCATTTTTACACTTTTTTTTTACTGTTAAAAATCACAGCAAATTTTACTGTGCATAACACAAGGTAAAGAGCACATCAGGAGCCAAATTTCACATGCCAAGCTTAAGGAGAAATAAGGCTGCCTACACCATTTTCTTTCAACACTTTTTTCACATTTTTAAAGTTGTTCTCAATAGGAGAATGTGTTTTTAGAATGGTAGCTGTGTGACAAGGCGCTGAGAATCAGTTTCAGATGAAGCACTGTGTGTTCTGTGTTTTTTAAATCAGTTGGAGAATTCTCAATTCTGGGCAAATGCAGACCTACAGAAGTGGTCACAACAAAACATTTTTAGAATAGCACTATCAGTTATGCAGCATAAAAAATGTTTCTTTAGACACTTGTCCTAACTACCAAAACCTTACAGGACTTAGGCGAGTAAGGTTGTTAACAAATCCAGAGCATCACTCACATCTTGTAACTTTGTGGTCACTAGCCACTATCTACATACAAAATACCCCCTGACCACCGTTTTGAATGCAAAAGTGAAGGTCAGTTCGAATGAAATAACTGAAAAAGGATCAAAATACCCCCCATATTGATGGTGGGTCCCTAATGTGTGCAAATATATTAACTTTTTTTACTTCCAGTAACTCCTCCACCTCTCTCCAGTATTATTGGTCATTCTTACAGTCAGTATTGGTGGTACAGAGCTGTGGGATTTTTTGTGTAAAGATTTACTGACCTCTTAGGCAGTTCCACAAATAGTGGGTAGAACACTTGGAATACATAACAAGAGTGACCATTTCCATGAATATTTGCATCCCTACTTCAGTTCCCATTCCCCCCCAAAAAAAACGTGACAACAAGAAAAAAATCTAAATTACGGTGACAATAAGTGGCAAATCTACAGCCAAAAACAGTACAAGTTTAACAAACTTTAATATGAAAAAAAAATGTTGCTGCAGTATATTTCACTTCCACTGGCTTGCATGGTTCGAGACTTGAGGAGCTGCACATCGTTGGATTTACTCTTCAGTATTTGGGCTTTCAGCGGTCACATTTATATTAAACTGAACTGTACTAAGCTGAACTTCAACTCTGACAACTAGACTGAAGCAGCTTCAATTTACTAGAACTTCTATATTAAGCTGCTTTGACTAAACCTACATTGTAAAAGCACTATAGAAATAAAGATTAATTCAATTGAACTGTAAAAGATCAATGTAACAGCACCTATATGAAGGCACTAGCTAAATAACATGTCCACAGTCCACTTGGTCGGCGACTGGTTAAAGCTGATAGGCAGTTAAAAAGCAGGTCAATGCTGTGCATTCCTAATTCTGACACCACTTAGACTGAGTACAGTAGCAGAATTAACCAGAAGTTTAAAAAAAAAAAAAAAAAAAAAAAACTGCCTCAAAATTTATGAGATGCCGCAAAGTAACAGTATTTCCTGTCTATTTTTCTTTGACCATTACATTTTGTTTACACCAACCATCCTTCAACTTTCTTTTTCCACTACAATCCCATTTTTCTTTTCCTTCATTTATACTTTCTCTGCTTTCTTTTGTCTTGCGTCTCTAGTTGTCATGGAGTAAGCGTGCACCTCTGAACAATGTTCTTTTCTTCCCAATCATGCTCAAGCACAGTGTCTCTTTCTGTCTCCCTTCCCTCCCTCCTTTAGTCCTTTAAGCTCTGGCTTTTAGCAAGAACACAGGACTATTTCTTCCTGGGACTGAGAGAGACTGTCAGTGAGCTATGAGTTACAATAAGGAAGAAACAACAGATGTCACAGCAGTCAGGTTGAGCGTCAAACCGGAATTCCACAGTTGGAAGAACATAAAAGCGGCATGACTGCAAAATATTATCAGAACTCTTGAAATGCTGTTCCATCGGCAGATCAAAAGTTACTTGGCATGGGGGCGTGGAAGAGCATTTACTCACATTGTTCCAAAAATACATGTAATTCTCTTTTGGGTCCAAAAAATCTTTCTTAGTTAGCAACTAACTTTAAATACAAGATATTTGGTCATAAAAAGCTGGAATCTAACCATGAGTTTATGAGCTAGTAATATTCAAAGTTCACTGTCTCATCACAGTCCAAAACATAACCAAACACAAACATCTGTTGAAAGGAAATCCTCATTCACCACCTATATTGTCAAAGACAAACAACTGACTTCCTGCTGATCTTATATATGGAAACCAGGATGAGTAAACACAAGAGCTCCACAAATAAAAACAGGCTCATCCTGAGGGTAAAGGAAACAAAAATGAAGGAGCACAATATGTACACAAAAGGGAGATCTGCATACTTCCTCATTTAGAGAGAAAATGCACAGGGCCAGACAAACATTTAGCATGCACCGACTTCCATAAATATAGAGAAAACTACTGATACTGACCTACTTCACATCAAGGAGAAAGGGATGTCATGGACAGTGACATAATCACCTCTGTAGTAAACTGAAGAGACAGTTCACACCATTTACTTGTCACACACCTTTGTTTGGAAATACATGAGAGGGAGTATATGCTGATAACCTTATTAGGTTCTTGCTGGTCTTTTGCTGGTCATGTGCTGGTTCTTGGTGGTTCTTTACTGGTTGGGACCAGTAAAAAAATTAAAAATAAAAAACACACACACACAATAATGACCAGCTTAAG
Source organism: Danio albolineatus (assembly GCA_903798035.1). Taxonomy (NCBI): domain Eukaryota; kingdom Metazoa; phylum Chordata; class Actinopteri; order Cypriniformes; family Danionidae; genus Danio; species Danio albolineatus. Next base: position 810,910 of record CAIGQQ010005934.1, on the reverse strand, counting down.
CCAGCATCAAAGCCACCAAAATAACTTTATCAGCATACTGTATAAGCTGTTTTTTTCAGCAGGGTAAATTTGATTTATGGGTGAACTATCACTTTAAGATGCATTTTGGACCACATGTGGACAAGGTGGGATACACATTTATACTGTACCTGGTCTTCAGGTACAGTAGTCTCTTTTGTCCATTGTCCTGATTTCTTTAAGTGGAGGGTCTAGGCAGGTTTATATAAAGGCTTTTTCTGAACTTTCCATCTATTACTGCAAAAGTTACATTAGAAAGCAAAGGTACACAAGGAAAAAATGTCCAACATAAGCTTTAGTTTTTGCTTTGATAGCAATCAAAAGAATGCTGAAAATGTGGGTTAGTGTCAGAATCAGAACTGATAAGAGATCATTTTATACTTTTTCTCCTTTAAAACAAAGACTTTTTTTTTAAACAGCCAGGTTTCAATTCTGTCTAAATAGCACACATCGACAACATGTCTTGTAATGTTTAATTAGGTTTAATTAACCTTGGATAAAAATACAGTGTTGTGATTACTTATCTAAAATATCTTCTTTTTAAATGTCTGGGTAAAAAAAAAAACTTTTTCCCCTTTGAACACAATATATTAATATATATTTATTAATATTTATTTTTTATTTTGAGAAACTTTTAAAATGTTTTGGAGCAGCAAACATGTCAGGCTAAATCATTCAAGTGCATCATTGACTTCATCTGTCATTAGTTTCAAAAACACAGATGTCTTTACAATTTACAACAGGATCTTTGGATATCTTTTCTGCTGGAGATACTGTTGTCCTAAAACAACAACAACAGCAACAACAACAACAAATGTAATAAAAAAATCTTACACATACCTTAGCAAAGGTATAGAAGAAAATTTTGGCAGGTTTAAAACCTTGATTTTTCCAAACCACGGTATACCTTGAAAACGGTTATCATCCCATGCATACATGAGCATCTACAATATAAAAGCAACCTGGTCAGATGTGTTTTCGATTACTTCTGGAATTGTACAGGATCGAAATTCAGTCCCCATTTACTCAGCATTGTTCACTTGCGACTGGATTAACAAAAACTGCATCTCAATAACATGTGTAAACAGGGTCTGAAAAGTTATTTTGTATGTGTTCTGACCCAGACTACAAATCCATGGCGTCTTCAGTCTGCCAGACTCTGAAGAAATACATGACCTGGTTTTCAAACTCAAGAGATCCTTTACTTTTCCCAGAGGAAACAAAACAGAGTACAGGATCTAGTTATTGAGTGGTCAAATCAGAGGACTGATCTTTCCTTCTTTTCTTATCTTGTTCTCAAAAAAGTCCAATAAAAACAAAATGTATTCTTTGCTTCAAATATATGAGCTTCTACAGCATCAAACAGGTAGTTACAGATGATAAAATTATTTACAAATCAAATCCAATCATTTCCTTCTCTAAACAGGATCCACTTTCAAGGGGTCCCAAAGTCAGACACACAAATGACAGCATGATGCACTTTCTGTCTGATGCAACCAGTGCCTGGTCTGAGACAGAAGATCAAAGAGCTACAGTATGTTTTTCACTTTGATCAGTTTTGACTAAAATACCAAAATTTAAACTGACTATCAGAGCTTTCATGTAGCAGGAACAGATCATCCACAGTATATATTAAACCGTCAACATAATTGGACAAACAATAACTAAATAAACACTTAAATGATAAAATAATGACAAATGTAACAACATTGTGAGTGAGCTTAAAACATTTCTGCTAACATAGTTGGTAAACCTTTCAATTCAAATGTATTTCCAGCTTAATTTTCTTTTAAGCATTAACCTAATTTGATTTCTCAGAAAAGAAGACTTTATATTTTTTAAAATTTGAATTTTCAAGATAATATCTCTTGTTTGACCCTGGTTTAGCCTTCTGAGGCTGAACTAAATAATACTGACAGTACTTCAAGACGAAATTCACCATACAATCAGTTACTTAAGACTGCAAAGAAACATGCTGTGACCACTTTAGTCTAAAATGTACATCTTATAAACTCCTGTTTTCATATCTGTTATATGCAGATTCAGATTGTGAGAGCAACATCTGCTATAGGTTAGCGGTAAAGCCTCTAAGATATGGAACTAAACCCTCGCACATTTTGTTGTTTAAGAAAGGTCTGTCAGTACATGAGAGACATAGGATATTACATGCCTCAGCTGATGCAAGCTCAGACAAGACCCTGAGTTTTGTTTTCCAGGGTAAAGGTATTTAAACTGATCCATGACCCCTGGCAAAGTCATCATATTAAGAACAATCAAAGTAAACAGTAAAGTATACCAGACTGTGACAGATATACATGACATGTACTGTGATAGAAATAGTGTTTCCTTATTTCAGGGCTAAACAGTTAAAGGAAACGATCACGGAATACCTTATAACAAGTAGGATCTTGTCAATACAAATAATTAAATAGTTTCAGTAGTATCATCATAAGCATACTTTGGAAAAAAAAATATGCAAGATCTAAGGCACTAACCAAATTGACCAAAAGTTACAAAAAGATTTGGGTCACTGTCTGCAGGCTAATTCCTTAAGGCTTGAATAAAAACCTGAAGCATTTCAGAGTATACAAAACAAAATAATGAAACTGGATTTAAAAAAAAAGTTTATACCAAGTAAAAGATAAGATTGAGTGAGGCATACCTTGATTGGTGCTGTAGAAAACTTGATTTTTCTCTTTGGATTGGGGTCTTCCTCATCAGAGAGTCCTGGAAGTTCTTCAAATTCCTCAGATTCCTCCTTCACTTGACATTCCAAATCGGTCCGGTTGTCCTTGTCATCCACAAAGGCAGCATTCTCAATTCCACAAATTAAAGATCTGTTTCCCATCAAACCCTGATCATCTTGCTGCTGCCTCTCTTTTCCTGCTAAGACATCATCTTCCATCTCTTGTTCATCCTCGTCCTCCTCCAAAGCTTCAACAGCTTCTTCTACCCTGTCATCCTCTTCCTCTCCTTCTCTCTGTTCATCCTGCTGTTCCTTATCTTCAACATCAGTAGATTTCTGCTCACCCTCTCCCATAACACTCTCTAGAACAACCTCTTCCTCAGATCGGTCTGTCTTTCGGTCTACTTCCTTGTTGTCTTTTTTCCCCTCCTCCTCGTCGTAGTCTTCTTGTTCCATTATGTTCTCCTCAAGAAAATTTCCCTCCCCTCTATGGTCTTCCTTTCTTCCGGTGTGTACGGATTCCTCACACACCCTCCATCTCTCTTCAGCTTCTCTAATGCTGTGTTTTGATTTCTTACCAAGGAATGTTAATTGGAGCTCTTCGCTGTTGGTCAAAACCCTCCCAGAATCGTGATTTGGCGATTGGTCCTCCATTTCAGGCTCTTCAAAAACATCATCCTCTGCGAGTTCCTCCTCGTTGCCCTCACTCTCAGATGATTCGGTCTTCACTACCACCAGCTCAGCTCTGACTGTGGACAAACCAGGAACCTTCTCAGAACTTGTCCCTTCACCTTGCCGCTCCTGAAAAGCGGGATCCTCGGCTTCAGATGTATGACTAGTGCTTCTCCTTGCTGAGAAGGTGTGGACCTTTTCAGTTGTAAACAGAAGAGTGGGTTCTGATGATACTGTATCTTCTGAGGTTTCATCAACATGTTCTTCAGCTGTGGAACTAGTGTTGTGCAATGTTTTCTGCATACAGACTCCATTCAAAGGGGTAGTGTGTAAATCTGAACCATTTAATTTGGGGAAACATGTTTCAGAATGTGAATCAGCCCATAGTGAATAAGATGTAGGGGAACTACAGCTGTCTGGTGATGAAGGTGGATCTGAATGGTCACTAGTAGCAGAAGGTGACTGGGAATGACTGATGGGACTGTGGGATTCTGTGGAAGGAGCAGCTGACAGTGATTCACTATCACTGTCTAACATAAAACTCTCCAGACGTCTGGAAATTGGCCCCGCATTCATAGAGATACTCAGCTTATGTGGTGGTGTCTCACTTTCGTCTTTTCCTTTTTCTTCATCATCCCTTTCTTTTGCTTGTCCCTCAATCTCTTTCGGTTTGTCCTTTTTCTCTCCAGTCACTGACACTTTCATATCCTGTCTCTCCATTGGTTGAGACCAGATGACTTTAATGGAGGCAGATCTCTCAGTTGGAGATTGTTCTTTAAGGCCGCTCTCAAACAGCTTTCTGGTCATTGAGAACTTCTCAGCCAGAGCTGTCTTGTTAATGGAAACATCCTCTGTTTTCCGTGTCTCAAAGGAGGCCGAATCTAGACTAGAAACACTGCTCTGGCTGGCTCTGTAAGGAGTGGAATCCAATGGAAATCTGGGTGATGTGGGTTTGCTGATGTTGGGACTGTCTTGATTTTGTTTTCCATCCATTTGCAAGAAAATATTTTTTATTTTGCTCACTTTGTTGCCCGACGGTCTGCCTCGGGTCTCACCGTCTCCATTGGAGAAGGGTGGAGTTGCACTGATGGATGCGCTTCCATCAAATGTGCATTTAATGGAATGGAAGTCTGATTTATATGCATTCCTATGAGGAGATGCACTTCTCAGAGCCCGTTCACTTTTGTTTTCACTTTTAATCATGATCAATGTTTAAAAAATGATGAAAGATTTCAGCGGGTAAAATAGTTAAAATTGGGGCTAAAAAAGCAGCGTATATCCAGGTGCATGGTATGCCCTCATTCACACTGGTTGAGACTGTAGACACAGACAATGGCAAGGGACTGACACAGTGCCAACAGATCTTACCTAAAACAAAGAGAACAAATACATATGTCAGTTTCTAATTCACTGCAACTGTTTAACCCTCTTCTCAATTTCTTTTATAATCAAAATATATATTCTTCACACAATATTGCATATAAATATTTCTAAGAATACATAATTTTAAAAAAATCTCTTTGCAAACGCAACCAAGTTGCACAGTATTTTTTTTTACTTTACAGTAAAAAATGCCAGCAGCTATGAATGCAGGAAGTAGTATCTTTTAATTTGATACTCAAAGAGAACTAAAAAATTAAAAAAATAAAAAATGTATTTTTTTCCCATTATAATTTATATTGCTAACAACACATGGCAAACAAAGGCATCTTCGGCAATTTTTATTCAGCAATTATTAATTTGACTGGGCATTAAGTATAAGACATAATACTGTGTTACTTGATTTGGTATATAACTTAATGTAACACACAAATAAAATCATAACATAAACATAAACACACTAGATAACTAATAACACAACAAGACAGTAAGTAAATATAAACAAAACAGTTTAAAGGTTCAAAGAATGAATTCTGAACATGTATAGGCCTACTTCCACATTAATTACCTAGACGATTCTTAGAGAACTGGAAACATTAGTTTAATAACGTTTACAGAAAAAAAATACTATAAATACTTGCCAGTAAACTTTTTATACATATTTATTTCAGCGTAATAAAATTATGTAACACAAACTGTCTTCGCTGAAGCATTTTGGCATTGCTTTATAATTTTTTTTAAGATGTAGCAGGTGCTTAAATAGCCCATCGTAGCCTATGACCATTTACACACCTCGTTTCTGACAGTCGATCTGTCCCCAGTGACTGCTGTAAACGAATTCAGTCCAAATGAAGCCTGACTTGTTACTGGGAGTTTCTTTAAGAAAGTTTATCTTTCCATTTTCGAAAACAAAACGACCGGATTAACGAGTTTAAACATACCTGAACTTCATTCATTGCGATTTACGAACGAACAGATAAACCATGACCAAAGCCCTAAAAATTCACAAACTTGTTAGATTATTCGTCGTCATTCCTCTCCGAAGTCTACATGTCTTTCCCTGAACGTAACCAGCTCAACAAACCTTATCCCCATATGCGGCCACGCGCGCGCTCCCTCGGCGTCTTTCCGGAGCTCGAGAGTGAAACAAGCACGCGCACGGAGAGGCAGGGAGAGAGAGAAATTCCTGGACAACCGTGGGAAAGTCAGTAATCTCACCCATAAAGTAACAGCAAAAAAATTCAGATGAGGGCTATGGGCAAATGTTGCTTTTTACAGACATTTGGATAAAAATACCTTTCCTAAATTGTATAGAAACTGTTATTCGAAGTCGAAAAGATGCACTCTCTTTTAATTAGCTTATCCCAATGTCCATCCTGAAAAAGGATTTTTAGATTTAATTTGAAGATAAAACCGAAATACTATATGCTTGTGGTTTATCCTTTCTAAATTATAGAACAACAAAAAAGAAAAATAAGTAAAATAAATATCTCAACTCAAACTATTTCATTTTTAGTGCACCATTCATTTTGGGTCACATTTAGCTGCCATATCTGATTTTAATCTCCCTGACAATTACAAGTAGGTCACCATCTTAGTGCTTCTGAGATGATTTGAAGGAAACAGAGGATAAGGGTAAAGAAAAGGTGTTAACGGCAAGGATTGAAAACATTTTCAATGCAGATAAATGCCATTAACTCAAAACAAATCTTAGCAGAAGTAAAGCGTGACTAAGACAAAAACAAGGTTTACTAGTACTGACATTGTAAACTGCCAATAAAATAACACAAAGATGTTTTAACCATTTTACTCTAGACATTTAGTCTCCTCCTGTTTGAATTTGAGTGGACTGTGTCCCATTGTAAATTTCAGTGTGAAGTGTGACCATATGAAGCCTCTAACAGATGGCAGTTTGCAGCTACATATTGAAAGTAGATTATCTCTGCTGATCCGCTGTTCAGGGTGACAATCAGCATAACTGAAGCTTGCGGTTCCATTTAAAATTGCTTGACCGATACAATAAAAATATAACAGCAACTGCAGGGTGCAGTGTTTATTGCTGAGCAATATAAATCAATAACAAATGCTTTTTAAAACTGTGCGTTTGACATCTGAATAGCTTGCACTGTTATTCCCCAGTCCCTCAAAAATAGCAACAATTCACTGATCCTGAGAACTGGGCAGTTTTCTAATTAGATGTCACAAGGTTCATTCTTACAGATCTCTGGTTTGTTTTTCCTGGGCTTTTTCAATCAATGAGAAAAAATGTCTCACACTAAACCCACAATACCTCAGTTATGTAATCATCTATGCAGTTCTTATTTAAAAGTGAGAGAGTCTTGGCATGCAAAAAGAGCAAAAGGAACACTTACCATATCTTTTATATTCCTTTTCTTAATAACAAAAAAAGGATAATAATCCAGATTTGATGAATGAAACAGGTGTCTGTAGCCTGCGTCATCGAGCTGCTAGTCCTGTTTCCACTATGTCATGACCTCTGTTTGTGGAAAGTTATGATATGACGCATCATTGTCGAAGTCCTTTTTGCACGGACCGGGTTTGTTACATGGCCTGAATTTGGTGCTGTTTTCCCCAGGTGGCCCCAGGACCTAGATTTATAAAAATATCACCCAATCATAGAAGCAGCAAGGATGAGAGAATGAGAGAGAGATTCGAGAAAATTAGCTGGAACTGGAATGCAGTGCAATTCATTTTTATAATGTGCTGTAGAAATTGTGATCTGATGCATACGGTGCATGCTTCTCCGTGTTCACAATATATTCATAATTCAAACAAACCAGACATGCTTAAAAGAAAGAAAGAAAGAAAGAAAGAACACTTACAAGCTCATTGCCAGATTTAAAGGGATAGTTCAAACATTTCAATTTACTTACTATTTACTCACCTTCTTTTTTTCTGCTAAACACAAAAGAAGATATTCTGGAGAATGTTAGACCATTATGAATGTCAGACTGGTAACCACTGACCTCCATAGTAGAAAAAGCAACTATGGAAATCAATGGTTTCTAACATTTTTCAAATGAATTTGTGTTCAGCAGAAAAACTGAAAGTTATGTGAACAGAATTTTCAGCTTTGCATGAACTATCCTTTAATAAAGACGATTTAGGGGGTAAAAATCTAATGTAAATGCTTCTGAGATGCGTAAAACCCCCGACTTAAACACTCATTAAAACGCTCAGTCTTTCTGGTCCCTTTTGCAACAGTGACGAATTGTTGTATATTGTACATGCAAGCATATGTCAATGGCTGTAAGAGTTTCTCTGACCTCATTTGAGATATAAATAAACCTTGTTCTTGGACTGAAGATTCAAGTGGAATTCTTTTATAAACCCTCCCAGTCTAACACAAGGTTTTATCTTTTTAGAATACCAGCCCACACAATGAAATCTCAAAATATTTATTGAGACGACTATTTCTGGTAGATATGCTATGGGGGAGTTTGTTAATGTATACACTGAGATGACATTTAAAATTAACTGTGGAATCTTGCATTTCCAAACTCTCAACTCCATGTATCAGATATATATGAAAGACTTTATATAGTATACAGTGTGCCATTCTGGGAGATCTGAGGGGTGATGGAACTGCTGAGACACAGATGGTGATCTATTTACAACTCTTACTTTAGAACTTAAAGTTTCCCACGTGTTTTGGCCTGCTACACACACTTTATTCATTATTAATCATGTGCAAAGCACGGATAACAATGAGGACTCCCACTTAAAGTTATATTTAGTCTTTTGTTTAAAGAAGACTCACTTGTAGAACAATAATTTAGAAAGCCAAATAAACAATATCTGAAAATGAGACCATTAAAGTTAAGAATAGTAAGAATATTATATATTATATTTTTCTATATTTTATATTTATAGAATAGGTAAATACTTTTGGAATAGTAACATAAAATTCATGCATTGATTACTGCATCAGTTACTGCATGCAATAAAAAGCAGACAGACATTTATCTGAGCTCATGTATTTTTCAGGACATATTCACATTTTGACAGCTTACTGTAACAGTTTGACAGTTCTTCACTGGCCACTTGAAAGTTATTGGCAGGTACAGTGATCTTCCATTTGTGAATGATATTATTTACTGGCTCAAGTCACCTCATGCAATAACAACTGGGAAGATGATTAAGCAGGTCATAAAAATGATAACACCACCAAACACTTATCAAACAATAGATGTGCAAATTTACATACCATTGAGACTTTGGCTCATGGTTGTTTTTATTATATCAAATGCCATGGTTCGTCTTTAGACTAAGTATAGCTGAAGGCAAGGGCATCTGAAGGCCTTAGATGGGCTCAGACCCTCATTTGAGTCAAAGAGAAATGTGCTTAGTTTTTAGGCTTTCTAATTAAGCCCATTGAAACAGCATTCACTTGTCATCACTGGGGCACATCTGATTGTACAGTATTGTGGGATTTTACTAATAATAAGGATAACAATTAAGGGATAGTTCACTCTAAAAAGCAAAAAACAGATATGTCATCATTTGTTCTTTCTTTTTTTCTGTTGAACATAAAGGAAGATATAACAACGAGTGTGAAAAAAACCTTCCATTGTCCTCCATATGCTCCATACTTTGTATGTCAACAGTTGAATGTTGAGAATGTTTTGAGTTCAAGAGAAGAAAGAAATTCATAAAGGTTTAGAAAGAAATTTAGAAAGGTTTGAGAAAATGTTGAGGAAAGTTATCCCTTTAATGCAACACATTTTACAGTCTGGTAAAAGGAAGATTTACTTATTTTGACCAAACACAAAGTGAGAGTGGCATGGCTGTTGGTGGATTTTTTTTTCTCTCTTAGAGAGGTGATATTGTTGTCAGTTTCAGAGTTCCAGCATAGTAAGTGATGCTTTTATGTGCTGTGATGTTTAAATGCAACCTGGATTGTGTTTTCTGTCTTGTCTCTGTTGTCTCTCTTTATTTATGTGTCATATAATGTGTCAAGATAAACAGTTTACTTCAGCTGCAGTGTGTTCATTCATTCATTCATTCGTTCATTCGTTCATTCATTCGTTAGTTCATTCATTCATTCATTCATTCGTTCATTCGTTCATTCATTCATTCATTCATTCGTTCATTCGTTCATTCATTCGTTCATTCATTCGTTCATTCATTCATTCATTCATTCATTCGTTCGTTCATTCGTTCGTTCATTCATTCATTCATTCAGTCATTCATTCATTTGTTCGTTCGTTCGTTTATTCATTCATTCATTCATTTTCTTTTCGGCTTAGTCCCTTTATTAATCTGGGGTCGTCACAGAGGAATGAACCACCAACTTATCCAGAATTTGTTTTATGCAGCGGATGCCCTTCCAGCTGCAACCCATCTCTGGGAAACATCCATACACACCCATTCACACTCATACACTACAGACAATTTAGCGTACCCAATTCACCTGTACCGCATATCTTTGGACTGTGAGGGAAACCTGAGCACCCAGAGAAAACCCACGGGAACATGGGGAGAACATGCAAATTCCACACAGAAATTCCAACTGACCCAGCCGAGGCTCGAACCAGCGACCTTCTTGCTGTGAGGCAACAGCACTACCTACTGCGCCACCGTGTCACCTTATTCATTCATTCATTCATTCATTTTCTTTTCAGCTTAGTCCCTTTATTATTGAACTGCCAACTTATCCAGCATATGTTTTATGCAGCAGATGCCTTTCCAGCTGCAACCCATCATTGGGAAACACCCATACACACTCATTCACACACACTACGGACAATTTAGCTTACCCAATTCACCTATGCCACATGTCTTTGGAATTGTAGGGGAAACTGGAGCACCTGGAAGAAACCCACAGGAACACAGGGAGAACATGCAAACTCCACACAGAAATGCCAATTGACCAAGCCGAGTCTCAAACCAGCGACCTTATTGCTGTGAGGCAATTGTGCTACCCACTGCACCACCGTAATGCCCTGCTGCAGTGTTTTAATTGTTGCAAATTAGTTTAGGGAACTCAATGTAAAATAAAAAAAAACATATAGGCTATAGTGTAAACTGATATTTATAGAAATGTATCTCCTATCAAAAATGCTTTTGTCTATAGAAAACATATTCAATGCAAGTTGTTTTTATTTGGATGTTCCAAATCTTCAGAATGTTCTGTTAAAAAAAATAAAAATCTAAATATGGGTGAAATATTATTTTCATCATCATTTAGTGTATCAGATAATTATGTAAAAATAAAACAACATTATTCTGACCACATTTTATTAGAATGTAATTATATAAAAATGTATTGGTACACTGTAATTATTTGACTTTTAAAAAAAAAGTGAGTAAAAAGTTAGTTACTTCCATAAAATGAAGTAAATTAATTTTGTGCATATTTATAAAAATGAAGTCAGTTTAACTGTTCTAAGTTTTCAAAGTATAAATTCAATTGATGGACAATTATTTTTTACAATGTAACAAATGGGTAAAACATAGTAGTTTGAAGGATAAAGTACCACAAGAATTATAATTGAAAATGGGGTTGCAATGTGGACCTTAAACAGATACTTCCAATGGGTTTAAAATGCCTGACAAGATTTTTTTGGTGTATAAATTACAATGAATCAATGTCATTTTAGTAGATGCACTTTGTAAATAAAATTTGAAAAGAGAAGTATTTATTTTTTATTAAATGAATAATTGAATGAATTAATGCATTTTAGGAATATCAATTTCACATACAAAGAAAAAAAAATCAAACCTTAGTTTCAAATGGATGATTTTGATTCTTGAAACCCCTTCACAATATTTGACGCATATAAATGAAGAAAATCCATAATATTAAATGACCTTTAAAAAAAATCAATAGAACTTACAATTAGATGATGCAGTTAATGCTGGCAGGAAGTAACAAATGAATATTAGCCCTTGTGGCTAACTCTGGCTTATTTGCAGTTTTTGTGTCTGTTAAATAAAATAAAAAATAAAATAAATAAATAAAATAAAATAAAATAAAAAAACAACAGAAAAACAAGACACCCCTCATGTAAAACCTATTAAGCATCAAAGTCAAATAGCCTCTTTTGTATGGTTAAGACTATTTTGAGGGATGTAAATAATAACAATGGTCCCAAAGCATTACCTGTTTTACATTTTTAATTTCTATAGCTTCCAATCCAAAAAGAGATATTGATAAACAATGTTATGATAGCTGTTTTAACATGAAGCTTTGATTGAATTGCCTCTTGTTACAGTTATGAAATCGTTTGATAACAAGCAGGAAAGGTTCATGGGCCAATGACATGACTACATTGAAATGGTCTATGTTTGTTATTCGATGGCTCCCTCTAGTGGATAAACAGGAAACACGCTTTTATTACACGGCGACATCAGCGGCACCTAGGCAGCAGAATCATCTGATACAACAGACAAACATCGCGACTTCACTCCTGCTTCCCCGGACTACGGGCAGCTCTCTTCAAGGTTGGACACCTGAAAAACACAACCTCTCCGCGTCTTCTATTTACAGTACAATGTCGCTTTACAATGACTTGCTGGTGGGGATAAGCGGTCGGGAGATTTATTTTGTATTAACGAATGCATGATGTGCGGTATTTGAGTTTTATTTGCAGAAATTACTTTCATTAATAGCTGCAAAAACATGGCGCTGATGCAACTGATAGGGTCTGTTGTGGAACGTTAATATTCTTTTATTCCCTTGCATTTTAGCAAGCAGACAGTCGTATTTTTTAACAGACCACACACTTATCATAGTGTGGAGAGCTGTTCATACTGTACATGCATGCCATTATTATAACCCTGTCATAGCCTATTTGTTAATCTTGATTTACATATCGGATTCTTTGGGTATTATTTTTGAAATCGTCCACACGTGAGAATTAAAAGAATGCTGAATTTAAATATGTTGTCGTTTCATTTAGATTAGGCTATATTAGACGAGTCAAGTTTTGCCGCATACGGTTGGTGGCCCGTACTGCTACACTGTAACCCAGACAACGGTGAAAAAAAGACATGAAGCATTCAAGGATACTGTGACTTTAGCTTATGTATCGGTCGGATTAAATAATTCACTTCACTAGCGCCCTAGTGTGATTTAAAATTAAATTTTCATTTTTCTTTTTTGTTTAGAATTTATGTGAAAAATACAGATTTTTAAAATACTTTTTACTAGGTTCCTTTCAATGACAAAAGAGTCAATTATATAACCATCATCATAAACTACATCTCAGCAGAACATAACAGATTTACAGTCTAATGTTATGAGTGAGCATCATATAAGTTGACATATATTATTATTACCTAAACATAGTACCATACATAGTACATATCAATATGACGTAAACAACCTGAATAGAGAGAGCTGAGAAAATAATGAGTTAAGAGCTATTAAAGGAATACTTTTGTACAACTTTATGGGGTTTGGGTAACTCTTTAGTTTTCAGTTCTTCAGCACTATTAGTTCTCAGTATCAAAAAGTGGCTTATTACTTGCATATTGTTGAGATATTTGCTGTTTATTTGTACTTACAAAAGTTCATATTCTGCATTGTCTCATTTTACATCCTTAATCCTACCTACCAAACCTAACCTTAGTTAATATTAATTACTGACAAATTAGGAGTTAATGTGGTAAAAGTCATAGTTAATGGTTTGTCAATAGTGACAATTGTAGCTACCTTAAAATAAATGACTGGAGTTTGTGTTTTCTGCTGAATGCAAAATAATAGATTTATAAGAGACTTTATATGTTATAAATTGGTATTTGTTTTTAGAGCCAAAAAACTATTGAAATCAGTGGCTACCGGTATCCAGCATTCTCTTATTTGTGTTCAGTAAAAGAAGAAATTCATAAACGTTTGTAACAAATGGAGCGATGATCTATTTCATTAACTGGTGGTCGCGGTACATCTGACCGCAATTAGACCATAAATAACTTATTTGCATGATTAATTATTTAGTCTCCTTTTTCCTTTTGTAGGCTGGCTGTAACTCAATGAGAGCTCAGGGATGGGTAAGGAGAAGCTCCACATCAACATTGTAGTCATTGGCCATGTGGATTCAGGAAAGTCCACCACCACTGGCCACCTCATTTACAAGTGTGGAGGCATCGACAAGAGGACCATTGAAAAGTTTGAGAAGGAAGCTGCAGAGGTATCGCTGATGGCTGCAGTGTTATTATTAGTTATTCATAGAGACTCAATGTGTGAAATATGACCTACTTCCACAATATTTAAAAAAAGAAAGTGCTGAAGTATTGAATGTCAGTGTGAGTTATACAGTATATGTGAGCATTTTCCATTGTAGGTGATTTTATAAAAATAGACAATAAATGACTATTGAAATCAAATGTGGTATACAAGGTTCTATATACAGTTCTGTGTTTTTTTTTCTTTTTTCAGATAAACAAAATATATTTACAAAATAATCTTTAACAAAGCAATGATTTTTTTTACAGTATTGCCTATAATATTTATCCTCTGGAGAAAGTCTTATTTGGGCGCTATGGTGGCATAGTGGGTAGCATGTTTGACTCACAGCAAGTAGGTCACTGGTTTGAGCCTCGGCTGGGTCAGTTGGCATTTCTGTGTGGAGTTTGCATGTTCTCCCTGTGGTTGCGTGGGTTTCCTCCGGGTGCTCCGGTTTCCCCCAGAAGTCCAAAGACAAGTGGTATAGTTGAATTGGGTAGGCTGTCCGTAGTGTATGTGTGTGAATGAGTGTGTATGGATGTTTCCTAGAGATGGGTTGCAGCTGGAAGGGCATCCGCTGTGTTAAACATATGCTGGATAAGTTGGCGGTTCATTCCGCTGTGGCGACCTCAAATTAATAAAGGGACTAAGCCGAAAAGAAAATGAATGAATGAAAGTCTTATTTGTTAGGTTTCAGCTAGAATGAGGGCAGTTTTTAATTTGAAATGTGTTGAAAAAATCAAAAAAAATATTTTAGGTTAAGTCGAGTCATCTACGGTATTTGGGTTAAAAGTTAAGTCAACACAAAATGCTATGCAGCAAGTTGTGTAACAATTTTAAGTTGACTGTCATTTTGAGTGGTAAAAGTACTTAGATTGGTGGATGGGATTTATGTAAATAGCACCCCAGATAACAATTTTAGGTTTTGCCTAAATGCTTTCATTAAGTTACATAACAGTATGCTTTTAGAGTGTACAAAGCATCCAGGTTTTTAGACTATGCATGAACTTTTTGTTTTGTTTAGGATAATTTAAAACATTTTCATAATGGTCTCATCTTCTATTAATGTTCCAACAAAAGCTCATTCTAAAAACGTAGCCCTATATACAGTACGTTTCTGGAGATCGCAAATTATGTAGCTAGAGCTCAGAGTTCAGTCAGTTAGTCAATTGACAGCGGCCTCTGGAGGATTTATGTGAGAACAACAGATGCGAATGGCAATCGCAAGAGAAATTTGAGATCTAAAAAAGCGTACACAATGGCCTGTGGTGGATTCGCGATAACGAAAACTGCAAAAAATGTAGCTCCTGGGATGTATTTTGCTCTCTCCAGAAATGTTTATAGGGGTACATAATCAGATTGAGCCTAGCTTGCAGGGGCGAACTGGCCATAGGGAGCACCGGGACATTTCCCTGGCCTGCAAGCATGAATCTGGCCTGCACCCTCTATCCAACCCACCTCACGTATTTTGCTCTCTCCAGAAATGTATATAGGGGTATGTAATCAGATTGAGCCTAGCTTGCAGGGACGAACCCTCTATCCAACCCACCTACACCACCCCCCTCTTTACCGATCGCCGCACTACCCTCTATCCACCAACCGTGCCCACCAACACACCAATCGCCACAACAATCTAAGCCCTCCCCCCACTTATCGATCATTCTTTAAGGTTTTCCCGAAGGTTTTTAAAACGTCATTAGAGCATTCCATCCACTTTATTTTTTGTTTTTCTATTAGTATTGCAATAATGTTTCAAAAAACATTATTTTAAGCGTTTTAGCTTAAACAGTTTGACAAAATTTGGGGAGGTTTTAGGCTTTTTTTTTTGTTTTTTATGGCATTTTGAAGGGTTTTGGACAGTTTGGGCTGTAGACATTTAAGTGAATCGCAAGTATTTCACATTTGGTGGATACTATTTAATAATGCAAGACTGCTCTTTATCTAATTAAATTAGAAGACTGAGAATTACTTTTGCAAAATGCAGTATATAGTGTGAAAGACCAGTCTTTTCTTAAGGATTTTGTTTACTGATATTTTTCTAAACAAATATATTTTCTTCACATTTTATAGATGGGAAAAGGCTCCTTTAAGTATGCTTGGGTCCTTGACAAATTGAAAGCTGAGAGAGAGCGAGGCATCACCATCGATATCTCACTGTGGAAGTTTGAGACCAGCAAATACTACGTCACCATCATCGATGCACCAGGACACAGAGACTTTATAAAGAACATGATCACTGGCACCTCACAGGTTTTTATATAACCACAAATCAATCTCTTTCCCATTACAATATTTTAATGATCTTATACAGTTTATTCCTCTTGTTGATACAGGCAGACTGTGCTGTGTTAATTGTAGCGGCTGGTGTTGGTGAATTTGAGGCTGGTATTTCAAAGAACGGGCAAACACGTGAACATGCCTTACTGGCATACACTCTCGGTGTTAAACAATTGATCGTGGGCGTCAACAAGATGGACTCTACTGAACCCAATTACAGCCAGAAGCGCTATGAGGAGATTGTGAAGGAAGTCAGCACTTACATCAAGAAAATTGGCTACAACCCTGATACTGTGGCATTTGTTCCCATCTCTGGATGGAATGGGGATAACATGCTGGAGGCCAGCCCAAACGTTAGTGTTTTATTAGCTATGTTATTTACATATTTAGTATTTTTAGATATTAATTTATACCACTGAATTAATTTAGGCTCCAACTCTGATTTATTAGATGCATGCTGTTTGAAGAGGGAAAACATTATGTCCATCAGTGTATGCTATGAAATTAGTTTATACCCTAGCACGGAATAATTTGTGATTTATAAATCTTTTGCAAAAGTTTACAAGAACTTTAGTGACCACAAAAGCTGTATTTAAAAAAAAAATACAGTAAAATTGTAATATTACAATTAAATAATAGTTTTATTTTTTTCTATGTTTTGTTTTTTATATTTCAAATATGATGTATTATTACTATTACTGCTGAATGTTAGGCAGCTACAGCATGACTCCAATCATCAGCATCTCATAATTTATCAGAAATCATTTTTATTTTCTACAACAATTTACTAAACATTGCTTATTAATATTAATTGAAAGCAGTTATGCTATTTAATATTTTGAGGGAAATTGTGATGGATTTATAAGTACTCAGTATATATTTTATAAACTGGAATCTTTTGAAATCCATAGTAGAGCTATATGTGACTAGAACATTCAAAAGAGTTTCAAGAAAAAGAGCCAAAAAAGATTTCCCTTAACCATTATAAATGACTTTACCACGACTTTTTGATCAATTTAATGTGTCTTTGCTAAATAAAAGAAATAAATGTCTTTACAAAAAATAATATGTTAGAAAATGGACTGAGCCCAAACTTTTTAAAAGGTTGAATATGTCCTAAGATATTCTAGTTGTTCAAAATCTTCCAATCCTACTTTAACCAGCTATGATAATATGTCTCTAGATGACATGGTTCAAGGGCTGGAAGATCACCCGAAAGGATGGAAGTTCCTCTGGAACGACTCTGTTGGAGGCTCTAGATGCCATTCAGCCTCCAACCCGCCCTACTGACAAACCCCTCCGACTCCCTTTGCAGGACGTTTACAAGATTGGAGGTACAGTAAAAAGGCTATTAATATTTTGCTTACATGTGTGACCATATTAATCATTCTTTTTAAGTTGTCTATACATTTAATAGATAACTTAATATACTCCACCTTTATGTACGCTGATCTCAAAATAATATTTTAAGAGATAAAATAAATGACATTGCAGAACCCCAACAATTCCTATCTGAACTTTGTGTTTTTTCTGTCACTATTTAGGAATTGGTACAGTGCCTGTGGGACGTGTTGAGACAGGCATTCTGAAACCTGGCTTAGTTGTGACATTTGCCCCTGTGAATGTAACCACTGAGGTGAAATCTGTTGAGATGCACCACGAGGCTCTTTCTGAAGCTCTTCCCGGCGATAATGTGGGATTTAATGTCAAGAATGTCTCGGTCAAAGATATTAGACGTGGAAATGTTGCTGGTGACAGCAAGAACGATCCTCCACAAGAGGCAGCGAGCTTCACTGCTCAGGTAACCTTGTAGGCCTTGATGACACCAACTGCAGGTTTTTACGTTGAGAGGTGGCTTTTTTTGGATACAATACAATACAATACAATACAAAAAACTTTATTGTTAGACTTCTTGCATAATAGCATGCTAAATACTCCTTACATAGAGACAAAGACATACAAAAAAGTCATTTTACACAGACATTATTCAGCTTCAAGACAGCCTGATGTACAATACAAATAACATTTTTAATTTCAAATTAAAACTCGGGAGTCTAAATCGACGTTTAGACTTTAATGGTATAAATTCATGATTCAACACATGACTAGGGTTCCAAATGATTTTTGCAATACGAATGGTCATATCATTTCTCAAGAGTCTTTCCTACTCTCTTTGAACAGATTTGGTTCAACAACTTTGTTTTTAGACTCACAGACTCATATACCATACAGAATTACAATACTGCAGAACACTCATACTGTAAGTACAGAAAAAAAATGTTCAAGAATCTTTTTCGATGCTCCAAAAGATCTAAAACGATGCAAAAAAAAAAGATTCTTTGTTTTATCTTTTTACACACACTATCAGTATGATCTTTCGTGAAACCTTGTTGTCTATTATTACACCCAAATACTTATACTTATCTAACTGTCTGATGTTTACATTATGTACAGTATAACTACAGGGTTTGTAGATACATCAGATGCTGTAGACTTGAACACGATTTCCTCTTTTCCTTGAATTTTTTACTAATGGCCGGCCTTGAGTTTTAACCCCCTGCTGTGCCTCGCATTTTTGCTGTCGTGCACTGTGCATCTACAGTTAAAAAAGTCAACTATGAGCTAAAAAAACAAGCTATTTTAGTCACGTCTTTTTCATTCATTCATTTTTCATTTCATTTAGCTGATTTGACGGCAGTGTTTGTGTCGTTAAGTGACTACAGAGACTTTGAAATGTGTAGGAGTTATCCGGAGCTGTAAGACTTCACAAATCATGAATATTAAATATTACATTTATTAATATCAACAGCAAGGTTCGCACACAATACACAGCTGATTCAATTGTTACCTAACGACAAAAAAAGCACACCGCACTTCAACATACTGCACACTTTTTTTCTTGTCAACAAAAAATGGCAGTGTGGTGCGCCTTGCGTTCTCATTCATTCATTCATTCATTTTCTTTTCGGCTTAGTCCCTTTATTAATCCGGGGTCGCCACAGCGGAATGAACCGCCAACTTATCCGGCATTTGTTTTACGCAGCGGATGCCCTTCCAGCCACAACCCATCTCTGGGAAACACATTCATACATTCTCATTCACACACATACACTATGGACAATTTAGCTTACCCAATTCACCTGTACCGCATGTCTTTGGACTGTGGGGGAAACCGGAGCACCCGGAGGAAACCCACGCAACCACGGGGAGAACATGCAAACTCCACACAGAAATGCCAACTGGCCCAACCGGGACCTGCCCCAACTGGGGATCGAACCAGCGACCTTCTTGCTGTGAGGCGAACGTGCTACTCACGCGCCACCTAACTCACACCGATTGCATCTTTGCTTCTGAAAACATGAGACACAACGCTTCGTAATGGTTTGAAAAAAGCAAAACATAAAGCACAAGGGTTTCCCAACACAGCCACTGAATGAACGTAAACAAAAACTGTCAACGTTTGTCCCACCTCCGAGTGCTTCTGATTGGCCAACTGCTTTCGAACTGACAGTGATATGCAAAGCTGCGGGGCTTCAAAAGACACAAGCATAGTGGTCACACATGTCTGTCAAGCGTGTATTTACAATAAAAAAATATCGTAGCACACTGAAAAGGAAAAATGCATTCTGTGTGAACGGCCCCTAACACTGTTTTTTGTTTTAACATCAGCTGAATATGCTTGTAATGGTCTAACAGATGCTGGTGTTTTAAAATGTACCTTTTTTCACTATTTGTTCTCATTACAAACTGCACACTTACCCACTCTCTGCTCTGGTCAGGTGATTATTCTGAACCATCCAGGTCAGATCAGTGCTGGTTATGCCCCTGTGCTGGACTGCCACACTGCTCACATTGCCTGTAAGTTTGCTGAGTTGAAGGAGAAGATTGACCGTCGCTCTGGGAAGAAGCTGGAAGACAATCCCAAGTCTTTGAAGTCTGGAGATGCTGCTATTGTAGACATGATACCAGGCAAACCCATGTGTGTGGAGAGTTTCTCTGAGTATCCGCCTCTTGGTAAGCGTTGTCTTCATTTATGTTTAAAGCTACGGATTCCTCTTGTGTGTTTATTATCAAACACTTTATTTAAGAATAGAGTATGTTGTGACATTCTGCACACAACTGATGCACGCTTTAGGACAGTTTTTGCTGAGGTGATATAATGATGGCAGAGAGCACAAACACGCTGCAAGTTATATACTATTATAACAGCACAATATATAAAAAAAAAAAACTGATGTAAGGCAAGGCAAGTTTGTTTATATAGAACACATTTCACACACAATGGCAATTCAAAGTGCTTCATATAAACAGGAATGAAAGAGACAAGTGTATAAGAAAATACAAACAAATAATACAAATTATTCGATTAAAATGTGTTTAAAAGAAAAGAAAGACACAGTAGTGCGATCTGTCGGACATAGCACAGTGCTCATTGAGTAAAAGCACAGCTAACCAGATGTGTTTTCAGTCTTGATTTGAATGTCTAATGTTGGAGCACATCTGATCATTTCTGGAAGCTGATTCCAGCAGCGAGGGGCATAGTTGCTGAATGCTGATTCACTATGGCAAGCCGTTTTAACATTTAATCTATAACACTACTATTTTTATGTTACTAGTGCTTATTTTTTAGATACTAGTATCTTTTCCATTAAGTACTAGTACTTATTCTGCTTTGACTGAACTCTTGGAATTTCTAGTTTATATGATCCTAAAGATCTGAGTGATATATTAGGCTTGTATTTAGTCAGCATATCTGTAATGTATTGAGGTCCTAGGCCATTTGTGACTTATAGACAAGTGATAATACTTTAAAATCTATTCTGAATGTAACTGGGAGCCAGTGTAAAGACCTGAGGACAGGTGTGATGTGTTCTGATTTCCTGGTTTTGGTCAGAATCCTGGTTGCAGCGTTCTGGATGAGCTGCAACTGTTACAGTAATCCACCCTGCTGCTGATAAAAGCATGAACTAATAGTTTATCTTTCTGCCATACATATTGCGATATTAAGTATTGAATACAAGTTGAAAAACTCTATTTGGAAAGAATTTAGAATTGTAGACTGATTCAGGATAATTTTGTAGGGCAGGGCATCTGAATAAAATATAATAATATAATCATAAGCTTATATAAATACAGTAGAGTAAAGTTACAAATGAAAGAAACAGTGCTTTATGGATTTCTAGGGAGTCTTTCAGTATTGGAGTACACAACTTGAATAATCAAATGTAAATAACACTGTACTGTATAGTCTCATTGTATACAATCCGTCTTGAAGCTTGAAACATTGTAATTTCTTGTGCCTGAATGCTTTAACCTGGCTTGAAATTCTCACTGAATCATAGGCCCTAAAACACATGCACAAACTTTTTATGATTAAATTTTGCAATGACTTCACAAACCCTCTGTGAACTGTGGCTCCAGGTCAACTATAATCCCAATTCTACATTGCAGATCCTGCAGATTATTCCGGATAAGCACATTTCAGCATATTGATGCTGAAACGATCTATATTGTGCAGCCCTAAATACTACAGTGTTTTGAATCAGGCTATAGTAAAATGTTTTGTACTGTACAAATTATAGTGTTTATATCTATTATAAATTACTATAGTATTTTTTCCATGTGGGATGTTATTTCAGGTCTACATTATTAACAAAATTAAGAGATACAGCATTTGATTTTTAAAATTAACAAAGAGTATTTTATTAATTCATGGTGTTACATTGTTACGGAATTCATTAGTAAAGTAAGAAACATTATTATGGCAGCATGTAATTTGACTTTCTACCAAAGCGGTAACACTAGAAGAGGTGTTCATAAGATATCATAAACGTGAATGAGATTGTATTCATGCTCATAAGAACTTTCATTATGTGTTATTTTCTCAGTTATGATATTTTAAATGCAAAGATGACATTGTTTGTTATGGCAACATGACATGAACAAATACTTACAACCCGTTTTTGCCTTTGTCCTGACAACTTTACATTACCAAGACAACAACACTTGTCATAAATCTGTCATAAACATGATGTCATAAAGCCATTATAAATATGTCATGAATTTTATAATATCGTCATTAATATTTTTTGGACCTTAGTTACAGTGGTACTAGCAAAATTTGTCATTAAAGAGCTCCTATTATGGGTTTTTGAAAATGACCTTCCATGCAGTGTGTAACACAGCTCCAAGTGAAGTGAAATATCCAGCTATGGCTTAAATCTGACAGTGTGCTGTGTTTAAAACTATTGATTCAGAGTATATAAGAGTCGACTTAAAGTGTATATCTTATATAAGAGTCGGACTATAGTGGAGTCTTTAGTCTTTAGTTAGTGCTGGTGTGATGTCGATACGGAACTCAAGCCCCACCGATTTGTTCTGCGCCACAGACCCGGGAAAATTGAAACCCTCACCCACAAACACTGTAGAAAGAAAAAGAGGAAGACAAACACTGTAGCAGATCCCGGTTGAATCATGTCACGAAGATGCTGTGCTCTAAAGTGTGAGTGAAAGTTAGTGTTATTTCCCCACCTAAAGAAGCTGTGAAGAGTCAGTGGTTAAGGATTATTTTTGCAAAAATACCTCAGCATTATATCCCCAGCCTTGTGCTGTGTTCCCGTCATTTTTCTGATGAGTGCTTCAGCAATCTACATGCTTACAATGGGGGATTTGTCGGCCGTTTGTTAAAGAAAGGATCAGAAAACCCTATTAATGTACAGTATGGGACTTTGTCAGAGCTTCACAGTAACTTTACAGTACACAGTTCACGGACCAGACTTTCTTCCTCACATTTCACAAGTGTAAGTGGGATTAAAATGGTTGCCTCCTTGTTTTCTCAAGCTTGCAAATTATGTATTTAATTGTGTCTTGTTACTTGTAACCGCTTGTACTGTATCTAAAACCACGTTGAAAACGAGATGCGTGCTACTTTGTTTACAGATTTAAATGCGTTTGTGAGCTCGCGATTCACTGCCGTTTGTCGTTGCTATTGCCACCATCAGCTGTTCCTACACACACATGTGGCGGTCAAGTTTCGAAATAGTTTAGCTTTTGCCACTGTGTGGATTAGTACTGAATGTGTGTTATTGTTAAGAATAGAGCAATATTCTGGTGTTAAACTGCATTGCTTTAATGCCTTCCTGCATTCGGCTTACACATACACTCAGCACTCTGACTACTTTAAATTTGTTGATAAGCCATGGTGGGCATTTCTTTCTGTGTCACACTGAACGCAGTTGACCAATCGCAATGGACTGGGTCATTGGACCAATCAGTGCAGATTAGCATCGCGCTAAAAAGGGGTTTGGAAACAAATGAATCACTAAACGAATCATATGGGAGTTGCTGGAATAATTAGGTAAAAATAAATGAAAGTCAATGAAAGACAATGAAAGTGTTTTTTGACCTTGCATGCATATTAGACTGTTGTAGGAGACCCCCAAAACCAAAATATGACTTTTTTAAATGCATAATAGGCTCTTTAAAATGTCATTAAATATTAATGATGCTGTTAAAAATTATTTGACAAAGTAATGACACTTTTAAGGAGATATTTTAATGACAAATACGTTCTAGAAACAGAAACAGAAACAGAAAGTATTAATGACACAATTATAATGCCTCATGACAATCATGTTTATGGCAGATATATGACAAGCTATGTTGTCTTGGTAATGTCAAGTTGTCATGACTAAGATGAAGAGTGGTTGTAATGTATTTGTTTATGTCAGGCTGTCATAACAAATGATGCCATCTTTGTATTTAAAATGACATAACTGAACTAATGACACTTAGTAACAGTTGTCATAAGCATGCATATAATCTCACATGCACAATCTGTCATGTCATGATTATAAAGCTTTCATGACAGTCTTATGAACAGCTCTTCAGGTAGTGTGTTACAAATTAGGACAACTAAGCTGTTTTTTCTGATGTTCTTCATTTCCCAGGTCGTTTTGCAGTGCGTGACATGCGCCAGACCGTCGCAGTGGGTGTCATCAAGGGGGTTGAGAAGAAGACCTCGACCTCTGGCAAGGTCACTAAATCTGCCCAAAAGGCCCAGAAGAACAAATGAATGTTGTGCTGGGCTGCAAACACTTGGGCCAGCCACACCATCCCTCCTCTTTTCAACTCCATAAGTAAAGCTCGGTTAATTATAACAATGCATCGCAAAAGCAGAAGAAGGAAAAATTAAATTTGCACCTGCTTGACAATGATTATGATAGTGATAATAATGTTTAATCGTACGTTCTCTTTGAATTTGAAGTCTTTGTTGTGTTATTTGTTTGTTGTTAAACTGTTAAGCACTTTAAGCAGATCTGCCTCTAGTGGGAGTGTGGAATTAGCATTGTTTTTCTGTATTCCCAGCTTGTGTGCAATCCCTAAACCCCACAGCTAACGTTGCTTATGTGACCTTGCTAGCAATAGTAGCTAACTGTTCCAGCTTATAGTTTACTAAGTTTGAGATTATGTAAATTCATTCTGATTTGATGTGTCGTGATGTAGCTTTACAGTTGCACTCATTGTCTTTTTTTTCTGTTAGCATGAAGCTAAAGTAGCTAGCGCACTTTACTGTCTACCCCGACAGCGCACTAAACAAGCATGAGCTATCTTGTTTGCATTTGCACTCATGTACTTTAAAGAGAATATTGTTCTCTGTTATCTAATGTATATCTGATCATAAGCAACAATAAAATACATTTGATCTCTGATGTTTACTAAAAAATTACTAAAAAGGGAAAGATAACATTTTAGTCATATTTGATGAACGCAGGTTTTTGTGTTTAGGACAGATATTTTAGAGATCTGATAAAACCACTGCCTGTGCACATTCCCCCTAAAATAGTAAATATTTAAAAAATTACATAATTATTAGCAGTTATAATAATACATTATTAACAATATAATAACTGTAATAAATTACACACACACACACATAAACTTAATAATTGTGGTTTTATTGTTGTTAATAATATATATTCACAAAACTAAACGGTAAGATTCTAAGAGCTGAAATTATGCGATCAGAACTAAAACAAGACAATAAAAAAATACAGCAAGTGATGTAGTACAGAAACTATGAGGTGCTCCTCTCCTCTCATTTAATCTGCTTTATCAAAACTGTACAGTTATCAGCAGCATCGGTTTCCTTCATTGTGTCTGGCACTTTTTTTTATTTTACATAAGGTACAGTAAGTAACCTTTTAATACATCATGATTCGATTCAGAAAGTGCAAAATATGTCTACTCTCTTACGTTCTAACACTTTTTTTCCTCAATCCAGTTGTGAATTTCAGGTTGACAAGGCTTTTTGTAATGACATTGGAGTAATGTATCTCAAGACATGCAGTGTTCATGCAGCCCAGTGAATAGTTCATGCCATCTCTGAATTGGATCATTTCAGCAGTTTATGAATCTACCACATTCTATTTGATTCTTTTTAAATTTTACAGTACATTTGAAAAAAAAAAAACAAAACAATGCATGCAATGATATGTATGCTGACCAATATGAAATCGTAACCGAAATTGTAATTCAATTATTATTATTTTTTTAAATAAATCAAACTAATATGTATAAAAATGATCTAAATTGACGTTCCCCTCATAAAAATACAAAAAACTCAAAAAATAAAATAAGCTTTCATATCAAAGATTAATTCCATCAGAGGCAGATTCTAAGAGTGTGCAGCTCATTAAGAGAATGTTATTTTAGCCGAACATGTGGCATATTAATAGTCTCGTTGCTGCCTGTATTGGATGTATGTCCACTTGCCAGGCTGTGACTAGCACCAGCCGTAGTGCTTGTCCTAAGCAGCTCGGAAGAGTAGGACGCATCAATGGGGGCCTGGGAGAGAAAGTCAAACCCTTGAGTATGTGTCTTTGTCTCCAAATCTCTATCGCCAATGAAGAGATCAGCTTCTCCCCAGCCCCCTGCCCCCATCTCAATACCACCAGCTGAAGAGTCCTGGCTGCTGCTGATGCTGGTGGAGAAACTAGCCTGACTAGAATGCGTGTCCACACCCAAACCCTCCAAAGCGGGCTGAATGAGATCCTGCACGGATAAGGACTTCCCCAGTCCTCTGTCCCCACTGCACTGGCTTTGAACTGGGGCAAGAGGTGAGACTGGAGCAAGGGGGTCCATCTCCACCTCTGAATCCAGGCTTATATGTCTCCTCCAGGAACTGTCCTCTTTAGCACTGGGTCTGTTTTTCTGCTGAAGCTTGCAGATCATACTAGAGTTGAGCCCGAGGTCCATCCCAACTCCTCTATAGCAAGACTTGGCGTAGTCTGCGGGATCCGACCTAGTGGGTCCCATACTGCGGGCATGGCCTGCTTGTAAAGGAACAGTGGAAAGTTGAAACTTTGAAGAGGTTGTGGATGGGAGAGGTGGAGGCGGTTGACCCACGCATGGGAAGTGGCCTATAGAGGAGTGAAAACTGTTGGCACTTAGGATCTGAGATGGACTGCCTTGTGCTGACGGACACTCCAGTGATGGGGTTGAAGGAACCTGGAAGGTCGACGGGTTAAAAGGGGAGGCGGAGGCCGGGTTGAGTCCTGGGGAAGATGTTGTGGAGTTGTTCTGGTTGAGGTTCATGAGTTCATTGGGGGCTAATATTAGTTGGAGGGCCCTAGGGTGATTGCCACAGATGGATTGGCTGACTTGCGACGCACAAGAGAGATCCTTACTAAGGATGGTGTTCTGATAATCTGAAGTCTCCTCCAAACCAAAAGGAGGAAGAGAGGAAAAAGTGAGGGCTGTGGAAGAACCCTTCTGCAGAACCTGCCGGTAGATGTCCAGCAAAGAGTCCAGCTTAGACTCAATAGATTGTACCTATAGAGAAGAACACAGAAATATTATTTGACTCAGTGTTGCATGAGCCTGTAAAGGAATAGTTTGCCCAAGAATAAAAACAACCTCATAATTTCCTCACGCCATCCTTGGTGTAAATAACTATCTTCTGTCAGACAAGCACATATGGAGTGGTTTTAGGTGTTATCCTGGCTCTTCCATGCTGTATAATGGTTTTGGGTATTACACTTTTTTTAAGTTTCCCCAAAACACATAAATCCACCGTCAGACGAATCCATACGCTGCCAGATGATTAAGCATGTATTATGAAGTGGTTACTTCATAGCAAAGCTTCTAGGAGTTGATGCTTATGACGGGAATCACTTATCACACATTTTGTTTACAACAGAAGTACCAAAAATTGTCTAGAAGAATGCAGAGTTGAATTATTTAGAAATGTTGTTTAGAAATTATCATTATTTTTTAATCTATCCCCTTCATAAGACATGAGTTAACCCCCTGATGTTGTATATGGGTTAGTTTTATAATGGATTTTTGAAGCTTCAGAAAATGAAGCATCAAATGGAGCTTTCAACATCGTTATACAACATGGAAGAGCCAGGATAACATTTAAAACTTCCGTGTTTGTTTGATTGAAGAACATCATATACACCAAGGCAGAGGTGTAAAGTAATTTCACTTGATTACTGTATACTTGAAGTTTTATGTTTGAAGATTTGTACTTTACTTGAGTACAGTTGAAATTGAATACCTTCACTTTTACTTTCTGAAGAAAGAAATTGCTGTTTTTTTTTTCATTTACAGTCAAAAAGTAATAATTTTTGGAGATTATTTCATTCTATTTCCCCTTACAAACAAACCAACTGAATTGCATTAATGCCCTGTTTAGTTGAAAGGATGTAGCTGTGTCTACAATATGTCTGAAAGATGCAAGTAAATTCTTTTATGTATAGGATATTTTTTGTGTGTATATTCACTCGTGTTTAGAATCAGATCTTCCTTCGTTCCTTCCTTCCAGAGTTTGTCAGTGTGGTGTTGTGATGTCAATGTCAAGCAATGATAAATTACACATAAAAGAACAGGAGAACTTACATTTTGTCATCATTATGTGGAAACAGCTTCAAATACTTCAAATCTATGTCAGTCAGGCAAAAGGAAGCATAATCTAAAGGCTAGATTAAGCACTGTGTGTATTACACTGATTTAGCTGTTTCTCAAGAATGTATTGCCATTCCTAATCCTGCAGTTTCAGAGGGGAGCAGGGAAGCAGCAGCTCATTAAGGCAAGTTATAAATGTTTCATTAAGACCCTAAAGATTCATATCAACTTGTTTAAAATGGGCAGCTGATGTCACCTTTAAAGGTTGATTAGGCCATTTCAGTGAGGCTAGTAAGCTTTGAAAGCCAAAGATCCCGCGCTTCCTGTTTTAACACTGTCAAAAGTAATTAAAAAATAATAATAATAATAATAAATAAATAAATAAATAAACAGGTAAAATGACAAGACGAGAGAGAGACTTACTGTAGATTACCTCATGTTTCATTTACCAGTAGGAAAACATTACTGTACAAATACTTACTGTACTCATTCATTCATTCATTTTCTTTTCGGCTTAGTCCCTTTATTAATCTGGGGTTGCCACAGCAGAATGAACCACCAACTTATCCAGCAAATGTTTTACGCAGCGCATGTCCTTCCAGCTGCAACCCATCTCTGGGAAACATCCATACACACTCATTCATACATGGACAATCTAGCCTTCCCAATTTACCTGTACCCACGCGAACGCAGGGAGAACATGCAAACTCCACACAGGAACGCCAACTGGCCCAGCCCAGGCTCGAACCAGCAACCTTCTTGCTGTGAGGCGACAGCACTACCTACTACCTACTACTAGTCTGCATCATGGGAATGTTCTGATGACATGTTCTGTCAGAGGCAGGTAGTAGGCAGGTGTTTTTTGGTCTCACACTTGCCACACACAATATAAAAACACTAATAAATTTATACCACCTAACTTCATGAGTGATATTGAAATCTTAAGAGACTTTCAACTAGCATAACAAACAAATGACCTATAAGGCCCTTAACCGTGCAGTGCACCTTTATTACCACAGTGCAGGGTTAACAGCACAAAGTCAGTACTTCGTAACCCCATTTAGAAAGTGATGCTAACCACACTTCTAAATTGTGTGAAATGTTGCTCTGCCAAAGTTGAAAGCAAATACTAAAACACAATTAACCCTGGGATCAGTGCAGTGTGAAAAACTCTGATGGAGAAAATAAAATAAAATATGAGATGGATTACTTTAGAGTAAAAAATGAGCATATGATTATTTAATGCATTGTTTAATACAGAATCTCTTTACTCACCTGTCTTTCTACCTTGCACACCCTTCCCAGCATGCTCACATCTTCTAGAATGTCTCCGTCAGATAACAGCTTTTCTCTGACCTTCTTATCCACAGGCATCTGGCCCCTACCAAGAATCTGATCAACCCTAAAAGAGAGGCATTAGCAGAATGAGACAAGAAATGAAAGAAATGTGAAAGCAATTAAGATTTATATTAATCATACAGAGAATCGATTAAATCTAAAGCATCTCCGACAAGAAAATGATAATAATAATATCAACTTGCCCAGAACAGATCTAACATTACTTTAAGACTAAAAAAAAAAACTACTGCAATGTAAATATCGCTCCAAACAAATCTAATGCCATTTTAAGACAAAAAAGTATAATATCACCCCCACATAAACACAAAACACAAAAATGGCTGTGATATTAACATTCACGAGGTCCCAAACAAATCTAATGCTAATTTAGGACACACAAACACGAACAGAAAGGCAGGGATTCAAACATACTACAATGTAAATATTGCCCACACAGTAAAAATTAATGACAAAAAGTCAAGATGGGGACAACAAATATTTTTTATGTTGCTTTAACACATTTTAAATAGTTAAAACTATTTTAAAAGTTATATAAAGTGTAACTTAATATTATTAGTCAGTTTAATTGATGTAAGTTGAGATGAATAGAAATAAAATTATTCAACAAACAAAAAAATAAATAAGTAAAGTAGCAATATTTTTTTACAGTGCACAACAAATCCAGTGCCACTTGCTAAAATTAGAACATGAGTGGAATATGAGCAGATTCAAGATTTAAAATTTATTTATTTATTTATTTATTTATTTATTTATTTATTTATTTATTTATTTATTTATTTATTTATTTATTTTTATCTATTTGTTTGTTTGTTTGTTTATTTGTTTGTTTTAAAATATGTAGAGGAATTCACAGGTGGCAGCTGTTTCTTTAGGAACGTCAGCAACTGTGATGTTCTGTTTTGGTCACATGGTGGCACTGGTCTCATCTCTTTAAAAACATTGACAATTAGTTCATGCCAGGCCTCATTGCAGAAATACAGTATGATGAAAACATACACAGACACACACGCATGCACACACAGACACAATTTAGTGAACAGAAGATGCTTATAAAGACAACTGGTTGGGAAAGTTCAACCTGACACACAATTGTCTCCCTTTTGTAATGTTTTAAGTTAGACTGCATCTAAGCTCCCATAGTCTTGTGGATAAAAAAAATGTCCACATGGCGCACACTTCACAATCTCAGTAGAGGCATCAATACATCATTTGAGGATTGTTTGATAATTGATCATTAACATTGAGTAATCAACCCTTTTCACATTTTAGGAAGCAGACCATATCATAGGTAAGCACACTTCATAGACTGAACATATACTATAACAAATACACATTTTGTGTAATTTTGAATAAAATTTTTAATAAATAATATGTTATATAAATATATATATATATATACACATACACAGGCCTGTAGCCAACCTGGTGAAAGGCCTTGTTGTTTTTGTTTCTCAAAAAGTAGACCTTTTTGCGGTTATAGGCCGTACTTAGGCTACTATTTAATTGTGAGATTTAAATACTGCATTTTTGTGATATTTTAAGCTTTATTTTAGCTGAAATAGATTGTTGGATGGTAATCATAACCAAAAAAGTACATTTGAAAATTCATGGATAACAACAATATTCAAAATAGTATTCAAATTCATTTTAATATCGGTCTCCTTTGCCGCTTCACACCTTTTGTTTCAAGAAAAAGGTCCAAGATTTAGAATACTATAAATGTCACTTGTACAATGTTTTCTATATTTAAAAACAACATTGTAGTGAAAGATGACTTCACTTACATCAGATTGTATGTTTTCTTGCACAGCTGGATGTTGAAAAATAATTGTGTGCACTGACCAAAACTGATTAGCTGAAGTCACACAGAAACAACACCCCACAGATGATTCCACTTGGTCTTAAAACCTTTTTCGATGGGTTATTTTCACTATTTATAAGGGATTAGCAGTCAAAATTGGACAAAAGAGCTCATGGATGCAACAAATTTTGGACTTTTGTCAGTGAGGGTTAGGTCTTTTGAACTATGGGCCTGATATATAAATCTTTATATAAAGATATCCCCCTCCCCTGCTGTAGACATACAGTCAAACAACATTCAAATGCAGGTTGTATTTGGAGTTTAAAAATATATGCAGCCATGATGTATGCAATGGTAATATATAACTTCTTAAACGTTCCACATTATATTCTCTGGCAGAACCTCAGGGCCCACCACCCAGTGACCCATATATGACCAAGGAGAACCATTGCTTCAGGGCCATCAGAACATGTGACATGATGGCATTAATGTGACTCAGACATAGCAGTATGAATATGATATAGAGGTCATGTGCGTGGCCACTAACAGTCATGAACACATAAAGAAAGTGTTTTTTGTCCAAATATTAAACAATGCATGAGTTCAGACTTTTACTTTGTGCAAGATAAATGATCTCAATGGGTCTAAATCTTGATTGCCTGTGCCACTGTTAACCGCAGATGATTGTATAAATTTCATCTAAAATGTGTAATGGATGAAAGTGTTGGTTTATAATGAATGCTTCAATGAGTTTTGATTGACTGTGTATGGGGTTTGACCCCTGCTCCAACTGCACTGCTATTAGCTGTAATTGATATGTAAAGAAGGAAGCTTTAGTGATTAGTGTGCATGCTTTATTTTGCACTCGTGGATTATTTCCTGTGGTAAAAAAAAGACCAAAGATTCATTCTCTGGGGTCATTGACAACCAAATGCTTTCAGTTCATTTGTATGTTTCAGTGCGCTATATGCTTTATGAGTTAGTGTCCAAGTGTGTTCATTAATGTTCAAAAATATACTGCTTTCTGCTTTGATTTATTTTAAAATGTATTTATTCATGTGACATTTATGGGTTTCATTTTCAGCAGGCATCATTCCTGTCTTCAGTGTCACATTTTTCTGTATTTTTCGTTTTAATATTGGTTCTCAAGAAACATTTATCATAAACAATTGTGCTGCTTTATTTATTTTGATCGAAAGAATGCACCTTTGCTGAATAAATATTATCAATGATGTCTTCACATGTTATCATATAATCAGAAATCTGATGCCTTTAAAATCTCTAAAGCCCCTATTGTCTCTAAACAGTAAACACATGCACTGTTTACATGCACTTTAACAAATGCTGGGTGCCACTAACAATTCCTTTATGTTGTCGAAAAAAAAAACAATCCCAAAAAAACAAACAAATCGGTTAAGTTAACATAATTGTTTGGTCACACTTTATTTGAAAGGTCCGTTTGTTGAATTTAAGTTACATTGCAAATAATTCTCATTCTAGATTATAAGTAGACTGTTAGGTTGGGGTTAGGGTTGGGGTTAGTGTAAGTTGACATGTACTTGCAAAGTTTCTTATAGTCAGTTAAATGTCTGTTGAATGTCAGTATCAACAGATATTAAGTAGACAGTCTACTAATACTCAAATGGACCATCGAAATAAAGTGTTACCAATTGTTTTTACAAATTTAAGTGGATTTAACAGAACAATTAAGCTGGCCCAAAAACAAACTTAAGAATTATATTGATTCAGCCCAAATTTAAATAAAGTAGTAACAACAAGCAGCATTTTTTTGACTGCTGCGAATTCTCACAAGGCAAACAAATTAAGAAAACATGCTGCAAGCTTTAACAAGGCAAGCAAATTAGGAAAATGTGTTGCAATTTCTCACAACAAAGCAAATGCAAATAACATGGAACACAATAGAAATGTTTCAAGGGGACCCTTAAATGTGACGCATAAACATTTCTAAAAGCATGTACTGTAAAAAAAATAAATAAAAATCTGGGTTCCACAATCAATTTGTGTTGGAACAACATGAAGAAATTAAGTTGACTCTGAATTTTTTTTTTTTTTTTACAAATGTGAGTGGATTGAACATAAAAAAATTAAGATGTCTCAAAAAAAAAAAAACCTCAAGATTTGTGTTGTTTGAGCTCATTTTAAATAAGTGGTTTGAACAAACAGCAAACATAATTTTGTGTGAAGACGAACATACATACATAGAAACTGTACATACATACATCTAACATTTGAAAGATGTACTGTATTTTAATACATATGGTGGAAAAACGTTTCTACAGCAAAGCTGGTTTGTCCTACCTGGTTTGCAGACTCTTAATTCGGCAGAGCATGTCCAGATGACCAGCTGAATATTGCTCTATTACATCCTTCACATCATATGGCCGCAGAGTTTCCTTAAACTTCTTCTTTGCCACATGGAATTTCATGATCCTGCAGAACCATACACTAATATTAGTGTTCCATAAAAGAAACTGTTGTTGCCCCAAATTATATTAAACCAGTGCCTTAATCTATTTTCCCTTTTTGAGTGAAATTCAATGTCAGTGAAACTTTTCAAATATCTTGATTCAGTATATTTCAAATCAATATATCCAGAGTTTAGGTTGATTCACCATTTACTTAGCATAATGCTTCGAAAAACTAAGGTGACTCAATAACATTGTAGACAGATTCAACAACCTGAAAATGTCTGAGCCTGATATCACAAACCCGACAGGGTCCAAATAGGCCCCAGCTGAAAGCTACAGGGCTACCAAAGCAGTTTGCCCACAGCAACGATTACTCTGTAAAGCAGGACACTCTAAACTATTCAGCGAGTTCTTTTCTCATTTTTCAGAGAGAGGCTGCAACGATGAGCACATACTGTCAATCCAGTGCTTTCCACTGACCCACACATTTTAGACAAAACAAAAAGAAAAGAGTGTGGCTGAGGAGTGTGAAGTGTGAAGATGACAGTATTCTTTCTTGATAGTGAAATTAGAGAAATGAGATAATGAGGCACTGATTCATCTCTTGCACTCAGTGACTGAGAATAATTAAATATGACTGACATGACGACAATGCTGCATTCAGTGAAGGTGGGATTTTTTTTTTGGTGTTTTTTTAACTACGTTTTTATTTTATTACTGTAGGTTAGGCTATAAGGTTTATGTAAACTAATTGTGGACTGATTGTCCTAAAAAGTATACACACAATGGCTCTGCTGTGCTCTTAAAATATTGCATTATTAGCTTAAAGCCTCTACCACATTAAAAAATTTACATTGAGATAATCATAGATTTTCTGTACGACAAATTGTCATCTTGGAATTAAAAGGTTCTATCTGTGTTCTGAATGATTTTGAGATATTGAGCTTTAAAGTTTTTGCATTCCATAGCAAACTAGTACGTGTGTTTTAAAAAAAAATGTAAACTTATAAAAAAATCCCATAATGTAAATAAGTTGTCAATTAATAGGAATATTAATAAGAATATTAATAATAACTAAATTTTGACAAAAATGTCAGATAGAACCTTATAATTCTAAGGTGATGAAAACACTCGAGTAAACATAATAAATTATAACATAATGCTAGTGATTGGATATCGTTAACTACATATGATTTTTACCTGTAGATTTCGGTAGCACAATAAAATGCACAATTCCCTGTTAAAACGTATTATGCATATAACATACAGTACATACACAACTTTTTCATAGCTTGGACTTTGCTTTAATTTATAATATTATGGTGAAGATTTAAATTAATTTGTGCAACATGCTGGCTCACTGGAAATACACACTTCAGCCTATATTTTATTAGTGAAACTGCAAAATCATAATTAAAAATACTGCAGTTTTTAGGTAAAATGAATGCTACAGGCAGTACAACAGCTTTTGTTCCTTTTCCCACTAATGATACTGTAGGTACAAGGACATATTATCAATGAATAAATTAATTATATTCATACAGTTCTTTGCACAAGCATTCCACAAAACTTAAAATCAAGACAAAACAGTGATTGCACTGCACTTTTTTTACATTTGCTTTTGAAACCATTATAGGTTGGGCTTAGTGTTTTGGTCAGTGGTTTGCTTGGTGATCTGTCAAACCAATAGCCGATTCAGATGTTATCACTTGATTGAATGGGTGTAATCAGTGATTATCAGCTGATAGATATGGGCCAGGAGGGGCCTTCTGCATCTACTGGTAGGCTCAGAAGGCTGTTATCATCCATCCACAGGGTTATTCAGCTATAGATCACATACGGCTGCAGTTGGAAGTTAACAAGAATTATTTATAAAATTTTCCATTAACTGTATTTTATTAACTTCTACCCCTACCCCAACCTTAAACCCAACCGTCACAGTAATGTAAAAACAGATCTAGATCTGGAGTCTTCTCTATTAGTATAGCTGATTAACCATGTGGATGGATGATAACAGCTTTCTGAGCCTACTAGTAGGCACAGAAGGTCCCTACTGGCCCATATCTATCAGCTGATAACCACTGATAATGCCCATTCATTTGAGTGAGAATATTCGATGCGGGTGAAACCAAGCCTTTTCGTGGATATGTACAAAAAGGATGTGTATCTGAAATGTATAACAAAATTTACACTAAGTTAGCTATTTAAGATTCATAACAATATAGATAGTGCCCTCTAGTGGATTTGACATCTGAAACACGCAACGAAACGTACAGTACCTGGAGCAATGTATTTTATGTTTTGCAAAAATGTAAGCTGATTCACATAGCTGAGCCTGAGTTGAAATCCTATCAGCATTTAGCAATGGCTCACCAACAATAATATCTCTGGCCAGTAGAGATATAGTATAAAGAGCTCTGAGATATTGTAGGGAAGAGATGGGTGGCTTACCTCACTGCTCTGATGACGGTCTTCAGCGCAGGCGGCAGATCCTCCACCGACATGTCACAATGACATCCTTTCTCATCGAATGCTTCATCCACAGCAACGTTAGCCTCACCTGTGACACACATAATGACAAATTTCAAAAAAAGCAATTAGCACTTGGAGAATAATATGTCAGTTAATATGTCAAGCAAAAATGATATGTGAGTCACTACATGAAAATATCACCAAATGAAAAGAACAGGGAAAAAAATAATATGCAAGAGAAAGATAAACTAACAGTGGCATTCATTTGTCATTTATTTAAAAATGGCACTCCTACTCATCTGATAGCAACATCAGAGAAAAAAAAAACATTTGGAAAATTATTATACTAAGTAATAATAAGTACTGCAGGGCACATTCATTTGGATCGAAATGAAACCAGTGATATAAAACTTTTATTTTATTCACAGTGCCGTAAGGAAAACATTTTCACTTTTTTATTTCTTTTAAATAAAATTACATTTTTATTGAGCTGACAAGACATGTTGCCCTTTATAAATTTAAATAACAGTCTAAAAATCTAATTCTAATCAGTGTAAAATATAATTCCAACAGATGAGATGATGTTCTGCTATAGTATAGAAACTTCTATTTGTGTTCACTGTGATTTTTCCAGTAACATTCTGTGTGACTTTTGGGACATTTACACCACGGGAGCTCTAACGAGATGTGAATGCAGAATTAAGTACATTTCTGGACCTATGGAAGGTTATATGTGGCTACAGCTGTGATGTAAACCAGAGACTGTCAAAGGGAACATGTGCTGGATGTCCAGAATTAATCTTGCCCTCTGCTTCATGAAGGATTCCCACAGCCTGGCTAGAAAGTTGGCAATCGATCAGTCTAGTAAAAACGAAAGATAACGTATGTGCAGCCATAGGGCATAACTGAGGCTAAAAAAAATGAAGGTTTCTTGCTTGTGCTTGAAGGCAGAATGTTATTGATTCAAGAATTGTACTGTTTCTTCAAAAAGCTAACTCTAGAACAACCAGAATTTTATAACTGCTTGACTGGGCACTATTTTTGACCACACATACTGGACTGTGACAAATGTTATTTTTGTCGGGTCATATTTACGTTCAAAACTCCTGTTGAGGTTTTAAAATGAAGCTTTTTTTGGAACATTTAACAGGGTAAGAGCTGCTGCCCTAAACGTCATGAGCCTCATTTTGTATTTTTTCATCACAGAGAAAATGTTGTTTTCGAAAGTCTAAAATCCAACGAATATGGACTAAAGCAGAAATGTTTGTAAACAATGCTGTGAGTTTTGGAAATAACTAGATCTATTTTTTTTAATAAACAACATTTGGATTTTCAGATTATACAATATTGTGGAAACAATCCTGTGCAGTCAATACCTGAATTAAAATCCACAATTAATTTGATCGATTATGTTAAGAAAGATAATAGCTAATAAACATTAGGACAGAAAAAAAAAAACTATTAAAGCTAACTACAGATACACATGCCAAGTAGATCAATATTCATTTCATTCCTTTGTAAAATAAAACAAATTATGGGATATAATAATTAATTAAAAAAGAATGAACAGCCAACTATTCCAGCATATGTTTTGCGCAGCACATGGAAGGGCATCAGCTGAGTAAAACAAATTGTCTGTCACCTTAGAATTATAAGGTTCTATCTGACATTTTTTCAAAATTGAGTTATTGACATATTCTTATAAATTGACAACTTATTTACATTATGGGATGTTTTTTTTATAAGTTGTTTAAATTTTAAGATTTTTTATTTAAAATACAAATGTTACATATGTACTGTTTGCTATGGAATGCAAAAACTTTGAAGCTCAATATCTCAAAATCATTTAGAATGCAGATAGACCTTATAATTCCAAGGTGACGATGAATATATTAATGTACTGTGTGTATGTCATGTACACTGAAAAATAAATTAATTTGATAAAAAAATGAAGTTACAGTAAGAGATTGTAAACAATTTATATGGGCTGAATTTAAACAAATTAAATTTAGCA
>CAIGQQ010005934.1:738934-759003 GCA_903798035.1 Danio albolineatus | reverse complement strand
ATATGGTTTGGTTTCATAGTTTTGTACGAATACTACATTTTTATTCCCTAAACACAGTCTCTGTTGGTGACATTACGAGCAATGTGCCTCACAAAGAGATTATCTAAAACTCTGCTTTATGAAAAAAATAATATGCTAATAATAAGATTTGATTGCGCAGAGCAGCCTGGAAACCAGGAAAAACATTGGAAACAATTTCAATTATGCAAATGATTTGGAATTGATTTATTTATTTTTTTCATTTTTATTATTAATGTTGTATTTGGAGGAGTGACAATATACACAAGCGCTGAATTAATACTGTAATTAGTGTAGAGGCACTAGGCACAATGTGAGAATGGTTTTTGGTGTGTGTGTGTGTGTGTGTGTGTGTGTGTGTGTGTGTGTGTGCAAGGTTTACCGCAGGCAGTGTGAAGAAGGAGATGCCGAGCAAAGCAAAGCCAGCAGACAGCATTCGACCTGTCCAGGTCTTAGGAGTCTTATCTCCATAACCAATAGTGGTAAGAGTAATCTATTTAAAAAGCAAAAACACAAAAAAGTAACCACATATATATAATACATACAATATACTTGTAACTACATTATGGTTAAAATATATAGATACACACACATGTGGACAACTTTCAATGAACTTTACTACAATAGAGAATGACTGGATTTCATTTCAGAACGCACATTTAAAGATGTTTCTAAACAAAAACAAAAATGTAAACATATGTCCACTGTGTATGTGACCCGTTCCAGAATTGTGGGTATATTTAAGAATTTTCTATCTATTTTCCTTAGCCTGGAATGATAAACAACAAATGTATCATTTACAGTAAACTGAATCCATTATTAATGTAAACCAATGCAGAATGCTTGTGTGAAAGTGAACATGCTTTCAATTCTGCTAATTGTTGCTTAATTTATTTTAAATTATTATAATTTATTTCTTTTTTTTTTAACTTTGTATACCATAACAGAGTTGACAATAGAAGTTGACAATAACAGAGATGACATTTTCCACCATTTTTCGCTTTAGCTCACGATGCTGAATAGATACAAGATAGAAACAGATACACCAGAGCACGTCTAAAATAGAGCTTTATGTAATTCCATCATCTTATTGTTTTTAAAAAGCGAATGAGAAATTTACTGAAATATCCCAATGACAGAGTTGACAAATAATTAATCTATCATTAGTGTATCCTAAACATTTTGTTCAAATGAACGAGAGAAGAATATTGACATGCCTCAATGCCTTCCAGAGTTTCTCATCAGTGGACTTGACATTACTTGCAGCAAGTCACATGCTTTTTCTATCAGTGCTTTAAATATCTTTATAAGTTTTAACACAAATTGTATTTTTTTTACAACTGAAATTACAAATGATAAAAATATATGTGTCATGAAAATGAAGTGCCTCTGAAAAGAGGTACAGCGTAAGTCTTTAAGGCAAAATGTTCTTAAATACATAAGCAAACCTAATTGTAGAAATAACTAGATATACTTTTAACTGTTTATTATTTAAAACTGTTTCAGTGATTGATTTGCTGTAAAGATTAGAAGGTTTATCTATTGGAGATGAAAATAGTTCCCATAATTCTGTAATCACCCATGTATATGTATGGTATATTCACTTTTTTTATAATACCACAAAACAGGCTTTAACGATATTCCAAATAATTAAAACAGCATTAACTAGACATAGTGAAATGCACTATTTAAAATAGATTGCAGCTGAAAGAAACCATCTTCTTCCTCCCTACAAGTGAAATGGTCCTTTTAGATTATGGTTTTAGAGGGTGATAGCATGTCAAGCAGTTTGGCATCTGCCTAATGTTTCTGCAATAGAACTCTGACTTTGCATACAGAGTTTGACTGAATTTGATATAATTTAAAAGAGAGAAATGTATGCATGATTACACTGGCAAATATGTTTGTTTGTTTTTTTTAATATTAAATTCACAATTTTTTTGGTATACATCAAGTCTGGGTCAATTTAGCAATGCTGTACTACACAATTCTATATATATCAATATACATATATCTGTAGTCTCTTAATTTATGCATGAGAATGCCCTTTGTCTTTTTTCTCTTTGGGTTGAAAAATCCTGCCTGAACTCTATTCTCTGAACAGTCAAAGGCTGTCGAGCGAGACCAGAAATGGCGTCATTTTCTCAATTTGTGCCATCGTGATTACTTTCTATCTCCATGGAAATGGAATCTAATGGCGCCCTGTATAACCTTTATGGAAAAGGTTTCAATTTCCCAAACAAGGTAGAAGGCGATAATAAAAATGCTAAAAATGGGGTGAGTCTTAAATTATAAGTGAAATTTGATATCAAGGTTCATATTAAACTAAAACCAGTGTGCCTTGCAATTTTCAAGTAATGTTGGACATTAGCAAGAGCGGGAAAAATGGCCCAGAATAATAACTGTACAAGAGTCACTGAGGTGCTAGAACATGAATATGGCACCACATCAAATATGAATGAGTTGTTTTGTAATGCTCAGTATAGACCAGACTATTACCTGGACTCTGATAGAATGTACCATTACGTAGAAATGTGCAATGTGAAGACTCACCGTGCCCCACCATAATGCATCAGCATAGGTGGCAAAGTCTTTATTGAATTCCTTTTCCACCAGATAAACCAAGAAAGAGGAAAAGATGAGCACAAGGAACCCAATGTACCAGGCAGTGACCAGTTCCTATTAGACAGAGAAGCAAATATCGAGGACGTTTAGAGAAGATCAGCAGACCATGAAGATATTTACAAAAGTACAGAAAGTACTTTCAGACGTGGCTGCTTGACACAGACTGTCACTGCAAAAACAAATTGTGCTTTTACAATTGGTCTACTCATTTTACAGATAACAGTTAAAGCAATTTTAGATGACAATTTGATCAAGATCAAGTTACCTTGCTGTGTGCATAAACTACAGATCCCAGAAGCTTCCAAGTTCCTCCGCGGCGGTCCATGCGTACCATTCGCAGGATTTGTAAAAATCTTAAGCTTCGCAGTGCAGACGTTGCAAAAATGTTGCTCTGACTCCCCGCTGAAACCACAGCAACTGAGGCGATCAGCACTATAATGTCTGATGATTGGAGAAAAGAACAGAAAAAATAAATTTTTAGAAGGCCTTTTACATGAGTAAAATGTGTACTGACATGATCACAGAAGATTGCATGTAAAATACCAAATTATTTAATTTTGTTACATGGACAATTTGATTCTGACAGGTCGAATGTTTTCTTTTTTTCCATAAGAAAAGTCATCACAAAATAAATCTTAACCTTCTCATTCCCAAGACAATGCTAACATTTTTTTTTTACTGAGGCTGTTAAAGAATAATATATTCATCTCTATGATATCTACATTTTCTTCCCCTTCTCAGTCTAAAAGTTGCAACTGAGTTCCTAGGTGACCTGTTCTTATAATAATTACGCTGTAAATCCCATTGAACAAAGCATCCATTAATTAATGGAGCTCAACCTTTGTGACTTGAAGGCCACCTATTATATTTCCTCCAGCATTTCTGCTGTAATTATGTCAAAGCTGCTTTTTTCCTCTTACATATTTTTGAAAAGCAAAAACGGTGAACAATGATGTATTAAAGTAATGGACTGTGATTCTGGAACTGTTGTTATAAAATGAAATAAGTACGATTTCAGTTTAAATATATACAGTATTTACATTAAATTATACGTATTCTATTATCCTGAAAAGCTTTATATACTATTTAAATACACAGTACATAATAA
The DNA here is from genome assembly GCA_903798035.1 of Danio albolineatus. Classification (NCBI taxonomy): domain Eukaryota; kingdom Metazoa; phylum Chordata; class Actinopteri; order Cypriniformes; family Danionidae; genus Danio; species Danio albolineatus. The sequence goes on along the minus strand of CAIGQQ010005934.1, from coordinate 755,252 downwards.
AATAATTTGAAAACTTTTAAAGTCAAAATGTCTTGCCTTTGTCAAGAACAACTGCTGTAAATCAATAAAAAACTGAAAATTGTCAATACCATTTACACTACCTGACAAAAGTCTTGTTGTCAATCACAGTTGTAAGAGCAACAAATAATAACTTGACTTCTGGCTGATCATTTGGAAAAGTGGCAGAAGGTAGATTTTTTTTCTGATGAATCATCTGCTGAACTGCATCCCACATGGAACCCACATGGACCCAAGATTCTCACAGAAATCAGTCAAGTTTGGTGAAGGAAATCATGGTGTGGGGTTGCATTCAGTATGAGGGCATGCGAGAGATCTGCAGAGTGGATGGCAACAGCCTGAGGTATCAAGACATTTGCAAATCATATACTATTCAGTTCACATGCTTTAAAACCCTCAGTCTGTTCAATAACCAGAACAGTTGTATTTGCCTCAAGAAGCGGACTAATGTTTATAGTATATAATATGTTTTACACTAAAAAAGGCGCACTGCAATATATATATTCAATGTTGCTCCTTGCACATTTCACAGAGGCTTCAAAGACTGAATATAGCCATGGTATTGCGCAAGGAACCATGTGGAGGTATCAAGACATTTGTGCTGATCACTATATTACAAATCACAGGAGAGGGCAAATTCTTCAGCAGGATAGTGCTCCTCATACCTCAGCCTCCACATTAGAGTTCCTGAAAGCAAAGAAGGTCAAGGTGCTCCAGGATTGGCCAGCCCAATCACCAGACATGAACATTATTGAGCATGTCAGGGGTAAGATTAAGAAGGAGGCATTAAAGATAAATCCAAAGAATCTTGATGAACTCTCAGAGTCCTGAAAGAATGCTTTCTTTTCCATTCCAGATGACTTTATATTCTATACTGTACATTATTTCTGTTAAGAGACAAGACTTTTGTCTAAGCAAAGTGAGCCTTACTGTCCTAATTAAATCATAATAAAAAATTAATAAATCAAGGCATGATTATGCCTTATTTTGGTTTATTTTGTTAAATTAAGTGTAGTCTAGAGGTCTTTGCCTTTCATATAAGCCATTTCTGATACCAACTGTTAAACTAGAAGTCAAGTTATTATTTGTTGTTCCTAAAACATGGATAGGCGACAAGACTTTTGTCAGGTAGTTTAACTCAAGGCAATGAATGTCATCTCCTCATCTCCAATGTCTCAAATGGGATTTCCCAGAGAAACACAGCCATTCTGTTATTATGAATCGATTAAAAAGATTGATTTCCAAACTGTTATCTTGCCCAAATTATCTGTGGGAAAAGAGGGAAAAAACAAGAGTAGGACACGGGAAGTTCACACAGAAACCACATCCACTTGGAGAAGCGACATCAACCCCTCAAAGAACACAAACAACTCCAAGGCACTGCTCAACTGCAATAATATTTTCTTTCTCTTTCTGATCCCCCTTCTAATTTCTTATATTCTTTGTAGTTGATGAACTCAAAACTTTCCAGAAAAACTGGGCTTCATGCTCCTCCACTCTCCTCCTTTCTGCTGTCATTCTCAGTCAAATCAACGCGCTACATGTGTTCTTAAAGTCTTCAGGGAGTCTCGATCTGGGAGGGAAAATGCTTATTTAGGTGTACAAGTGCTCTCTAGATGTATAAATTATGACACCGTTATCCAGCACAGCAGAAAGATGACTCATGAACTCAATGAAAAATACATTAAGCCTCCACAGACCACCATCACACTCCAGAATCAGCGCTACTGGAAACTGATTCTGTTCCACTATCTTATAAACAAACTTTAAAAATGATGTAGTATTATGGAATTAGGGGTCCATAAGCCAGTGCAACTTTTTCAGCAAGTACTATCTAACAGGATCCTAAAAGTTTATATTGGATTTAAAATAGCTTTTGAGTGCAAGATTTTCAGTGAGGTCAGCTTTAGATATTGCACCGCCTGATGGAGAAATATAGTTATATGATACTGTATATGAAAATAAAATGATTCTGAATGACAGAATAAGTTGACAGTAATTTGACGATTTTTTTGCCAGCAAACTAAATCTGAAACATATGATTTCTATTTTAGCGGTGCACTAACTTTGAGAACAGACAGGGGACACTCATTTGTGGTCTTTCTTTAAACCGCTGAAGGGTTTTCCTGCGTTACAACAATATAACATACATCATCATCTGAACACCATTCATTCCCTGACAGGGTTCATTCATCAGGTTAACACACAAATACCATCTAATGGAGGCTAATGACTTTTTGAATCAATTAGGAAACATGCACGTAATGTAAACTTACCAAATACATGACTGAATATGTTTATTTTGGAAACAGCTTTTCAACCCATTTGTTATAAAACACACACACACTAAAAATCAAGATAAATATCTTATAAATGCAGTACTTCTTAAAGCATGTAGCTGCAAATCATATACAATTCAGTTCACATGCTTTAAAACCTTCAGTCTGTTCAATAACCAGAACAGTTGTATTTGCTTCAAGAAACGGACTAATTTTTATAGTATATAATATGTTTTACACTATAAAAAGGCGCACTGCAATATATATATTCAATGTTGCTCCTTGCACATTTCACAGCGGCTTCAAAGACTGAATATAGCCATGGTATTGCGCAAGGAACCATGTGGAAGTGAGTTTATTAATTGATGATAGCCTTGTAGTCACGATTTAAGTGAAATTAAAAGTGCCTTAGACTCTGCATCCACTAAAGTTTGTTTTTCCCCAATGCAAGCATTTTATTTGCTTTTAGTTTTCAGCATTAACAGAACAGCGAGGCACTGGGATTTTATTTTCTATCTGTGAGATAATGAATAATGTTTAGCTTTGAGTAAAATGCAGCACTTGTTAATGTCATTTGAGCCAGCCACCCAATCACAGTGCAGACAATACATAAGATAAATAAATATTGCTCTACACCGTGTTTAACTTTTTTAATAAATAGTCCGAAAATACTTTGTTGGACACACAGACATACTGTCAAAAGCTTTTGTTTCAGCTAAAAACTGCAGCGAATTATGTTTCAAAAGTTTTATAAACCAACTGGTATAGAAGCAACCCCTTCAGTTTAACAACACATGCTTTTACTTGCTGGTTTCTGTTAGATTCACTGCCCAAACCTCACTTCCATATGGGTCACGGCACCAACGTAACCCCTCTTTAGCACTAATAAGAAGGCTAAAGATCACAGCCTCAAGCATCAGTCGCTTTTACTCACACAGCTCCTACTAGCTGACTTCCATTACAGAGGCATGTTTTTGCCTGCCTAATAACCCCCATTTGCCTGCCTATCTCACTATTCATTCATCACAGTAAATATAGTAAGTATTCCCGGTAATTTATTCAAATTATTTAGTCCCAGCTGTCTCTTGAGTGTCTCTTGCATTATATGGTAGTGGAAAAGTGTATTGTACTGTATGTTATGTATATAGTGTTCATTAAGCATTTATGAGGTTTATTTATGTTTATTAGGGAAGACGAAGAGTATTCAAGTACAGCAATTTAATTTGTGTAAAATTACACAAGTATAAACACTATTTTTAATATTTGTTAAACCTACAAAAGTTAGGGTGTCTGAATGTTTTAAGCTCTCTGGGAATGTTTAGGCCTTTACCCAGTAACAGGCCTTAAAAACACATCCGATGAGTGATAAATGCTCACTTTTATTCATTCCTTAATTCATTTTCTTTTGGCTTAGTTCCTTATTTATAATAGCCAACTATTCTGGCATATGTTTTACACAACAGATGCCCTTCCAGCCGCAACCCAGTACTGGGAAAAATATTTCAAATATTGGTGTCTGGTCAATTATTACCCAAACTTGACATCACACAACATGCGTGCACGTCACAGTGTTTGCTGTAGCAAATTATTGTACTTTACATATGTTCTTTAATGCTTTATTGTTATGCTTGTACAGTGTAATAATAACTGACTCAGTGTCCTTGATGAACCAACCTTTGCTAGTCATTGGGTTTGTGTTCACAATACACTTACAAAAGGAAACAGGGAGCAAAATGAAACACAATATTAAAAACCTCAAAGGACATTTGGTCAGCACACATAGACACCTTATTCCCATTATTAATGACGTTCATTACTCTCACTGGTCCCCACTTAGATCGATAGGATGAGGGCTAAGTGTTAGCACTTAAGAACAGACACCGCAAGCACCTACACACACTTTTAACAAAGCAAGACATTATTAATAGCAAAGCCAGAATTAATGAGCTCGCGCGGTGTAACAACAGTCTGGAGAACATTAGACAGGATTAGAGGTCACTGAATGAGAGCTGTTTGCTGAAGTGGATTTGGAGGTTTTTGGCAGCCACTACTGGAGGATGCTGAGTAAAAGGTTTGAGGTCAAGGGGTAAGTACAGTAACGTTATTTTACAGGCATGAGACCGTACCTTAATGGTGATCTACAGTTATGTGGCTGTTGCCTTGGTTACTGAGGAATGAACACGGTTTGTGTCATCTTGGAAGGATGAAACTTGCTAGACTGGAGAAATGCATTTGTGATGGAGGCCAGTTTTATTAGTGTTACTAGTAGCTGCCAAAACATATGACTGGCTTGATTTTATGAACTAGGACTGGGAATATACTGTACATCTAGGATTCATTAATGCATTAGTGAATAAAAATAATAATACTGTGGTCTATTATTACAATTTTAAAGCCAAATAATAGATATCTAAACATAGACAGTTTGGCTAAAACAAAGCAAAATTTGGATTGTCAGCGAATATCTAATAGACCTCTAGGAACAGCCTAAAATTAGACTAGTCATTAAATACACAGTAATAAATAATTACACCTGTGAAGTCTGTCTAATCTGTGTATTTGATAGTCTGATTTTGGGCTATTCATAGATGATTAGATATTGACTGACAGCCCAAATTTAGCTTTGTATAGCCAAGCTATCTATGTTTAGCCATCTATTAGTCGTCTATTTCTTTTAAATGCAAAATAAAATAAAATAAAATAAAATATAATATAATAAAACGCTTGCTGGGTTTTGTTATTTAGTTTAATCAGCATTTTTTCTGTTTTTTTTTTAATATGCCTGCAGCAATTCTTAAACTATAATGGTGGAAACTCTGTTAGAGTTTATTAATTATTGCTCTTAAACTTTTTATTATAGTTTATTAGTTGTCTAAAATTGAAATTGTGTATTTATAACAGTATATTTTACGGCTAGCAACTAATCAAAAAAGTTTTTTAGATAAGAATAACCTTATTGGAACTCATTCTGGCATCTACCTGTGGCTCAGATGTTTGTTTCCATAATGGTTAACATGAAAACAATACTTGTTTTGGTAAATCTAATGGTCAGTCTTTAGTCTAATAAAACCTGCTATTTTTTCTGAACAAACATATTTGCATATTGTTGTTCATTAAATATTATGGTTGAATCAACAATACTTTACATAAAAAATAATAGTATTTAATAGTATTTAATAACTTTGTATTGCAACAGCCTGTGCTTCTTGTGATGATTAACATTTCATGTTACAATGTTCAGCAATCAGATGGTGGCAGAGACTACTGAATGAGTCATTTGTAAAGATTTTTTCTTTTTTTAATTGAAAGGGATCAAAGGCAGCGTTGTCATGGAAAATGCCCCTGACAGTTGAAAACATAGACTGACTTTTTTTCAGAAAACCATTACTCTTTTATTCACTATTTTCCTTGATATTTCTTGTTATCTGTCACAATCACCAGCGATCTAACCACCGTAGACATTCACATTCACACGAACTACAATCCTGCCTAAAAATGAACTACAGATCCAGCCATGCAGCACAGACACACCTGCTCCTAGTCACCATTGATTACACTCCCACAGCTGATACTGCTCATGAACTGATTACATGCAGGAGTGTAATCCATGGTGACTAGGAGCATGTGTGTGCATGTGTGTGTGTGTGTGTGTGTATGTGTGTAGTTTGTGTAAATGTGAATGTACTTCAGCAATCTATGATGGTTAGATTGCTGGTGATCATGACATTATCAATGTTAAAACCTATGTATTGCCTTTTTTTGGTTGTTTGTTTATTTCAACCAACTAACTAACTATGGTGCTTTTTTCTTTAAATTTTACCATGTGTTCTTGCATGTAACAAAAATAATAATGATAAAAATAAAAATAAATAAATAAAAATGAATTAATAATAATAGTAATAATAATAATAATAATCTACAAACCAATAATAACCAACACCATCTACTACAGAAAACATTGTAAATGTGTGAGTGGGCAAAATAACAATGAACAGCATTTCCTAATACAAAAATGACCTCATAATCTCATTTATTCTCAAGTTCCAAAACTCTGATCTTAAACAGTAAAGACCTTAACAGTAAAATGCTCTCATTTCATTTTTGGAAAGTTGTGCAATGAATTCTCACCTATGACACAGAATGGCTTCCTTGCAAAGCGAAGTCGTCCCTGCCATCCTCTGTAGCGGCAACAACAACCAGCAGACCAGATGCGAATGATGTACTCCAGCCCAAACACGACGATCATCACAAACTCCTACAAAAATAAAAACAACAAATTGGTTTTGTGGGTGTACATGGATGTTCTATGGCTGGCTGTGACAACGAAAACTAAATAAATAATAGTTATTTAAATATTTTGCCTGTATTGCCTCTACGTTGTGACATTATTTACAAAATGTATTATTAATTTTAATAATGGTAATAATATTAATAGTAATACTAATAATAATAATAAGAAGAAGACGAAGAAGAAAAAGAAGAAAGAAAAAAATCTAAAAATTATTATTATTATTATCAATGAAAATTAAATAGTTATATTGATGGTACCGCTACTGTTACTACGACTACAACTACTACTAATAATAACAGACTAAAATGAATCAAATTATCATAGTTTTCAAACAATTATGCCAATTAAATGATAACTGAAGTAAAATTACCAAATTAAAAAAACAACTAAATAAACTAATTAATACACATATTAACAAATCTAATTTAAAAAGCTGTGAGACAAATCTATGATATAGACATGCAATTGTGTTCATAATAATCGTGTTATTGCCAAACTATAAAGCCTATACAAACATAGGCTCACAATACAACATTTGGATCTCCCTAATGCACACAGGAAGAAGCAGATGTCAGCTTATATGGATCTCCTGATTCCACAGACAGAAGTCAATTTGAAGACAGTATGTTGACTTACATCCCGTATTTGCATTACATTAGAGATGCAGCACTGTGACAGAATAAAATGTGCTGCATTATGCTGCCATTCGCCTTTAGCCTCAGAGCACCGACTACTGATCATACAGATCATGTTTGGGGTCAGCTGAGTCAATAAGGCAGATCAAGTCAATTTGTATTGCCATCATTACAAATACACAAACCAGCAGGCTTTCAGAAGCAGAAAAACAATAACACAAACCTTTGATTTAGTGTTCCAGCCTCTCACCTGTGGCTGGCTATTGTCAGGGCTTTGTAATCAAATAACTATTGACAATATTCCAGCAAGCTGAATTAAAGCCACAGGTCAGAGTCTAGCAAACAACATCAGGGCTTAATAATAATGTTTGCATTTCTACTGTGATTTGACTTATTTGGTTAACCTGACCAGTGTTGTACTATTAAAAATGCTTCGTTATGCTTTTCAGATGAACTGTAACAGCTTATTCTGAGAGTAATATACTGTATATGTTTGTGTAAAAGCTCAGCAAAGATTTTCACAAATTCTGAAATTATGGTTACTACTCCATTCTTTTTAAAAAAATTTTTTATCTCACATAAAACCTCTGTGGTGATTTTACAGATTCTAGATCTTTTAATAACAGACCTATGGCTAATTTGGTTCTTGAATTAAGTTTGTAAATCAGATTAAAATGTCTGGATGAATTAATCTGAAATTACTGCATGTGCTCGTGTTTATTGTGAAGGACAGATCAATAGATCGTCCAAAACACAACCGCATAATGAAGTCATCTAAATAATATTCAATTATCAGCCATGTGAGCAAAATGACATAAAAGCACCAGAAGATGAAACGGTTTGTTAAATGAGCTTTTCACAATTTACAGGTTTACAATTTTGTGTGTCAAGAGTATTATATTTACGGCAGCAATTTGTTTAAATTTACCTATTTTTTTCTAGATGTTACAGAATTGAATGTGCTTACTATTTAAATTTATTTAAATGTCAATTTTTCATGTGCGCATGATTAAACTATATTTCTAGAATTATTTCTTCACAAATAAATATCTCAATGAGAGTTACCTTTATGTTTAACCTATATCTGAAGAGTTTGATTGCAAAACGCGATAAACGCCATTTTTGGATTTTATTATTGGAAATCACTGTTCAGATGTTCCTTAATCTATGTGTGAATTGCTGTCAGTAACACAATTTAAGAATGAAATTTTTAGGCCTACTACAAAATTAATTTTTTCACAAAACGCGATTTCTGCCAGACCAGTTTCTTTGCAAAATGCGATATAACAGTTATATAACTGTTATATATAGAACAGCTATATGCGCAAGCTCAGCATCCCCTGGCAGGAGAGTCACCGCTGGCACCGCTACAAAGTGCTTCGAGTTTGCTCATTGATTTAACGATAATATCAAAACAAAAAGCAGATGTTCTTAAAAAGAGGATTCACTAGGCTAACTAAAAACGTTTGCCATTTAATTGTTTATACTGTAGGCGAGCTGTCAGTCACAGGCTACGTCTGTCTGTCAGTCTGAGAGTCAAAGCTTCAGAGTCGAGCTAACCTTATGGATTTTGATGACAGATTGGAGCCGGTCATTCCAGCTGCATAATAATAACAGTAATAATCATAATAATAATAATAACTTATTATTATTAGAACAGTGAAATAAGTCATTAAATATGACAGGACGAGGCGAGCTTGTATTTGTGGACTCGGTGCAACAGAAACTGCGCCATCGCCGCTCCACCTGCTCTGATCATACAGGTTTTCAGCAGTGGTGTGAAAGGAGCCTTCACTCTTTCTGTAACAAGCTACAAGTCAACTTAATCTTACTTATCTATATTATAACTAATTACAATTAGTCCGAAGCTGTTTAAGATACGATAAACATAAGAAACGATAAACATCCTGCAGTTTGTTTGCTCTGACAGCTCAGCCGGTATGTTGTAATCCGATCTTTTCATTCAGGGACTGCCCTGTATTACTGGCACACGCCATAGTCACATCATATCTATTGTGGCATTATGTTTTTGAATATTATGAATATTTACGATCTATTGGTAAATTATTGTTTAAAGCCATTGTTTAAAGCCAATGGTGGCCCAGCAAAAAAAAAAAAAAAAAAAGTTATGTTAGGTCATGTTATATTGTGTACGTTCTGGCCAAAACTAACTAACTAACTAACTCAGAATCTTATTATTAATAATCAATCTTTGTATATAGTGTTCCATATAGTTTTTATTAATTTTAATCAATTTAAGATGTTTGACAATGTTAAGATAAATATGTTGCATTTTGGCATGCTTTTTGACTAATTTATGAACTATTTATGGACATAAAATTCTATAAAAAAATATCCTGGATTTGAAGAATATGTGTACCTGGCCTTCACTGAGCTGAAGTAATAGTTTAACGTACAGAAATTGTGAATAAACTTGACTGTTGATGTCTTCAATAATAATGTCAAATAACCAACATTTCTCAAAATGCATATTTCTTCTTTTGCAACGAAACTCTTCATCTACAGTTAAGTCAGAATTAGTCAGAATTATTAAACCACCTTCGAATTTATTATAATTTTTTAAATATATTTCCCAAATGATGTTTAACAGAGCAAGGACATTTTCACAGTATGTCTGATAATATTTTTCTTATTTGTTTTATTTAGGCTAGAATAAAAGCAGTTTTTAATTCCTTAAAAACAAATTTTAAAGTCAAAATTATTAGCCTCTTTATATTTTTTTTTCCGATAGTCTACAGAACAAACCATCGTTATACAATAACTTGCATAGTCTACCTAATTAACCTAGTTAAACCTTTAAATGTCACTTTAAGCTGTATAGAAGTGTCTTGAAAAATATCTAGTAAAATATTATTTACTGTCATCATGGCAAAGATAAAATAAATCAGTTATTAGAAATGAGTTATTAAAGCTATTATGTTTAGAAATGTGTTTGTGTCTCCGTTTAACAGAATTAGGGAAAAAAAATAAAAAGGGGGCAAATAATTCAGGGGGTTTAATAATTCTGACTTCAACTGTATATCGCAGAAAAAAATTAGGTATAAAAGCTTTTCAAAGTCTATACTAGCACAGCAGTTTTAAATGATTTTAATAAGATTTTGAAATATTATTTTACATTATTGTTATTTTTACCTATTCAATGAAATACTCTTGTAAGAAAATATCTGCAGTTTCTTGGAACATGTTTCAGTATTGCCTTTGCCTCAAATTATATAATATAATCCTGTTTATATAAAATAAGCCTGCTCCCTAGCAGGATTGAGCTTACCAACCTGTTGCTCTGACAACAACTCCTGGATGAGTTTGGATGAAGAAAACTACCATGGATTATGTCAAACAGTCAACAATCAAATCCCGGTAATTGAGTAATCCAAACACTGTATACCCAGATTTCTGAGATGCAACCATGAGACATTTTCTAGTTCAGTAGTCAAAAGAGCATTGAAATCTGTCCTACGATTAAATAAAAATAAAGAAGAAATGGGCACAACATTTTGTTTATTAATTTCCCAGTCAGACAAAAAATAAACAGGCTTTCACCCAACTGTATGATAAATGCACTTCCCATATAGTAAAATATTTCTGGCCCAGCTTAGGCCCACAAAATCATATTTTGCTTGGACCAGATGCCACCGTGAATTATGGTACATGACTGGACTAAGTCTGGCTTCCAGAAAAGGGCTAAACATGGACCATATCTGGGCCAGGTCTCAGCGAAGTTCATTTTCGAAGCAACCTGATTTTAGCAACCTAGAATTTTTTACTTACTCAAAAGTAATTCAAATGTATTTTAAAAGTGGGTCAAGATAGGTCAAAATTAAATGGCCCACATATCTTTTTTTTTTAACATCTGGGCTAATACTAAATTTGACATCTGGCCCGTGTCTTGTGTGCCGCTTCAAAGACAGTGCCACCTCTGCTAAACCCTGGCCATGTTTGGCCCACATTCCTGTATGCCAGTGTAGGATGAATGCCTGGGCAAGATTTATGCCAAATCTGGGCCAGAATTTTTTGCTACCTGGGTTATTGTCTTCAAACAGAATAAACAATTAGGAAGGGGAAAGTTGCGCTGGATCTTAACAAACATCTTCAAAGTTTAAAAAAAAAAGCTGAGGTCTTCGAAGTTGTCAAGTTGAAGCGGTTTATTGTTACAGCAGAGATGGTCGATCGAGCTCTCTCCTCCCTAATGTTCAAAAACCCACAGTTTGTATACAGTTTCTTATCCATAGTTATCATGAGATATGATGTAACATCAGCCTATTCCCGGCTCTAATAGGCTCCTAGCGTTTTAATCAATGGTTGTATGTTTTTCTGTTTTTACCTATCTTAAAGGTCAAAAAGCATGTCCTTACAATCATGTGTTTTGCATATGATCATGTTGTTTTTGTCTTGGACAATCAATACAATTATCTAAATGTATTGCATACGCTGTGTCTACATGTTCTTACTTGGGTGCATGACCTGCTGTGCTTAAGTTATAAAGCCCTGCATGTCTGCGTGTTTCCTCCTCATTACTTAAATGTGTGTATATTTAATAGTAATCTATATTTTAATAGTGGCAGATTATAGTGATTACATAAATGTTTCTCTATAAGTTTCTCTATAATTCTCTCTATAATTCTCCTATAGTAGTAATTCAAGTGTTCCTGTACAAGCCTATGTAGCTTTATAATAGATTTGAACAACCCCAGCCTTTGTGTCTGAAAACATAGACTACGACATGGAAGAGTTTGGTTTGTGTTATCAACATGCTGTGAAAACCAGTCCACATTTAATTCACATCTAAAGGATGATGATTCACATCCATCGAATTGACAGAATATAACCAAAAGCATTATTATTGGTCATATTACTGTGCTCACAAGCCTCAGAAGCTAAAATTCACATATGGAAATGGGTGTTTGCTTTCCAACTTTACACCAATCACAACACAACTGGCCAGTCAAAGTTCAGCAGTTTTAGAAATTAGGGGTTTATGAAAATGAATTGGCAAACAATTACCAATATTCTGAGAAAGAAGCAATGCTCTGATGTATATTGTGAGAAAATGAATGTGTTTTTTGACCTTGGAAGGATATAACTTTGTAGATTTGTTGTTCTAAACAAAATTAGGAAACTTTAAGACATAACTTTAAGTCATATAGAGGTGCGGAATTAGCATTCAGGTGTGTGTGGGGACTCATCATGAGGCAAATAGAAGCTGCCTTTGGTGGGTAGCAGAGAAAAGCACTACATAATGGGCTATATAGAAAATGTTGCCTGCTGGAGCACAGATCAATCTCAATGAGTGTTGCAAATGGAATTTAAAATAGGCACCAACCCCACAAAAAAGAGACCTGATAGATGGAGTAAAAACATTGCATATACAGTTGAAGTCAGAATTATTAGCCCCCTTGAATTGTTAGCACCCCTGTTTATTTTTTTACCCAATTTGTGTTCAACTGAAAGGAGATTTTTTTACACATTTCTAAACATTATAGTTTTAACTCATTTCTAATAAAGCATTTCTTTTATCTTTGCCATGATGACAGTAAATAATATTTTACTAGATATTTTTCAAGACACTTCTATACAACTTAAAGTGACATTTAAAGGCTTATCTAGGTTAATTAGGTTAACTAGGCAGGTTAGGCTAATAAGGAAAGTTATTGTATAATGATGGTTTGTTCTGTAGACTATCGGGAAAAAAAGCTTAAAGGGGCTAATGATTTTGACCTGAAAATGGTCTTTGAAAAATTTTAAACTGCTTTTATTCTAGCCAAAATAAAACAAATAAGACTTTTTCCGAAAGAGAAAATATTATCAGACATACTGTGAAAAAATCCTTGCTCTGTTAAACATAATTTGGGAAAATTTTAAAAAGAAAAAAAATTCAAATGTTTAATAATAATCCGATAAACTTCAACTGAATCTTCAATGCCAAGTCAATGTCATCCGTTAAATGTACAAAACCAAACATTACCGTATTTACATATCTGTAAAAAATCACAAAAACGTTCTATATCCCAAATTAACCTAGAACAAGAAGAAAATATAACACTTTAATGGTTACAGTTTAGATCAGTTTAAGGGTTACAGTGCAGTTTCAAAATACTAATTAATTAAAATTCTACATTTTAAAGGTTTGCCATTATTCTTCTAACCTCTACATTTTACCAGTCTTTCTGTAAAAAAGTCTTGAATAACAAAAAATAAAAATGAAAATAATAATAATAGTAATAAAAAAGATAAAATAGATTATCATTTCACATAAATATATCAGTTACACTGTAAGGCAATGGAAATTTTTTTTCTTCCATATTTTCCCTTTTTGTAACCAAAAAAACAAACAAAACAAAACAAAAAAACAATGTTTAGACAAAAATAAAACCTTTGTGATTAACAGTCTAATGCAAATTTAAGTTTAATGTTCATTAAATACCATTTGGATCATCTAAAGTAGGTATAAACATTTTAAAAGTTTGGATATAATTGTTGTGACAGTTAATGGTCAAACAGTACAGTACAGTTTTATTTGTATTTTGACACTGTATTCCAGCTCTTACCAAAATCAGAAGACTCTGAGAGGCCATTTCCTGGTGATCTGGGATAGTAGAGAAGACAGACAAAACCAAGCAGCCAAACACCAGCACAAACCTGAAGACAAAAGAAGGAAAACAAAATGTTTATTTAATGATTCAGTGAAAGATTTTTATCAAACATGAAAGCAATTTGATATTGATTTATTCAAGCATTTTAAAGTTTCAGTTTCCTTCAGATTTCTTTTATTTTTATCCCCTTTCAACTCTACAGAAATATCTCTGGCAGATTTAAGACACTAATCTGAAATCTTCATCCAAACATTTCCAAATTTATGTCCAATAACGTTAATTTTCCATCATCAATAAGAAATATGGCATGAGGAAAACTGCTGTTCAAAGAACAACTGTGCCTGGAGATTTGCATTATTGACCCCTTCAAACAAGGGGTTGGAGACATCTGTAGTTGATAACTGAACTTCTACGTCAGCTGCCTGCTCTCTCGCTTCCAATCCCTCTCTCAATCTTCAGATTTATCCCTTTTGCTCCATGTAATCTGGTTCCCACTCTCTATTTTTCACAATTAGTAGTCCATTTCCCTGCAAATTCTCATGCCTCCCTCCTTGTCTTGCTTTCATTCTGCCTTTCTTTTATTTTCACCCAAGTACTGTAAGTAAAAAGACACCAAGGGCATTTATGAAATGAGGGGCATTTATAAAAATAAATAAATAAACAAACAAATAAATAAATAAATAAATAAATAAATAAATAAATAAATAAATAAATAAATAAATTAATTAATAAATTAATAAATAAATAAATGTAAAAAATAAGTTTCAGTTACATGTAAATAATGGGGGTATGTTACATGAAAACAATACAAAATCAGGAAAGTTTTTGGAAAGTTTTGTGAACAGATGGTGTAATAAACCATAGACAAAAAGTCACCACATTTAGAAAATCATGTTTTTAAACAATAATGGTAAAGGTTTTAAAAACTTGCAATAAGCCCACTGTCAACATGCAAAATGCATGCAATTTAGTTTTTAGCTGAAAATAGTTTTGTGTACACACCTGCCTATTACTGTATATGTCATTCACAATCTAGTTGCTAATCTAGCTGTCTAACCAAGCATAATTGCTTGTTCACACTTATATTTGTCCCATTCATTCATTAATTTTCTTTTCGGCTTAGTCCCTTTATTAATCCGGGGTCGCCACAGCGGAATGAACCGCCAACTTATCCAGCATTTGTTTCACGCAGCGGATGCCCTTCCAGCCACAACCCATCTCTAGGAAACACATCCATACATTCTTATTCACACACATACACTACGGACAATTTAGCTCACCCAATTCACCTCTACCGCATGTCTTTGGACTGTGGGGGAAACCGGAGCACCCGGAGGAAACCCACGCAACCACGGGGGGAGAACATGCAAACTCCACACAGAAATGCCAACTGGCCCAGCCGGGGATCGAACCAGCGACCTTCTTGCTGTGAGGCGAACGTGCTAACCACTCGGCCACCGTGGCGCCCTATATTTGTCCCAATATATCTATTTCCCAAATCCCATATCATTTTACCAAAAGAATCACCATGTTCAATCACTCAAACTTTGATAAAACCCATATTCTAAAACCTATCAAGCTGACCTCTAACATACAGCAGAGCCTCACACCCTAAGGCATATAAAACACTTCCCTATGACCTAATACAAGTGGACAGAACTGAATAGATCAGAGAAAACACGACCTTGGCTGACCCTATGACTGAGATGAACAGTCTTTGCTTTGCTGTGCAGTTTCATGTTGATGCAAGAATCATTAATCTTAGAAAATACAGTACTGTGCCTTTTTCTGTATGTTTCTACAGTTCTGCTTTGCAAAATTATCATTAAAACTAATTAAGCATCATCTTCATCACAAATGTTTACAGAAGTTTCCCCCTGCAAGTCTGAAATTTGGAGATCTTGAGACTCTTTATAGTGGCGCCATGTGCTTGAGCCGGACTCTGTCTAAACTGACCTGAGTAAACTAGACGAGGCTGTAATTTAAGAGCTTATAAAACAGGGGTTAAAGGCTTGATCTAGCATCGGTGTGGTGTTTGTGCGAAAGCAGTGGGCGTTATGGGGCGCCTCACCCTTTGACCTGGCCTCTGCTCAGAAACTGCGGCCGAGCTCCACTACAGAGAACACAGGGCAGAGGGCAGGGGCAGTGTTTTCCATAGGCTGTCATATGGCAATGTCGTTGCTGCATGTCTGGATTTACTCATAATTCCAGTTCTCACCGAATGCACCCATGTGATTAGAGCATTCAGTGTGTCACGTGATCAGTTGCTAAATTCAAATCTGCTTTACAGTGATGGCTGCCACTGAGCCAGAGTAAATCGTGCATGGCACTTTTCATGAATGACTTCATTAGTATATTTAAGCAAATATGCTTCAGGCAATTAAATACACAAGTACTAGCAAAAGATAACATTTGGGGTTTGTAACATACTCAATGATATCTATCTATCTATCTATCTATCTATCTATCTATCTATCTATCTAT
>CAIGQQ010005934.1:723596-738924 GCA_903798035.1 Danio albolineatus | reverse complement strand
TATCTATCTATCTATCTATCTATCTATCTATCTATCTATCTATCTATATATATATATATATATATATTTATTTTTTTATTTTTTTAAATTTTACACTAGAACTATACCGTGGCTGTCATTTTGACCATTTTCAATGTGTTGAAATAAAACTCACATATATATAATACCCTGACTTTTCCAAAATATTTGTATATTTCTTTCTAACATTATTGTTTTTATTAAACTTACTAAACACAAAAGAGCTCTGAGTGTTTAAACCTTCAATTACCATTGCAGTCAAAATGACTGCATGCATTTCTGTTGGCTAGCAGTTTCCTGCTAACATAAACATAAATTTCTGGTAGCAAAAAACATAACTTTACTTGAGATATGTCTTTCAAAACAGTATATTGAATGTCGCGAAAAAGCCTTCTCCCGTGCTTGTGAAAGTGAAAATAAAACTGAGGTCTAGAAGCATAACTACAATAGGCTGTATTATCACAGATATTGTATTTTTATGGTAAAAAACTTTCAATTCTAGTTGCTCCTGTGTTACTGATCAATGTGCTTTATTTACATCAGATACACACTGTTTAGGTTGCTAGAATGCTCAGGTTATTTTTCCAGTTAAACAGTTACTTCCAGCACAATTTTTTATATATTTTGTGAGTTGTTAAATTAGATGAATAAGCATGTTGTAAATCCAACAGCTTTTGGTTCTTGTACATTAAAAATATTAATTAGATATTTCGACATAGATAAACTTGGCAAAGAAGATATGTGCAATGTTTTTTACTACATCTCTCAGAGCTCTCAGAGCACAGCTGAGTCAAAAATTCATAAGGACAGTTACTTGAAAGAATGAATACATTTTGTTAATTGAATGGTAGAGTGAATGTTTCATTTACTCCTATGTAGACTGCTACTTGTTTTATCAACAGGTCAGACATTTTTAACAAGTTCTGTATTCTGGTGAATATTGAAGTCAATGACAATTTTTTGCAGCTAATCCACAGATTACAAACAGTTATCTTGTAACTCTCCCACAGAGACACAGAAATAATGTAAAACAGTGAAAATGTCCACTTGACACATTTTAGTCCATCACATTTGAGTCCTGGAACTAAATGGTGTATAATTCCCCCGTTAAAACTTTTTTGCTCCTTTAATGTTGTAGTTGTATTCATACAGTGATTTAGTATTTCAGTACTCAAAGATCATCTACTTTTGAGGAAATAGTTTAATGAACAATTTAATGCAACCCAGGCTCATTCTGATTACCTCCCACTATGTACATTTCTGGAGAAAGCAAAATATGTCCCAGGAGCTACGTTTTTTTTGCAGTTTCTGTTTTCGTGATTCCACCAGAAGCTGCTGTGTATGCTTTTTCAGATCGCAAATTTCTCTTGTGAGTGCCATTCACACATGCTGTTCTGTAAATCTACCAGAGGCCGCTATTGGTAACTGACTGACTGACTGACTGGCCGACCGATCCCCCACCCTCCCCCTTCCCGAAACCCAACCAATATTATTTTGAAAAGTCCCTATTGACCCGCCCACCCCTTCCCTAAACCCAACCGCAGAGTTTTGAAAAGTAATCCCGAAAAGTAAAAGACCCCTGATTTTTACTACGTTCTCAGATTTTACCACATTCTCTGTTCCCTGTTATTTAGTTGTTTATTTTATTGTTTATTTTCATTTTTTGCCCAACCGTTCTTCACCAGACTGAACCCCGCCATCGCGGTCAACTCCACTCTGCATCTCAAGTCCGCCAACGTACATGTAGAGCTAACTGGACAAACTGGTAACAGCAGGAAAGCTGTCCACATGGAAGTAAGCAGTCAGTTGTCAGCATACTGCCCAGTAGTGTTCGTTTTTACAGATAAAATGCAAGTAGCTGTGGCTAATTCTCCAGAAACGGATATAGGGCTCCGTTTTCAGAATGAGCATGTGCTGATTTAATAATTTTAATGGCTTCAATAACTCCATTATAAAGACATTCATTTATTCATTTATTTTCTTTTCGGCTTAGTCCCTTTATTTATCCGGGGTCGCCACAACGGAATGAACCTCCAACTTATCCAGCACATGTTTTACGCAGCGGATACCCTTCCAGCTGCAACCCATCTCTGTTAAACAGCCATACACACTCATTCACACTCATACACTACGGACAATTTAGCTTACCCAATTCACCGGTACCGCATGTCTTTGGACTGTGGGGGAAACCGGAGCACCCGGAGGAAACCCACGCGAACGCAGGGAGAACATGCAAACTCCACACAGAAACGCCAGCTGGACCAGCCGAGGCTCGAACCAGCGACCTTCTTGCTGTGAGGTGACAGCACTACCTACTGCGCCACTGTGTCGCCGCTATTATAAAGACATATATGTTTAAATCAAAAACAAACTTCTAATGAGTCTCTGTCATAAACATGTCAGATGTTTTACATGAACAATTCATGTTGAGAATAATCAAACTAACAGCTTGTCTGGAACTCCTCAACACAGAAAACCAGAGTGATGCAAACAAATGAAAAGTTCCAATGCTGTCTAACCCAACCAATCAGAATCTAGGACAGGGCCCAATGGTTGTATAATTCTCAATTAAACCTTGAGAGTGAATACAAAATAAATAAACAAATCAAAATTGCAGGGTGACATTTGCAACAACCACCTATACTGGATGGATGGTTGAAATGAAGTAGCGGAGGAAGTAGACTGCAATAGACATTACAATTATCTGTCAAGCAGCCAGTGCATGCCTGTTCTTTAGGGCTCTAGTATTTAAAGAGAGCTCTTCTACTCTCCTGCCTCTTGTCAGCTCACTCAGGCAGACCTATTTCAGTTCAGCGCCTATGCCTGAAATGCCTGTTTTTTTTTCAGAGGAAAATGGAAAAAGAGTAAGTGCATGAAACTGAAGTAGCACCCCTCATCAATCATCTGTTAGCCCAGGCTAATTACTCCACCCTGGTCTCCAACCCTGTTCTTTTGTACCTGCGTGTCATTTCCTGCCCTGGTGGGTGGCAGTTGGTGTGTCTGTAGAGTGTCACGGCCTTTGATGTCAAAAAAGAAGGTCTTAACATTTACATGCAGACCACAGTAAACACACACACTTTCTCTCTCAGAAGTGCCACTTAATAGGCATCATTTTGCATAATCAAATTGATTTGTTTTGAAGGTGAGTGCCAGGGACGAGTGACTAATGAACCAAATCTCCCTCTCTCACACAGATATGTATCACGCCATATCATTATTTCTTATTTGATGTCCAAAACAGCAGATGGAAGTCTGATATTTCTCCAAATCCCTGCCCCTGTGATTTATATCACTAATTATGTATACACAACATTGTATGTAGTTACAAATCAAGTCTCATGCAAATTATCACTCTTTTTTTTAATCAATCAGTAAACTAGCAATGCCCAATTGAACACAAGTAGTGCTGTGCAAAGCAATCCAAGCAGGTTCACGTCTTACAATCACATGTAATTAAATGCAAAGCAGTGGCAAAGAGTGGCAAATCTGGTATTTGTGCATAAAAAGTGATTTTCGTCTCTGATGTGCTGCCTAGGTGTATGTGAGACACTCGGGATCACTCAGCTGCAAAAACACCCAGCAATCCTGCAAACACTACTGATGTGTGAGCTGTCCGTGGTCCTGCAGGCAATTATAAACGCTGCACAGAAGGACTGTAACGAATCTGACACACGGACATCCTTTCAAAGCTGTGTCAGCCCCTAGAGAGTTAAAGAGGTGTTGTTTGTCTACAGAATCTACAGAAACTGCCTCTATCAATAAAAAAGACATCAAAATGAAACCTTTTGAGTATAACCTTGTTATAACTGCTACCATAAGTATGTATCTAATACTATGTAGAGTACATGTTTATATTAAAATTCTTCAGATTTTTTTTGTGATCTGATAAAACCTTAATATTCCTAATTATATGTATATTTAATTATAATTAATTATAATATTTTGTTTTCAACTGAGATGTTTTGAATACATATTTGTACTTATTGTATACACACATACATAGAGACATAAATATAATACACAAAAAAAAAACCGCACAAATATAACATAAACAAATATAATACGCAAACATATTAACTATTTTAAAAGAATTGTGACCACGAACCCAGTCTTATGCTGCCTGTATATTGGCAATAGCCAAAAACAAACACTGTATGGGTCAAAATGATTGCTTTTTCTTTTAAGGTAGGTAATTAGATCATTAGAATCTTAAGTAAAGGTCACGTTCCATGAATTTATTTAGCACATGCCCTACTCTAAATATATCAAACTTAATTTTTAACCAGTACTGTTTAATGCTTTGACATTTATTTAGACACATTTTAAAGGTAGATTTCCCTGTATTTTGATTTGCTCAGATTATCAAATTGTTGTTTCTCTACCAATACTTTCCTATCCTAACAAATCAATGTAAACAATATTTATTTTGGTGAGCTTTTAGGTTTTAGCCTTTAGGTGAAAAACTGACACTTGTGACTGGTTTTGAGGTCCAGGGTCACATATAGGTACTTTAACTTGTCGTCCCATGACTAAAGCTGGTTTACTCGCAGATTTATTTGTCTCCATAATTGTCATCTGATGAATAAGTCTTGGACACTAAAAATAGCTTGATTACTTTAACAGAATATTTCAAGTAAGTTCACCTTTGAAAGCTGCAGTATTTTGAACTCCTGAAATAAAATTTGATTATCTTGCTTGAAATTATATCACACCAGTTTTTCTTAGATTTTTCTCTAAGGGTGACAAAACCCCAGAACTATACAAATGTAAAACTAAAAGCTTAACTGATAATCGACCATGTCCCCTAAATGTTTTTTGTTTCCTAGGAACTAAAATATCAAAAAATGTTTAAATATTTTCAAGAAACAAACAATCAAACAAACAAAAACAAAATTAGAAGCCAGCAGGGTCTTTGTATCAGAGACAGATGAAGAATTATAACATAAACAAGAGATAGACTGTGTGCATATGTGGCTGGTTTGTATATCATGCCTTTTAAAAACAGAAACACACAATGCCAGCTGTCGTTTAAAGCAAGTGCAACATCTGTTTGTACAATAATGACATTTAGCTAACATTATTCTACACCACAGAGCTTAATTTTCAAGCAGCAAAACAAACAATCACTATGCAACCCATCAATTAGACTATACAGTCTCTCTTTAGCATCATACCTTAACAATTGTCTTTTCAAGCATGTCTTTACCTCAGTCTCTCTGTAAACCATGCTAGCAGTAACAGGCTGTCATCAACCCTCTCACCATGCGAAACACACTGCTGGCGTGTCATTGGCTCCTTGTCAGTGTTAAAGCTATTGCTGTGCTGATGGTTTCCTCCTGCTGAGAACATGCTTTTCTTCTCTCTCTTAATATTCTTTATGAAGAAACTTATTTCTGGCGCACTGAAAAGTTTTTGTCACAATTGAAGACAGCACCATTATGGATGGGCTATCAGTGTTTGATCTTGCATCCAGCACAAACAGGATTTAATCCCACAAGGGATATGCTCATACACTAGTATTCAGCTCATCCACCTACAAAAGAATAATTTAAACATCTTTACAGTGCAAATAATGAATGGGGTTAACTGAATAATTAATATAAATTATAAATGTATTAACCCTCCAGAATTCTGGTGCAGTTTATTGTACAGTAAATTATTATTTTTTTTAAAATGACTATGCCACAATTACAGTAAAGAGAGCTCAAGTTATAGAAGGTGGGAGTTTGAAAGAGTTGAGATGGGCTCTAGTTAAATTTTGTTTAAAAAAGTGATTTGCCCATGAAAAAGCAAGTACTCAAGTATAGTCAGTGCACATCGTCATACACAAAAGTACATACTATTGAAATGCCACTAAATAAATAAATAATGCCACAACAACAACAAATAAAATAAATAAATATTTAAGTTGTGATATTAGTTAAAAAGACAGGTTCTGTTACAAAATATAGGCTATATTACAAAATATAAGCCATATTATTGCAAATAAATACTTTAAAAACATTAAATTAAAGTTGCTTTTTTAATCCTGTCAATATAAAAAATGTTTATTGTTGACTTGACTAATAAACACAAACCCAGCCTTAAAGATTGGCATAGGCGTAGTCAAACAAAAAGACATAAGTATATGGAAATGGCATACTGTGAGCCTCAGACAACATTGTTTCCTCATTCTCATGTAAATTACACAGTAATATACGGTGTAAAACCCCAGTATACAAAAGGCCAATCAGAACACAAAACAGATTGCAGTGTGACTTTAGGCCAGATTTTAAGTCATTCAGACCTGACGAACAGCCACCTCATCATTTGCAAGATCATTAATATGCACACCTCAAGCTGTGTTTGGATAAGCACAACATTTTCCAGTGAAACAACAATGATAACCCTACCCCAGTTATTTTAAATAATTTTAATAACGCTTTAGTTGTATATTTTGCCTACTATGCATGTGGGACTTTTATTTTGAAAACAGGAGACAAGGTTTGTTTACTATGCATTACTGTGCAATGACTACATGAACCACATGCTCATCTGAACGCAAAAAATAGGTTAATGTTACTGTCTGTGAGAGCTGTTAATATTAATATTAATATTAATTAATATTCAGGACTGATCCAAATATGGTCAATATGGAGAATCTGATTCTAGGGGTCAGAAAACAATTTAACTTATTAAACCACTTGAGGCAGATTTTATGACTGAAATAATATAAGGTGTGTTTTCCACAAAGGCAACCCAGGGTGCTGAAAAAAAATTGGGTAAACTGGCAGTGGGCAGGGTATAGAGACTAAAACAAAGACAGAAATTCTGACACAAAATGCACATTTTCAAAGAAGAATAACTCTTCACACTAGTGCTCTTCACAACTAAAAAGTGCACAGTTAGCATGCAACAAGGAGAAAGTGAGAAAGTCAAAGGCTGTTACTATCATCACCATGATTGCCCTCCACAGTATTATACAGTCTCCCATGAGAGCCAGTTAACAGGATGCCTAAGCTTTCTGTGTCAGCTGATGTGTGATAAAAGTGAAGGGATGAAAGCATCGCTTACCCTTTGATGACAACAACTCTTGACAAAACTGCTTATTAGTATACAGCACAAACCTACATACGTTACAGTAGGTTGCACATATAAACATGCTTGCACCAAAACAGAAATATGGTTCACCAAGTCTAGTTTTCACAGTTTTTAGTCTTTAAGCTGTGTCAGACAGTAATCTTCATAGCACTCTGCTTTATCTTAGCACACCAACCCTGAGCTACTTTTGGTTCACCAGGCAGGAGATCACAGTGGGCAAAAATGATTTGTATCAATACACACTGTTTTGGTCACTGGGCTTGCCATTTTTAAATTATTTGATAAGCTAGGATTTGTACAGTGCTTGGGTGGTCAAAGTTTAAGCAAGGCACAGCAGGCTTTTTGGATTTGTATAATAGTAAAACATCTTGGAGTCTTTATTTTATTGCAGCTTATTAATTTCAATTGCAACATATATTTTCTCAAAACATATTTCTCAAACAGAGCAATAAATCCCCACCTCAGCAGCACCTACAGAGACCAAACTTGATAGTTTTATACAGTATCTATGTTATGACGGATTTTCGTGAAGTATATATTCATAATTTTCTTGACTGACTATGTTTATAATTTACAGACTTTTTATGATTATACGGTTTATACATGATTTATACATGAATAATAATTTGGACTATAATTATATATATATGTATATATATATATATATATATATAAATATATATATATATATATATATATATATATATATAATGTAAATACATTTGATTAATATGTCAAAAACAGAAACAAGATTTCATTAATCTGCTCAACCTGACCAGTCTTCAGAATATTCAATAAATATATGCAAATTAGTGTATATTAGAATAAATAATGCATCGTTTGCAAATGTAAACATTTTAAATCTTTTATAACAAAAATGATTGCTATCAATCAACTAAGGAAGAATATTGATAACTATTACTGTGGGTTTTTTTTGTTCTATTCAGCTGTGTCTTGCCTTAAATGGACAGTGGGTTCATTTGGCTTCCAGTCTTTTTTGCTCTTTGGAACAGACAGCTGGGGCAGTCAGAGCTGACCGATTTCACAGATAATCTACAATGGGCACTGAATCAAACTTTTTTTTAATCTTCTCACTCTTATTTTGTCCACTCAGACATGTTTGGTATTTTGAGCCGATTTTAAAACACACATCTTAATTTATCATGCATCACCTAGCACTCAGGCATGAGTTTGTATCCAGGATGACATAACATTCTGGTAGCTTGTGAGCCTCGGAAGTTTAATGTGTCTAGTTTTTCCTAACTATTTTTAGAAGAACCTCTTTTCAAATTTTAAGCCGTTTGGAAGGTTGCAGTTTGTTAGACAGAACAAATTGCTAGTTCGTTGTGATTTGTTGCATGCTTTTGTATATACAAAATCACGAAGAGATGGATAAAAATATTCAAGAAGGATGTACAGTAAAGATGGGAGTTTCTTGTTAATTATTACTAAGTATTAATTTTGTGATTAAAATTTGCTTCAACTTACAGTACAACCTCCGCTAGTGTATGTACATGTAAATATCTTTTGATTATTTCATTAACATCAGATTACAGAGCCAGGTGTTTGTGTACGCTTGTGTAGCCAGGTGTTTGTGTATCATATGCTGCCTGCTTATATTCGACAATAACAATGACAGATGTGAGATACACAAACAGATAGGCACTTTATTAATCCCATGACAACAATTGCAGATTTGTGTGATGCCTTACATAAAAGTCAACTGTTGCCTGACTTCAGGGTCAAAGTCCTGTAAGGCTCTGCAGCTTACAATTACAGTTTAACGCTGACTAATGATGAGGACTGAGCAAATCACAGTTCGTGACCTTGGCCTTTTCCAACCCTGGCTCAATGGAAAAACCCACACTGCATGTGGCAACTTTTCTCAAAAATGTACATTCTGCATTGTGTCTTGTACATTACACAACAATTTCAAATTGACATGTCCAGTGAGTGGGGCTGCACTCAACCCCCCGATTTTCAATGCATTTCACATGCATGTTTTGTCATTAAATACAAACAGTCAGATATTTGAACTGTTTTTACTGTACCTACTCAATAAAAACACACACTTCATAATGTATCAAACATCAAATAGTGTTAACAACATGTGCAGCATTGTGTTCATCAAATGAAAGTGCTAAGAATTTTTACAGTGTGCAGGGTCGGTCTTGGGTTCAACTGTAACTTCAGTGTCAGATTGAACACAGACTGACTGCACACATATTTCACCTCCTTCACCATAGTATGCAACTCACACAGATGTCTATATATGTATATGTATCCACATATATCTATATATATATATATATATATATATATATATATATATATATATATGCTGTACATACTCTGCAGTCTTTTGAAAGTGTTGATTCTGATTGGCTGAATGGTGTCCATAAAATATTTTAATGCACTGGCAGTTCCAATAAGTTTTGATTACCGTTTAAAATAAAATATTAATAGTAACCATAGTAACTCAGTTGCCACAGGCTTCAATCCACCGTGTAATTTTGAGGACATCAATGTGTGTTTCACTGGGGAGCTAATGGGGAGCCAATACTTTGCAAATATGTTCAAAAATATTTGTGGTAGCTAACACATGTGACAAGAGGTAGCTAACATAGGTCACTATGAGATATTAAATGTGCCCTTTATTATTTACACGTACACACATGATCTTTCTCTCTTGCATGCTCTTTCTCTCTCTGTCTTCCTGAGACTGATTAAGTGCAGAGGTATAAAGTGTCGTAAACGATGAAAATTTGGTCAAATATTGCACTGTAAAGAGAAATACTAGTCCTAACTTGTCTATAACTTGACAAATGACCACAGAATAAGTGAGATGATTAACAGCTTGATGTGTGTGAAAGAAGTTTAGATGCACTTCACGTCAAGTGGTTCTTTGCCTATGCATAGTGCATTTAAAATCCTTTTAAATTTACTATATACATTTACTCTTCCAGTCAGGCACAATTGGAAAAGTGTTTTGAGGTCAAAGTATTATCAAAAAATTGGTGCAAGTTCTCATTCAATAATCTGCCTGTCTACATATTTTTTTGTAAGTAGGGCTGACAAAAGATTTTTGATGGGTTAAATTACACATTTACTGTAAAATAAACTGTAATGAATTGTGTGTATATAAACGTGCTTTTTCAATATTGCAAAAATGTAGATATAGGCACACTGTTTCATCTATGCCGATTTTGACTCGCCGGCAGGTCTGAAATCAGAGGCAAATCGGTGCTCATTCACTTGAGTAACAATCACACAGTGTGAACTATCAAAGACATGATCTGAGAAAATCGCAGATGAGTCGCAGACACCTGTTATATATCTGGCATTCTAAATATCTGGATCTGTCAGCGATTCAAATCATGCTGTGTGAAATGAGTTCCGGTTAAAAATAACAATGGCGATTACCTACAGTCAATGAGAGAGCAGCATCCACTAGTGTGGGTACCTGCAGGCAAGCGGGAGGTTGGGGGAGAAGTTAAAATCGCTCATTTTCAGTTTATCTGGACCCAAGAAATGGAGGAAAACCTAGTGGAAATCTGGCAGAGGCACCCATGTCTGTTTGACGTGTCATCTGAGCAATACCACAGCCGGGTCGAAAAAGAAAAAAAGTTGAGGAGAAATTGTTAATTGTTAATTAAAAATAAGTACATTTCCTACACCACTAAAAGGTTTCTTTCTCATTATATATAAGATATACAATGTGATCGCGCATTGTTTTTTATGTCACTTCTCGCATGTTTGGTTGTGAGAAGTAGTTTTGGACAAAATTGTCAGCGATTCTTCCTATTTTAAAGTCATGCAGTGTGAAACCCTCTGTCGCTGATCCATCGTGCATTGTAAACAAAGCCGCGACGAAACACTACCCCAGATAGTCATGCAGTGTGAAAGCATCTGACACGATTACTATGAAAACAATGCAGTTTGAACTCGGCAATAGTCTACTGTATGCTGCTTTTTGAATATTTATTGAAGTTATGAAGTCTTTAGTGATTGTAATCTTATGAAATTAGAGAGTAGTACAAACTTCAATAGTTGTTTTCAACACTCTGATGCATGTTGTGCTGTTTCTTACAAAATGTGGGTAAAATATAGACAAATGTGTTAAAGCAAGAAAGAAAGAAAGATGTTTTGTGTTACGTATTTGTGTTATTTGTGTTCTATTTGTGCTTTGTGTTCTCTCTTTCTCTCTCCATCTCGCTCTGTTCTCCCGTATCTGTTTTCAGATTCTCCAGTTCCCGCTATTGGTCACTTCATCCATCAATCATTTCATCCCCGGTTACGTCACTATGACATCATGTCCAATAGGCAAAGACGTCTCGATATAAAAGCGCGCGCTAGATCCGAGTTCAGCCCTTCTCTTCTTCTTCTTGTTATTCTCTTGTGTTTGTGTTGATTGCGTTGCGTTATAGAATGAAAAACTCTATCTGACTGTGTGTTTCGTTGTGGCCTGTTTCTGTGTGCACGTTATCCGTCCATCATTCACATTCCATCTCTCATTCACTGTGTTTACGAGGCTTGGAAGAAGCGGACAGGTAAGAAGGTCACGTGACATACATCTTGCAACACGTAGGTCTACTCTATGTATAGTACATTAGGTTAGGGGCAAGCGCCATCCCTTGTACTTTTTCGATAGACAGAGTAGATAGTTGGTCTGAAGACTCTTTGCGTTTATATTGTTAAATACATGTAGTTAGTTAAGATGCTTCTGGGGAGTTAGATATTGTTGGGTTTTGTTCTTTTCATTTCTTTTGCGCCGCCCATGTTTGTGTTGTATATATTGTAAATAGTACATTTTTGCCTTACCTTCTTGTTCTTTATTTTTGATTCATTCGTTGTTTTTGTTCACTTTGGGTATTGTAAATAAAGTCACACATTTTGGTATTACTTTGGCTGTCTTTTGCATTTCTTTCACTGTCGATATGAATTTATTTTAATTATATAAATGTCAAACTCCACTTTCCCCTGGACTTCACATCAAGGGGTTTGTAACATTTTACAAATGAACCATTCCTTTCACTACAAACCAGTTTAAAAGTGTGTGTCCAGGTATTCAAAAAGAAAGTGCAGTGTTAAAAAAGAAAGTAACGTTTTTCCACAACTACATGAGACTTTTCAAATGTACAGAAGTGATTGCAATAATGCATCCGATTGAAACATAAAATCCCCTCCTGCTGACTGGCATTTCCTTCATCTTAATACAAACACTTTTTCTGTGCTTCTTAGCAGAAACTGTGATTGTTTAGCCATGTTGAGAGAACAGCAGCCCCTGCAGTTTCCGTGCCTGAAATAAAGCCCTGGCATAGTAATTGAGGAACTGCAGGGGTCCAGATGCTAAGAGAGCTAGAGGATTACTGCAGTGCTTCTTCCACTTCTAAACCAGCTGCTTCACTATTTAACCACTCAATCTGGACAAATTGGTTAGTATGTGCTGAAATCTTCAAAACAGTTTAAGGAGGTTTGTTTCCAAATGACTGAACGCCCTACAGAATGTATTAATATCACATGCCACATAAACACTGAAATCTTCTTTTATTTTACACGCTCACTCGTAATCCCATCCGTATTCCAAATTTTCACTTCACCTTGACTTTGGATTACAAAACCTACCTATTATTACCCCTTCTCTCCACAATTAAAGAATAACAGATGGGTTGTATGCGTCAATCGTCTAATGATATTTAACAAGGCAGAACACATGGAGTTAGAGGAACAGCTGGCCACACCAAACGACATTTTAATCCTAGTAAGTGTGCAGTAGGCTTCTGATGGTATCAAATTTTCTTGCTGCGATTAATTGCTGTAGCTTTTATAACAGTACACGGAATTATCACGATATTGACCTAATCTGCAAAGAAAGGTTAATTAAACTTGTATAATAACAAAAATTCCTTAGTACATTGATTTATTATACTGTATATACATGTTCAGAGTAAAGAAATGTTTCAACCAATTAAACTGCAAAAGGATTATAAAGTACAACAGGTAAAGCTTTACAATAAAGAATTATTAGTACATTTTAATTAAGAGATTAAAGTCAACAGTGAGGAAAAACTCAGATTTATTACAATTACGATGTTAATATTAGTTAAAAATAAAGCAACTCAATATTATTAGTTATTAACTGAAATTAATAAAAATGATTATGAGTTTTAATTAGATTAAGACATCAAATTTAACAGATTATTAGGGATTACATTTTTAAATAATCTAAGATTAAAAAAGCTTTTGTAGGTTTCATCATGAGTTTACTTATAGCAGTGTTAAGATACAATAGCCCTATAAATAATAATAAAAAATCTATAATTTTTCAAACAATCTTTTAGCATGAACATGAAAATGTTCACGTTTGAACTATTAAGTTAAACAATTCAGTCCCTAGTAATTTGTTTATTCATTAATTGTTTCGTTTATTCATTGTGCCTTTGATTTTACACATCGATTATTTTACACACAGAAATTATTAGTGTGTTTTTATGAATTTAAGATTTGCTTTGGAGAGAGATTAGATCGACTACAAAATCTCAGACTTTTAAAATATTTATTTCTGTTTTTGTTTTTTGGAATTAGATATAGTTATATATAATTGGGTTAGAAACCTCCGGGTGCTCCGGTTTCCCCCACTGTCCAAAGATATGAGGTACAGGTGAATTGGGTAGGCTAAATTGTCCGTAGTGTATGTGTGTGAGTGAGAATGTATGGGTGTTTCCCAGAGATGGGTTGCCACTGGAAGGGCATCCGCTGTGTAAAACAAATGCTTGAAAAATTAGCGGTTTATTCCGCTGTGGCGACCCCAGATTAATAAAGGGACTAAGCCGACAAGAAAATGAATGTATAAACGTGTTGAAAAAATCTTAAAATATCTTAATTTGTGTTCCAGAGATAAGGTTTTGGGAGACTGGAAAAACACGAGAGTGAGTAATTAATTAACAGAAGTTTTATATTTGTGTAAACTAATCAATCAAACATAAAAATGAGTGCTTGTGTCCTTGCTCAAGCTGCTAAAAAATATGGTGTGAAATTAAAATAAAGTTATTTAAAATAAAATACTTTTAAAAAGAGGTGATTGTTCTTGTCTTTAGGTAACAGACACACACCCAGATACAACAAACTGAGTGGCAAATTACTATATAAGTATCTTGGATAGAGCTGCTATACGAGGTTGCCCAATAAATCCACAAAGTCTATTATCACCTCTAATGTTTGATGAACTGTTTTAGAGAAAAAATCAATACACAATAAAAATGCCCCACATCCATCACAAACTTTAAACACTAAACTGAATACAATCTTGATTGCAACAGAACCTTTTTAGAAGGTTAATGGCTAAAATGCCCTTCAATCTCAATTACATAAGATACAAACATAGTAGGGGTGACTTATTCGGTCTATAAGTTGAAAAAAGTAGTAAAACCATTGCCTTGACTTGATTGTTCACTCACCTCAAATCAGGAATCTAAAATTCAGTCATCCGAGTGCATCACATACAGTTTACAGAATGGGACTGACACTGTGAGTTCAGCTTCAAATCACATTTACAATACACCAACTGGTATTTTTGAACATACTGTAATGCAACGTTACAGGTTATAGGTTTAAGTGAATGTACTGCTACTTTGAATCTGTGATATTGTACCTCTAATATAGGTTTGTAGTTTATTAAACAGCACTGACACTGTAAATAAATGTCTATACATGATACAGTTCACAAATCATCTTCAAATTACATTTATAAGACATATTTACAGGTTTAAGTGAATTTACAAAAGCTTTGAATATGTGGAATCACTAACATGAACTGAGATTTCACACTGCTATACATCCACTGCCACAACATTGCAATTTAAAAAACAAACAAACCAAAAAACACAGTTTTAACACTACATTTGTAATAAAGCACCTGTATTACAAATAATCCTTTAGAAAAAATGAAAATAAAATGTAATGTTTTTTTCTACACACATTTAAAACACACATAATGTCTTTTGTCTGCAAGTACAATAGCAGCATCTGAGGCATTTAGTGCATTACAATATATTTAAAGTTTTCATAAACTTGCTATTTTATACAAATTTACTGTAGCTATTTGGCTAAAATGTTATATCATAAAAGACAAAGTGCTATATACAAGATATTTAAGAAAGAACTGGCTGTGAGTAGACAACAAATGCTAGACTACATGTAATATATATATATATATATATATATATATATA
>CAIGQQ010005934.1:696748-723196 GCA_903798035.1 Danio albolineatus | reverse complement strand
GAGGGTTGTGCTTAAAATGTGGCACTTCATTAAAGATTGAACCAATGAGAGCCAATGATTTTTTTCGAAAGTTTGAGGGCTCTATTTTAACGTGCTAAGTCTAAAGTACAGGGCGCAAAAGCATTAAAGGCGTATCCTTATCCGCTATTTTAAAGATGGGAAAATATGCTCTGCACGACGGCGCATGGTCTAACAGAGTTGTGCTTACTTCTCTTAATGAGTTATGGGTGTGTTTTGAGAACAAACCAATCAGTCTCATCTCCCACTCCCTTTAAGATTCAGTAGCATCGCCCATTGTGCATTAGCTATTTACCAGGCAGACTTTGTAAGTGGAAAAACTGAATGTTTCACTAGTGAGAAAACAGTTAAACAGAGGATCTCCAGTGCGAGGATAAAGAATGAGCCTCTTCAATCGGCCTTTACTTTCAATTTCTCCTTCTCTCTTTCGTGGATAAGGAAATGGTGTTGTACAATCCACTGAAGACATCCTTTAGCCTACATAATTAATTTCTTTTATACTAAAGCAAATTGTCATGAATAAACTGAAAAAAAAAATGTGGGCATGGAGGTAGTGGTTTTTATATTTATGTAGAAAGTAAACATTTTTGTAATATTTTAATCCTTTACTTATATTTTATTGGTAAAGATATTTGCATATTGCTGTACATACTGTGTGGTTTAAGCAATGTGTAAGCAAGGCGCACAACTTTAGACCTGCTTTGAGCTGGTCTATTGCACAGTCTATTTTAGTTCTTCAAACTAGCAATGCGCCAACAATGTGCCTTAACACATCTCTTTTTTACATCCATGAGTCCACAGAGTGGTGCAAATGGATTTGCTATTTAAATAATGTGGCAGAAAATGTGAAAATTAAGGTTGTGTTGGTCTCAAAATAGCAACACGTCAGGGCAAACACATCTTGCACTTTATTGTGCCAGGTATATGATAGGGCCCAGAGAGTTCAGTCACAAGTTCTTTTAAATACTTTTCATTTTGTTAAATATCTGCAAAAACCACATACAGATAAAATGGCTGACCAATTGGAATAACTCGTGTGAAAAATTATTTTCCCAACCAGTGACAATATAAAACATACACTAAAAAGCTTAAGTATAATTTGCTCTTAGCTACATAAGATCTTTCTTGAAAAACGTCACTCTCTAAAATGTTCTAGAGGCCTTAACCTTTAGCTGACTGGCTAAAGTGTTGGCACCCAATCTGGGGAGTCATAAAATTCAGCCATACTCCAGGCTAAAGCAACACCTCGAATAATGGTGTCAAAGACTCTTAAACGGTTGCTATTAAAGGTTACAGTACATAGCCTGTGGTACTCAGCATGTCCCGATTTATGTATGGAAAAGACTAAAAAGGCAGGATATTTGTTTAAATGTTAGTATGATATATTAAGCAAACACATATGCTCGCACAGATTTAAAACTCTGGGAAAAAATAAAATACTGCATTGAATTCTGCAGCCATCTGGCAGTAAAGGCACAGACTCTGCCCAGACACTTAGTGCAAATTGTGGTAAGTCTGTCGCCCCACTTTAAACGGCGACCATTCATCAGACCTGTTTATATGTGAAGTTAAATCTCATCTGATTGATCGCGGCCTTCTCCTTGTGCCTCTCTACAAACGGGTATTAATGACAGAGAGTCACACGGTAATGAGACACCCAGACACCTTCTTCTGCTCTTATAATGATGGCAGTTCCTGTCTCAGGGGACGAGGTCTGCGTAGTTCCCTCTGCATGCATACATCCAAGGAAAGACATGCAGACTTAGTGAAAGATGATAATAGCTTTTAGAATTCTTGACATTTACAACAACTGTCATTTTTAAATCTTTTTTTTTTTGTCTAAGTTGTTTAATGAAACTTATGTCATCATTTACTCGTCCTTCACTTGTTTCAAAGAGTGGTTCCAGAGTTTCTTTTTCTGTTCACTACAAAAAACATACAACACCAAATCAGAAAAAGTTGGGACTGTATGGAAAATACAAATAAAAAACGAAAGTAGTGATTTCTAAATTTACTTTGATTTGTATTTCGTTGCAGACATTACAACAAACATAATTCCCAACATTGTCCCCCGTGATTTTTATTGTTTGTTTTTTTGTTTGTTTTTTGTTTTCCAAAATAAACAAGTATTTCAATTTTGGTTCTTGCAACACATTTCAAAATTTAGGGCTAGTAATCAGGTAAATTTTGAAATAATGATGTGATTTGAAACAGATGATGTCAACAGGTGATTGTAATTATGATTTGGTATAAAAGCAGCATTCGGAAAAGGTCTAGTCCTTTAGGAGCAAACATGGGCAGAGGATCGACAGTTTGCCAACAAATATGTGTCAAAATTATTGAAATGTTTAAAAACAAAGTTCCTCAAAGAAAGATAGGAAGACATTTGGATTTTTCATCTACTTCAACAGCGCATAACAAGAGATTTAAGGAATCTGGAGGAATTTCAGTGCGTAAAGGACAATGACAAACTGAACTGCCGTGATCTCTGATCTCTCAGGTGGCACTGCATCAAAAAATGTCATTCATCTACAGTACTAAGCCATATTACCATATGGGTTCAGGACTACTTTGGCAAACCTTAATCAAGTACCAAAATATGTAGTTTCAACCACAAAAGCAAGTTAAAACTGTACTGTGCCAAAAGGAAGCCTTATGTTAACAGTGTCCAGAAGCGCTGTCCACTTCTCTGGGCTGGGAAGCATCTGGGCTGGACCATCACAAGGTGGAAACATGTACTGTGGTAAGATGAATCAGTATTTCAAGTTTTTTGAAGTCCAAAAGCTTAAATACATATTTCAAAACCACATTCTGCACACATTATAAGTTCCTGGCTGCGGAGGAAGAGGATATACTGTAGGTACTTGACTGGACTGCCTACAGCCCTGACCTGTCTCTAAGAGAGAATGTATGGTGCATTTTGTACAAAACATGACATCAAAGACGTTCTGTTGTGTCCATACTGTTACCCACCCTATTTTTTTGGCAGGAATGGGACAGAATAAAACCTGAAACACAGGTTTTCATTCAGTCCCAAAACGTCTTTTAAGTGTTAAAAGGAATGCCTATATTACAAAGTGGCAAATGCTTTACTGTTCCAACTGTTTTAAAAGTGTGCGGCCATCTAAGGGGATGCACTGACACACTCACTCAAAGCTTCGATGGAGCGAACTGTGAGCCCGAATGCGACAGATTAGCCCCTACAGTAATCCTCAGGCCTGCCTGTGTGCTAACCAGTTTGCGGGGAGCAGCAGGGGTGGTGCCCCATAATGCTAGAGTACGTTGCGACCTCAGTTTGCGAAAAAGTCAAGCTCTCGCAATGAGGGCAAGAGCTGTCCACGAGCACTGCCTTAACATGCTGGACCCCCAAACATGTGATGCAGTACTCGTGTCCATCATCCAGGGCGAGGAAACCAGCGAGACGTCCTTAGGACAGGAAAGGAGCCCAGTTCGACCACCACTGTCACGTCGTCGATTGACACTTTACCAAAAACTGGTTTCTGGTGGAAATCAGGTTGCCAAAAATTGTACTCTTCAGTCTCAGTGTGAGGTTCTGAAGTGAAAAATTTAACTGCTCTCTCTGTACGCGCCAGTTATATACTTTACCAATGATTAATCACTGGCACCTGCAAAGCCGAGCTCTGCCAACACATTGGCATTCATTGGCCCATTTTCTTACTCTTCAGAGTGATTGCTCATCCAGTGATCTCCAAAAAGTGTCTTCCAGATACACTAAAGGGGAACTACACGATTAATGTATTTTGCCATGTCACTAATCCAGCTATAAGGTTGATACATGCTTTTGACACTTTAAAAGTAAATCTGATTGGATTAAGCCTTAATAATACTAATTAGCATTACAGCCAATCGGCTGGATAGTCTGTAAAACGAACCATCCAATAGTACACCAAAAAAAGGTTTACTATTTTTTTAGGTAAGTGGTTTTTACAACAATTTAAAAAAAATGGCATATAGGCTTTTTTAGGCTCTTTTTACATCATTTAAACAAACAAATTACATTTTGTACAGTTCAATTGAATTTGTTTAAATTAAGCCCATATAAATTTTGCAACCACCAAAAAAAAAAATGTAGTAAATCCAATGAATTTTTTTTTTCAATGTACAGCATGTTCTTTTTGTAACAATACCACAGTGGTCAGAGCGCAAGAACTGAAGGAGTGTGTTTATTGGATTGTGAATGTACTGTGTTTAAGATGGAGATGATATCCGTGTACGTCATGCAGATGCGGATAGGGAGTTGAAGTTCCTGTAAGGCATACAGGGTCATCAAATGGGTCTGCAACACTTCTTACCCACGGTGCAATACCATTCTATCACTGCATGTCTGAAATGCAAATCTGTTTATCTTTGCGTATGCATGTCAGTATGAGTTATGAAACAATGACCTGCGTGGGATCAGGACTCCAGTGAGAATTTTTTTAAAGACATCATATACACACACAGATCTTTATGTAGAATTAGCCCCCAAAAATGATAAATTCCATGACTGTTGTAACTCATCAATGTTCTTAACCCCAAGGAAAGCACCTGTGTGCTTGCTTAGAGTTATACAGTATTTGTTTCACTTACAATATTTAAATCAAACCAATGCCAAATGAGAGCAGAACCAATCCAGAAATGGAAAGTGCCTGCAGGCAACAATGTCTCTAAGCACAGATGCAACATTACAACAAAGACAGGATCAGATACTAAAAGAGAATGTTATTCATTTTAATTTTAATGCCCTTCAGGAATTAGTGTTATTCTATTCTATTCTGTTCTATTATATTCTATTCTATTCTATTCTATTCTATTCTATTCTATTCTATTCTATTCTATTCTATTCTATTCTATTCTATTCTCAATTCAAGGCAGAGTTTAACAATAAGGATTATCTGATCACAACAAGCAAGAGAAAGAGGATTTCAGGTCAAACTAAACAGATATCTCATCTTATGTTTTTGTTCCTTGATAACAAATACTTTTATTGATTTTCAGCTGTCATTGAGTCGCATCACAGGTTTAAAACCACATTTCATGGAAAATACAAATTCATACCATATACAATTCAGAGTCAGAATTGTTATTTAAATAGAAATAATGCTTCTACATTATATCAGGTTGCTAGATGCTAAATTAAAAACGGTTTCAAATAAATGCTCCTATTCCTATTCCTTATATTTTAAACATTAAGCAGCTAACAATAACAATAATAATATATTTCTTGAAGTGCAAGTCAGCATATTAAAATGTTTTTTTAAGAATCAATTCACACAAAACATAAGTTATTAACATATCAGTATTATTTAGCAGGAAGCCAAACAAACAAAGTTGAACCATTCATAGATGGAAGATATATTTGGATTCTGCGCATTAACACTATAGAGTCTATCTGTATCATCTTTCTTGTCTAAATCTGGATGAAGATGAAGAATGTGTCTCATGGCATAGCTTCATATAGAACATCCACTCTATCATGAATTAATCAAAGACAAGGGCTCTGAAATGGCTTCTCAGTTAAATAGAGCTTTTCATTCCAGCTCAGCTATCTCAGAAACAACCCAGCAGACACACAACATTATAAGACGTAATATAAGGTAAGATTTAGGTCGCCAGCATCTAAGGACAATGTTATTCTGACGCCCAATAATGACGTGAAATGACGTTGATATTTTGTTGATTTTAGGTTGTGTTGGAAAGTGACCAAGTGAGCCAACATCTTAAACCAACTGACATTTATTTGTCAGGTATGGCAACCAAAATCCAACCTGATAGACGTCATAGTGGTAATGTCCACACAACGTTAAGCTGTAACATCATTAGACGTTGATATTTTGTTGCTTTTAGATTGCATTGGAAAGTAACCAAAATGCAATGTCTTTTTGACGTTGGACATTGACAGCGGCCTGACATTGGGTTCTGACGTCAACCCGACTTTCCTTGCCAAAC
Organism: Danio albolineatus; assembly: GCA_903798035.1. Taxonomy (NCBI): domain Eukaryota; kingdom Metazoa; phylum Chordata; class Actinopteri; order Cypriniformes; family Danionidae; genus Danio; species Danio albolineatus. Next base: position 717,229 of record CAIGQQ010005934.1, on the reverse strand, counting down.
AAATTGCACTATGCCCAGACGTTTGGGTACATCAATCTGACATCATGTTGACGTCCTGTGCCTGCTGGGAAGAACAGTCTGATGAATTAAAGAGTTTAGAGCCATAGACAACTGATCAAAAACCTTTAATGGAAGTCCTGGGCAAAACCCCTTTTCAGGACCAGTTGTAGATTTGGTTTGAAATGTGATAATGATCTAATTTCTGGAAATGTGTTTAGGCTATGTGGCAAATAAGGCATGGTCAAATCAAGTCAAGTCAAGCCAAGATGAGCTTCAATGTCCATTACATGTGTAGACATAACGTGAAATGAAACGTCTTACAGATACGTGACAATATTGTGCGAGAGACTGTGCTAAAGAGGTATTTTAAAGTTGAAGATGATAAGTAGTGCAACACGATTTGTGGAACAGTCACAACTAAACATTGCTTTCTTATTGAGTCCTTTTAAGTTGGAGTTTAAGTAAAGTGTTCAATGTTTAGTGTTTCCTCAGGTGGTTTGTCTAACCCACTTACCTATGTGAAGCTCACTCAGAAATGTACAATCTTTTCACAGCGATATAGAGTGATTGCACAAAAGTCCTTGGTACAAATGTGAAAACTGGTGCAAGTGTCTGGGAAATTGTCAGAGAGATGAGAGAGTGTTTTCTATAGGTGGTTTGTGAAGCCCACTCACCTGTTTGAGGCACACTCAGAATTACATAAAGGCATAGGAATATTTTGTTGCATTCATTGCCTTGTCCAGTGAGTTGACATGGTTACCGACATTGTACATCACATGTGCTTTGTTTGGTTGCTTATTTTCTCTAGTACAAATTGCTGTCTGTTTAATATTAAGTTTACATGTATCTGCAAATGTGTATTCTTTATGCTTGCCCTTACCCTTTGTTTTATTGATTAGTTTAGTAAATACTAAACAACATCTTCCTGATTTATTTGTTTATTAAAGTTTACTGCTGCCATTAGATCAATGCCTCTCTCTTTCTCTCTCTCTCTTATTGCTCTTAGTAATATTGAAACTAATGGATGATAAACTGGATGCATACACTGCCTGAACACGCAGAACAAATTCATCACTTGTTAAATGAGAGTGTGGATTTGAAAACAACCCTGAAAAGCGTTTCACTTAAAGAGATGTCAGTCATCTATTTTGCTTCTCTCTACTGCTTCAATGCTGAAGATTTGATATTTGATTTAAACAAACTACTGGTGTGTTTGAACTAGAGACTGTACAGCTCTATTCATGCTATTCTGCTTTTGTTCCAATGTTTATTTAGTAAGAGCAAGCATAAACTCATGAAACACACACACGCACACACACACACTTAAGTAGAGCAGTCGGTAGCTCTCAGGAGGAAAGTTTGGAGCAAAGCCAGAGGCAAAGAAGTCAGTAAACACAAAGAAATAAAATACAGAGTGAATTACAATATAGGTGAGCAATTTATCTCATGACAGAAAAGTAATGCAGGTGGTGAATTACATTTCATTTAAAAGACAGGACGTTTTCATATTGTATAGACTATGACAGCAGCTATCATTCATCAAATGATGATCAAATAATAGAGAATTTAACCATTCATACAGTAGACACATACTAAAGAGTATCTGTAGTAGTTTTATAGCACTAAATATATGCCTCAAGTTTCTAAATAATTAATATAATAACATAAAGTCCTAGTAGAATATATTATATTGTAATATACTGTATCCTTCCTACACATTCACAGCCATTCAAATTAAAAAATTCATAATTAATTAAGGGAAATTCGTGAGCTTGTGTCATTATCTGATCTATAAAATACATTTAAGGCTCTAAAACTACCCAAACAGTTGATGCAAATTCATAAGGCACATCACTGCAAGTAATGTTTTATTGTCAACACCTTTTGTAGTATTCTACAACACACAAGTTGAAACCCATTTGTCTAAAAGTCCTCAGTAAACATATGCATTAGCCAAAATAGATTCCCATCTATGCTTTTTTGACGTAACAGACCTCCTCAGTCCAAAGCTATTTAGTCTAGACATGGCAGCGTGAGATGATGGATGGCCTATTGGTGTATGATAAATGAACTATACCGACCCTCTGAGGATTCATAGAAAAGGCAGTAGGCTGCTTTCTGTGTGACTCATGCACACACACACACACACACACACACACACACACACACACATCAGTATAGTTTCTTATGGGACTTCCGTCAATTTTATGATTGATCATGGCAGAATACCGAAAATGATGGCAGATTAAGGATCAATAAAGCTGCCATGGCACTTATCAATCATTAGATTTCAACGACGTTTTAAACTCCCTGGTTACAGAAAGTTTAAAAGATCAAAACATTCTTATGCAAACAAATAATAAACTGGGGCATGAATGAAATTTTATACTGATAATTTTAGATAAGGGACGACACGGTGGCGCAGTAGGTAGTGCTGTTGCCTCACAGCAAGAAGGTCGCTGGTTCGAGCCTTGGCTGGGTCAGTTGGCATTTCTATGTGGAGTTTGCATGTTCTCCCCGTGGTCGCGTGGGTTTGCTCCGGGTGCTCCGGTTTCCCCCACAAGTCCAAAGACATGCGGTACAGGTGAATTGGGTAAGCTAAATTGTCCGTAGTGTATGTGTGTGAGTGAGAATGTATGGATGTTTCCCAGAGATGGGTTTCGGCTGGAAGGGCATCCGCTGCGTAAAACAAATGCTGGATAAGTTGGCGGTTCATTCCGCTGTGGCGACCCCAGATTAATAAAGGGACTAAGCCGAAAAGAAAATGAATGAATGAATGCATGAATAATTTCAGATAATTTAGATATCTATAGGAATGAGTAAATAGGAAAATGAAATATATCAAAAGAATACTAATCAGGACAAACACACACAAAGAAACACAACTGACAAAAATGTTTCTAATTCAATAGCCTCTTGTTAGGGGTCCATAAGTGCCAGATCCCTATATTTTTTCTTTTATTATCATATTTATGCCATAAAAATATACAGAAAACAAAAACCGAATTTCTAGAAACACCAAATTTGGCCAGGTGGTCCCAAATATGTGTACCCATTACTTTGGTAAACATACACATACAATCAGACCGTAGGTATCACAATTTTAAGTACTTTTGCTTATTTCTGTTTCTTTCATGACAGCAATTTTTTGTTTAATTAAAATTCTGACATTTAATTTACATCGAATCAACACCATGTCATTATTTTGATGTCAGATTGATTGGCATATTTAAACCAGTTCTTTAACACCAATTTAGATGTCATTCCAGACCCTGAACATTCCACATTATGTTAAAATATGTACACACAAAAGCTTGTCAGAGTGCCGCAAAGCTTATGTGAATATGGCACCTTCACATACTGTATAATGATTTATGATAATTTATTTTAATGTAAAGCGTTCTAATTGCAAAAATCGTTGTTGACATTTCACAATGCTTAACAGCTTGTAGCTCCTGCATACTGTAGGATGTAGACAGAGTTATTGGCTGGCGTAAATAAAAATCTCGAGTTCGCTGTTACTGTAAGTGGTCCACATCCAGTGGTTGTTTCTTGAATCTGTTTAACTGATATGATGTGATCTGCTGCAATGACTTTTGCCCTGTCATGGATACCGCATAACACAATAGCATGATTATTTATTGTATACATTTTTACATCTTCCACATGTGCAGTTAATTTCATTCCATCTGATGTATTAACAATGTATAAAATGCATAAACAAATAATTGTGTATGCATTTTTATTTATGAATATTATTCATTCATTCATTCATTCATTTTCCTTCGCCTTAGTCCCTTCATTCATCAGGGTGCCACAGTAGAATGAATCGTTAACTTATTCAGCATATGTTTTACCCAGTACTGGGAAACACCCATACACTCTCACATTCATACACTATGGCCAATTTAGTTTATTCAATTCATCTATAATGCATGTCTTTGCACTGTGGGGGAAACTGCAGCACCCAGAGGAAACCAGCGCCAACATGGGGAGAGCATACCAACTCCACACAGAAATGCCAACTGACACCAGCGACCTTCTTGCTGTAAGGCGACAGTGCTAACCACTGAGACATAATGCCGCCCTTTTATGAATACTAAAGAGCCCCTATTATACATTAAAAAGGGTCATATTTTGGTTTTGGGGGTCTCCAACAGCAGGCTAATATGCATGCATTGTCAAAAACACTTTCATTGTCTTATAATATGCATTTATTTTTACCTAATTTTCCCAGTGACTCCTATATGAATCGTTCAGCGATTCATTTGTTCCAAAACCCCTGCTTAGCGTGATGCTAAACTGCGCTGATTGGACCGATGACCCAGTCTGTTGGGATTGGTCGACATCATTCAGCGCGAGAGAATGCCCACCATGGCTTATCAATCCTGAAGTGTGTGTGCGTGAGCATATCTGCCAACACTCATTTTTATTAGGAGTCGCCTGTATTTCAGACACCTCACCCTCAAAACTAACCCCTGGTCTCCCAGCATCACTCTACAGTATTCTTCACCAGAAGTAAAAACAGTGACACACATTCAGTATTAGTGCACACAGTGGCAAAAGCGGAACCATTATGAAACAGGACCGCCGCACGTGTGTAGGAGAGCTGATGTAGCCATAGCAACGACAAACAGCAGTGAAACGCAAGCTCACAAACGCATTTTAATCCGTAAACAAAGCGGCACGCGTCGCGTTTACAAGGTGCTTTTAGACACGATATGAGAATACAAGTTAACCAGAAACACTACAAGCGGTTACAAGTTACAAAACACAAATAAATGCATCATTTAAAAGCTAGAGAACACAATGAGGCAACCGTTTTAATCGCACTTACTCACTTGTTAGATAGCAGGCCAGAGTCACCGTCAGGCCACTGGGAAATGTCCCGGTGCTCTCTTAGGCCAGTCCGCCCCTGCATACATCTTTTCTGATCCTTCCTTTTAACAAACGGTCAACAAATCCTCTGTTATAAGCATGTAGATTTCAGAAGCCCCCCCTTAGAGGGAACACAGCACAAGGCTGGGCTATAATGCTGAGGCATTTTTGCAGAAATAAACCTCAACCACTGTCTCTTCACAGTCTCATCTCTGGTTCATCTGCACACTTCCAATATCCAGCCAAGCACAGTGCTCTTCTCTGTGTTGCCAGATGTAGCTGACTGATTCCAGTCCAAACTCTATCCAAAAGGTTTTTACCTGCACAATCAAATTAAAAAACGCCCAATCTGGCAACCTTTGCTCGCCGATGTTGTTTGTGGGCGGAGTTGGGAGTTTGTGGGCGGGGCTGCACGCACACACCAATGGGCGGGGTTTATGTTTCATGTTCACGTCATGCCGAAACGACTCGTAAGCATGGCGATTCGTTTGAGGAACTATGAGTCAACTCTTTTATGGATAAATCAATAGTTTTAAACACTGTGCACTTTCAGATTTAAGCCTTAGCTGGACATTTCATGCAAGCTCATTTTCAAAAACCCATAATAGGGGCTCTTTAATTTTGAGCAAATTATATTCTGATATATTTTTGTATATTTCCATCAGTGGCACATTCAGTCATTTTTATTTTTATTTAACAAATATAAAATTACAGCATTGATTCTGCCTTGTGTGAATTTCACTGCTAACAAACATTTATGCTAATATTTTTTATTACATTGTATTATCACATTCAATTATCGACATTACCAAATCTAAATATGATTATGTTTTGTGGAGAATCAAGGCATCTAAATGTATTTGCAACTATATAAAACTATATATCTTCTTTTCGTAATATGTAAATACAGAAAAATATATATATAAAAAGCTAAGTTTCTATATATATATATTTAGAGTTTTCCAGCACCCATCCAAACTATTTGAAGCTGTAAATGTCAATGCTTGGTTGATTTAACCTAAATGTGGGTAAAATATGGACAACTCAACATTAATTATCTAATCAAGCCAACTTTAACCCAATATGGGTTTCTTCAATATCAATAACCTTTGTAAATCACACTAAAAATTCCTAAACATCAAACAAACACAATATAACATGAGCTTAATTTATCAAACCCACATGCATAAAAATAATGAACATAAAACAAAACAATAAACAACCAAATGTCATTTTAGAATCATGTAGTTTTTATCAAGACAAACTGAAACTGAGCTCAATTCAGATTTCCTCTTATACTGTCTGCAATACTTAAAGTTATCTTAAGGTTATAAATAATTAGAGGGCACTTGAAGAACAGATCCTGCTGTCGGTGTAATTTGTGAACACTCCATTTGACGTCAATGCTTGAACGTGGCTAACAAGTGTTTCAGAAGGCAGTAAACTGAACTGAGCCCACATATTTGCTTTATAAACACTGTTAAGCTGAAATAAGCGGGTTTAAAACACACATGTAGTATGACGTTAGTTGTGACCATGAGTTTGACGCACATTCATTTAACATAATAAATAGCACAAGCAGGGCATCATTGGGTGTGTTCTTTAAATGATTTTTCATGTTGAATGAGGTTACCTTTTTCATGTTGAATGGCTAAAAAATGAAAATACTGTCATATTTTTCTCACCCTCCATTTGTTCCAAACCTGTTTGAGATGTTCTCTTCTGTTTCATGAAGATTAGAGAATGTTGCAAACTGGTTGCCACTGAATTCCCTAAGAAAAAAATAATCCCTACTATGGCTGTCAGTGGCCATCGGTTTGCAACATTCTTCAAAATATGTACTTCTGTGCTCAGTAGAACACAAACAAGAAAACAGAACAAACAAATGGACATTTAGAACCACCTGAGGGTGACTAAATTGTGAGTAATTTTATTTGTTTATTCCTTTAAGGAACATAAGAAACATTTTAATAAAAAAGAGAAATGAAATCAACAGCACAGTAAAAAAATTGGTCACATACCATTAACTTACATTTCTCCTGTGAGGGAGATGAGCTAAAAAAGCAGCTAGTGCCAATGGCCTTTTCAAACCTGCTATGAAACTGCACAAAATGCTAATTGTCACACTAAGGTATTACAAATGTGAATTTGACAAACAATGAAACATCAAAACTTCATTAAAAGTAAATTGGCATCTTTTTTAATAAGGCTCATGAAACCAGTAAAGTGTATTGTGAAGTTTGAGAGGAAAAATGTTTGTGCCTTGCAACACACGATGGTCTTAATGATCATGTCTTTTCATAGTAGCTCTGAGAAATCCAACCAATTGGGAAAAAAAAATAATTAAAGAACAAAGTAATGCTACAGTAATGCTACATATAGTATATTCCACAGCAGTTTCAGCAAAGTCGACAAATTCAATCTTGTCATATATTGTCAATGTGTCACCTCTTGTTTTATTTATTTATTTATTTTTATTTTTATTTTATTTTATTTAATACAGGCTTTTGTGTAATTCCTTTTACAGTACCTTGCAATAATCAGAAGCTCATTTGGTACTTTTCCAGCATGCACAGGACATCAACATGATGTCAGATTGATGTTGTACCTCAACATTGGGGGACGTTGCATTTTGGGTGGAAATGAAAATCGGGTTGATGTCAGAGCCTAACGTCAAAACAACATCAGTGTCCAATGTCAGACAGACATCACTTTCTCACACGACATATCAACATCTAATGACGTTGCTTGACGTTGACATTGTATGGACATTACCACTATGGCGTCTATCAGACATTGGATTTTGGTTGCCATACCTAAGGAATAAATGTCAGTATTTGACGTCAATATGACATTGGATTATGGTCACTTTCCAACACAACCTAAAATCAACCACATATTAACATTACTTAATGTCATTATTGGACATCAAAATAGACGCTGAATTTCGGTCACCTGACATCACAACCTAAATCAAACTTAATATTAACATTTTATGATATTGTGTGCGTACTGGGTTTTGGGGGAATTGGTTTGACAAAAGAGCTCTAAAATATGTAAAAAAAAATGTCAAATGTATGGTTGCTTTAGCAAATATGTTTATTTTTAACACTATTCATATGGTTTGATTTAGGTGGTATTTTAATCTCACACAAAACAGCCTTTAGTCAGTAGTAATCAATCATTTTAAAAAATAATACTAAGCAGAGTCACATTTGATGTTTTGGTGAAAATTAAACACAATATTAAGGCCTAGATGCTTGGCAATCAAAAATGATAAATCATTAATTTTAATTCTCAAAGTCAACATTTGATCCTTCATGAGGTTTGTGGAGAATTAAGTCAAGATGACAAAGCATTTCCCCTGTGCAGTCTTTAAGAGTGGAAAAATTTGACAGAAGGTATGTTGGAAGTTTCTTGATGGACTCTTTGACAAATTGGTGGTTGACTTTAATAAGGCAACTTAAGGTAACTGCCAAAACATACACTATGGCAGCTGTACTTGTAAGAAACTAAAATAGACTGTGGAAACCTTTAACTCTGAAGTAGTATTTCCTTTCAGACAAACAAAACAATAATTCACCATTACCCTACCTCTCAAAATGATAACTATTGTGAGGACAGCAAATAATGTTAAAGATGCTATAGAGTGCATTGATTCAATATGCTACATTTTCCACTGATATTTAAATAGTAGTTACTGTGACTTGATACATAAGTAACATTTCCAGAAATGGTTTTATAAGCTCATTTCACTCCAGAAATCACCCTAGAATGAAAGCTATGTTTTACATTTGGAAGGGGTGCTATTTTTAGTAAGTTCTGTTCTAATGCCCAGCAGCCCATGAGTACCAGTTTACATACACACACTTGTACAGTTATCTTTATGGAGACATCCCATGAACTTAATCATTTTCAAACTGTACAGACTGTATATTCCACACCCCTACCCCAACCCTACCTCTAAACCCAACCCAACCATCACAGAAAACAATATGCATTTTTCAAAATACTTAATTGTGTGTGATTTATGAGCAATTTCCTCATGGAGACCGAAAACTGTATCCATGAGGGGGACATTTGCACCCTGCAACATAAGAAATAAAAGGTACACATACATTCAAACATTTGCAGAATTGTATATTCACTACTAATTAGTCAGAGAAATAACTTGTTTATCTCAGAAGATTCCTAAAATAAAACAAAAAAGAAAAGTATCTTTGCAAGTCATATGACCACCAGGAAGATCACAGCATCTCATTACTCATTCGATGTATTCAGTGTTTTCGTGGTCTTCTGAGTTCATTTTTTCAAAGTAACTTGGCAAGATTTGGCATAAGACGAGTCCATTCTTTATATTCTTAGTATTGAGAAAGAGCCATTGTTTCTATGAGTGTATGCACACAGAGGCTGCCATTTGACATCTGTCTGCATTACTTAACAATGTATAGAAAACAATATAAAGATGTTTCTGCCCTGGGTCTACTGTATGTTGCATGTTTTGTCTGTGTTGTCCTATCTTGTGTCTGAGCACATGGCTCAACCTGTGCTTGTGTCCACCATGTGCTCCTCTGTTCTTCCTTTCTTGTTTTTCTTTGCACACTGTCTTGTTTAGCCCTCATCTAATGCTTTGCTAGTCCTTGTCCTTAATTGAATCTAGTGCTTGTTAATCTAAAGTTGTGCCCGAAATTGCATACGTCCATACTACAATATATACTACGCTTAAAACAGTATGCAAGCTTAGTAGTAAGTCTGAATTCATAGAATTCGAATGTGAGGAGTACCTGGATGACTTACTACTCCTGGCGAGATTTTGAAGTGCACATCGGATGGATGCTACACTATTCCACGATGCATCATGAGAGAATTCATGAATGGGAGTGAAGCAATGCAACTGACGTGGGTAGGTCACGTGACGTGATGATGACAATATGGTGGATGTAGTACGTCTGAGTTTCATTTTAAGTACTGACATTCATACTCTATAGAATGTAAAAAAGAATGTAAAGGCCGAGTAGTACATTTAAGTTCAAATTCAGTACCTACTGAGTAGTAGGCGATTTTGTACACAGCGTAAGCGTCTCCACCTGGTCCTCATGTTCTTTCCTCTACATTGTTCTCATTTCCCTCATGTTTTTGCCAGTCCATTGCTGTTGTTGCTTGACGCTGTACTGCTGTTTTACCCTGTTCGTTGTCTTATGCTTGTTCGTGTTTTGTCTTTGAGCTTCCACTATCCACACCATTCAGATTATCCCTTTCCAGTATCGATGTTCTTGTAATGATATTCTTTTTCTTGTTTGTTAAATTTATTGGCTTTAAGAAGTGTTTGGTTTCTGTCTATTGGTTTGAAGTTAAATCTAACTTTATTACTCTTAGCTTTTATCTTCTACAGTTTTAGTATTTCTTTTTGTTCTGTTTTAGTTTATTATTTTAGTTCCCCCTGTCTGTTTATGTGGGTTTTTTGTGTTTGTGCGTGTGTGTGTGTGTGTGTGTGTGTGTGTCTCGTCATTTTGTTCTTGTCCAGCCCTGCTCACTGTGATTCCTGATCTGCTGGTTTCCTTGTCAGAATGCTACTGGTGAGATGGCTACTCTCCAGCATCTCTGCTATGCAGTGCCTCTTCCAACGTCCTCACCACTTGGGTCCTTCTTCCTGTGGCATGGTGGGCCTTAGTCTCCCTGACTCCTATTTTCCACATACAGTATGAGTTCCACAGACATAGTATGTTTAATATAAGAGAGAATATGGAAACAACAGTGTTTGATGCTCACGATATGCTGTGGTCTGAACTTATGTCATATCCAAATATTAATTATAATTTATAAAGGGTTCAGCATTATAAGCAATGCCTACATTAATAAATGATTATATGAGCTAATACAGGGGCTTCATGGTGGTGCAGTGGGTAGCACGATCGCCTCACAGCAAGAATGTCGCTGGTTCGAGCCTCGGCTGGGTCAGTTGATGTTTTTACGTGGAGTTTGCATGTTCTCCCCGTGTTCATGTGTGTTTCCTCTGGGTGCTCCGGTTTTCCCCATAAGTTCAAAGACGTGGTATAGGTGAATTGAGTAAGCTAAAATTGCTAGTAGTGTATGTGTGTGACGGATGTTTGCCAGTGATGGGTTGCAGCAGGAAGAGCATCCGGTGCGTAAAACATATGCTGGATTAGTTGGCGGTTCATTCTTCTGTGGCAACCCCAGAATAATAAAGGGACTGAGGTGAAATGAAAATGAATGAATGAATGAATAAATGAATGAGCTAATGCATTAATAATATAAATAACACTGATTTACTCATTAATATTTAGTACTCAGTTTTCAGTTGTTTTATGCAATGCAATGTCATGCCAGAGTAAACCTATTCACCCCAAAAGTAGTCTTGTGTTTATTTTACAAAAATAATAGAAATGAGACTTTCAATTCATAAAAGTCCCACTGCTAACAAGAACCAGCCAAAGTCTGGGTGGAAAGATGATATAAATCCTAAAATGAAAATGACTAATCTAGGTGCTTGGTTGGAAGCCCACCGGTCAGAGCGTAGTGAAGATATTTTCCATCTAATGATAGAAGAGCCAGATGTGCTCACATAAGTCATTCCACACATCTTCAGTTCATTTACAAATCTTATCATAATGGAGACAGGCCCAATCATATTTCAAATACACTCAGATCTGCCCGGGGAGGAAAGCAAAACACTCCATCCTGCCAAAATGGTGTGGTCTAATAAAAGAGCGAAAGTCTTCTAAGCAGCACTGAAACGAACAAAAAAACTGTCCATATCTTATGACAGGAAAGAAAATGATGCGAATGATGTGAGAATAATATTGGAACTATTGTCTATATTTTCCTCAGTTGTAACTTAGGGAGGCTGAGATTACAAAGGAACAATGAAAGGAGGTCCGAATGAAGAATGGATGTCTGAATGCGGAATGGATGAGCAGACAGACAAAGACGGAGCCAAACAGACAAACATAATAAAATCCAGGAAGCTAAAAAGGTACAATTACACCTCAGTCTGAATGAAAAACACATGTGACTAGCATTCACCTGATCCACAGCTGTAGATCAAAATTAGACTTCAGAAATCAGACATCCTTTCAAAAGCAGCACGGTTTCATTTATGCACAGCAGATCTTAATACGATTAAGAGCAAAACAAAATGAGCTCTGTGCGCTTATAATGTACACATGAATGTTGAGATAATTGAAGGGAATAAAATGCAAATTAATCTTTGCTAGATGTTGGACATGGGCTCAGGAATACATTGACAAAGTGAACATTTTTTTTATACCTACATTAGTAGAGTTCTTATTATCCAGACCGCTCTGTAACATTTTAAATATGTATATGCAAGTGTTGTAATCCAAAGAAGGCTACTACTGTATATATGCTGAGTTAGACTTCAAATCCATGCATTTGAAACAAACTACGAAAGTTAGACTGGGTGAGGGTGTCAGTCAGCTGATTTTTTTTCCAATCTCAAAATACATTTATGATTTTATTAAGCAATTGAGTAAGTTAAAGATATAACTACAGTAACATAATAAGGCAAAAATGAAACTAGAAAATTAAAGCATTACTTCAAATTAAGGCGTTTTACTTTTCACTGAAATATAAACAGACAGACAGACAGACAGACAGACAGACAGACAGACAGTAATATTCTTAATCAATTGATTTCAAATGAATAAATGGTCCAGCTCCAGGACCCTGGCAAAAAAGAGAAACATTTTCTCTGCTCCAAATAAATGATTTCAAAATCACTTTACTGTGATACTAATGTTATTTCAATTGTGCTGAAGTGAAAATGTATGACTATAATAATACTTTAAAATGTATTTTATCCAATATATTGCAACTTGTTTATGATGTAGACGTATATGGAATAACTGGAATGAAATGTCCATTGTTTAAGTGAATTCAGTGCTTCCAGTGTCAGTGGTGCGGGTAGGAAGAAAATGAGGACTCAAATGCAGAAACAAAGATGGGTTTGTTACATCCAGTGGACATTACAGTTTTTTAGAAAATATTACAAAGTATTTTTACATAAAATATGATTCAACAAAGTGTAAACATACTCATTTACAAATGAGTTTTTATACTAAAACCATTCTCAAATGTTCTCAATATTATTTATCAAATAAAGAGTGTAAGAATCTAACGCTGCATCAATAAAATGATCATACTATATCCATACAATTATAAAAAATTACAGATTTTAGCTGTAAATAAATATATACTGTTCACAATTTAAATTGTTCAATAAGTCAGAATTTTACAAAATGCACATGTAGACTGTGCTGTACCATATGTAAAAACAACGAGACAATGGTACTATAATGGTATGTTGCAATTTTCTTTTCTTTCTTTTGTTTTTTTGTTTTTTTACATTTCTTTCGTTTTAGTTTCACATTGCTCTGAAAATAGCAAGACCCCACACTCTACATATACATATACTGCAGATACAGCTTAGGGCAATATGTCTAAAAGCAAGACACAGTGATAGAAATTTCACATGCCATTATAGCTCTAAAACATTTCTAGAACATAATTGTTTGTGTGAAATAAACCCATAGGCCTACAGTGGAAATGAACAACTTGTCTTCTGAAAGTGGTTTAAAATCTGTCTAATCCTTTTCCCTTTCTCTCCCTCTCACTTTGACTCTCATCTCCTCCCTGACTTTAATCTCTTACCTTCACTTTCTCTAATCTTTCAGATAGATTGCATCATATATTATAATTTTGAAAGATCATGCATTGTGAAAGTTTCTCTTTTTTTGAAAGTGAAGAATATATTTTCTGTGGAATAAAAATAAAAGAACGGCTTCTTGTCTACTATTGTTACAAAAATAAGTACGTTTTAAGTAAATTTTATTATGTATACATACATAATGTAATATTTTAAGTACACTTTGTGCAGTATGTATACCAAAAGCTAGTTCCAAACAGCATTCAAGTAGTAGACTTACAGCTATATTACATGCACATAAATGTCAGTATACTTATTACAGAATATGAAATAAAGGAATCTTAATGCACAAGTAGTAGTAGAGTAGTAGTAACTGCACAAGCAGTCCACAATTATGTTTTTCATTTGTTCTGCAAGTGGACTTATGGCTATACTAAGAGTTTACTTGTGTAAAACTTGTAGTAAATAATAAAAAAAGAAATGAGGGAATTTCTTGATGTGGCCAAGTATAGTGTCCCATACTCAGAATTTAGGCTTTGCATTTAACCCATCTAATTCTAGAGTTCACACTTAGCTGATGATTGATGGCTGTGATATGGAACTTAAGAATCGTCTGACTGGTGAATCATAAATTGGATAGCTGCAAGCAATCATAATCACGTGATCCTCTTGAAATCAGTTTATAAATAAACTTCATGTAGTGAAAGCACAGTAGTGAACACAAACAATTTATCCGTTGGCTGTTAAATAATTGCTGAAATTTATGAAACTTTAATGCAATGGCCAGAGGTAAAAAGCTACTGTAGTAAGTACATCATACTCTTTACATACTTCAGAGTCAGTGCCACAAGGGCGTTATTTCACTCCAATAACATGCATTTTCAGAGATCTGATCACAAGCTGTCAGTTTCTGGATTTTACACAATATTACTGAATGGGTTAGTCCTCCTGATATATTTTATGTTGTAAGATTAATATATCTTGAATATGCATCAACCACAGAGTCTATTTCTGAAATTTAATAGAACCTATGTACTTCAGGATATTGGAACATGTACATTCTCCATTCCTCGTCCATTCCACAGTAAAAAAAAGTTTCCATTTTATACATATCGAAATAATATTAGATTTAGCATGTACACATAAATTAAGTGTGTCATTTGTTAAACACCTGTCTCCAACCAATCATTTTCTGCAAGATCCATAGAGGTAGATGAGTTAAAGTGGCTGTGAATACACCTCACTGTCACATTAGTTAGCTCAATTACACATTACACATTCTGCTGCTGTTCTTGAGGCCTGCTCATACTGATGCAGATACTCATAAATGATTACTAACGGTTATTGCTATATGACCACACTGGACGTTACATCATTAATGAACATGATCGTAACTACGGCTGCTTGATATTGAGTAAATCTGAGATTGCAATATTTCTGTGATATATATTGCGATGTGAATAAGAAAATGACTTGAACAGATCTATTCGAAAGTATTCATTAATTTAGATGGACTGGTATGATTCTGTGGGTGAGAGAATTGTGTATGAAATTACAAGCTTAAATGAAAACAATAGAGCAAAGATAAAAGTGAAAGAAACAGTATTAAGTTGCAGAAATAAAATAATCAAATGTAAAATAACACTGCATAGTCTTCATTGTATAAACAATTCAATAAAATGAACCTTCATAAAAGTAACAAATTCAATTCAAAGTACAATTTCTTGTGCCCGAGTGCTTTAAACTCTCTTGACCACAGTCACAGGCCTTAAAATCACATGCAAATGATAAACGCTCACTCTGTTTCAGAATGTCTCTTGTAAATCTTCATAAATCTCACGTGTGCCTCACATCGATGGAATTCTTTTTTTCTTAATGTGAATCCTTTAAAAATTGTAGAATGTTTATTAAAATCTTTTAGATATGCTTATGCATTTTTGATTGTTGTTGTTAGTATCTCCTTTTATTTTTATAAACTTTACAGGAAAGTGCTATTAATAAACTGTTTATGTATTTGATCTGTTTTGTCATCAAAGAATCATTGAAGCTGATACAGCAATACAATCTACTCTCTCTCTTTCTCTCTGTCTGAACTGTGCCTCCATGTAAACTATGATCTCAACTCAACATTGATCCTGCGGTGTGACTATTGTGGATGACCACATTATATCAAGACTGAAACAATATTCTGTGCACCCCTAATCCTACCTGCAAGACAGTAAAGCAGCTACTCATGAACCTCATGTTAAAAAAAGAAAAATAGCCCCCCTCCCTATATATAATTTATTATTTATCAGGCAAAACTGAAAAAAAAGCCATCTTTTCTATTACGGCAATTTTGAAAAACATACTATATGGACTGTCAGTGTTATTATAGCTCTCATAGATTCATGCTGCTCTCAGATCAGCTCTATGTCAGGGTTCAGAGATGATGGTGATCCTCCATGTAACTGAAATAGTCGTATTAATGGATTACTATCATTTCCCCATAGGCATTAAACACAGAGAAGATGCTGCTGGTGTAGTGGTGTTCAAAACTGCAGTGTAGCAGATGCTGGGCTTTCTGTTGCCATGGAGAACCTTGCAGTTAAAGCTCTGCTGTATAATGTGTATCCAGACCTGACTTATACGGTCTGCACACAGAAACACGCAATGGGTTTTCACGATTTATAGGGACTTCTCACAGACAAAACGTTTATATATAATATGATTGCATATTCTGCCAGTAAGAGCAGAGTGTGAAGGTTTAACTTGCACAGTTTTGCTTAAAATATTGTAGTGCACACAACATTATGGGTAACATGTCAGAGTTCAAAGAGGACAAATTGTTAGTGTGCGTCTAGCTGGTGCATTTGTGACCAGACAGCTAGTTTTTGTGATGTATCAAGGGCCACTGTATCCGGAGTAATGTCAGCATACCACCAAGAAGGACAAACCACATCCAACAGGAGTAGCTGTGGATGTAAGAGGAAGCTGTCTGAAAGGAATGTCTGGGTGTTAACCCGAATTGTATCCAAAAAACATAAAACCACAGCTGTCCAACTCACTGGAGAATTAAATGTGCACCTCAACTCTTCTATTTCCACCAAAACTGTTCATCAGGAGCTCCACAGTGTCATTATACATTGCTGGGCTGGTATAGCCAAACCTTTGGTCACTCGTGCCAATGCCAAACGTTAGTATCAATGGTGCCAGCAGTGAAAATGTTGGGCTGTGGACAATGTGAAACATGTATTGTTCTCTGATGAGTCCAACTTCACTGTCTTTCCCAAATCCAGAAGAGTTACAGTGCGGAGAATCCCCAAAACAGCATCCAGACTGTTGCATGCCCAGAGTGAAGCATGGGGGTGAATCAATGATGGTTAGGTTTGCAATATCATAGCATACCCTAGGTCCAATACTTGGGTGTGTCACTGCAAAGGACTACTGAATCTTTCTGGAGGACCATGAGCACCCAGTGGTTCAAACATTGTATCCTGAAGACGGTGCTGTGTATCAGGATGTTAGATACAATCAAATTCATTCATTCATTCATTTTCATTTCAGCTTAGTCCCTTTATTAATCCATGGGTCGCCACAGCGAAATGAACTGCCAACTTATCCAGCATATCATGGCTAGCTTCTTGTGTCTCGTCTTATTCTATCTCTGAGGCTCTCCTTGCCCTGCTTTCCAAAACAAAAGGAATTATGGATTTGATCAACTGGTCTCTGAACGCAATTGACACCATCTTCTCGACGAGAAGTCTGGGCTCGGGGGAGCCCAATTGTCCTGCGGGGACGTTTGTGGCTGGATACGTGATGGACGGGTGGGAGAAGTGGCGCGTCGTGTGCCTGGCTGCTCTGTCCCTGGAGGATATTGAAGATATCTACCTATTCGGAACTTTGATAACAGGGTTTCTGCTGATGGGCTTATGCGGGGCCCTGGGGTATCGACGATTGATGAAAGCGGTCAGTGTGATTCAAAACCCCACCAAGCTGGTCGGCTTGATTGAAGTTGTGGTGAGCAGAGCTGTTACAAACCAGACTGTAGTCTTAGACCGCAAATTGGAAAACATCGGGGTGAAACTAGCAGCTCTGAAACAAGAATTAGCCAGACCTGGAGACGAGTGATGGACATTAAATATCGGTGAAATTGGCTACCTAGCCCCGCATCCCACGCCTTCGCATGCTTTCACCCACTGGAGTGGGTGGGCGGGTCTGTGTCCAGCGCTTTTTTATAGCTGCAGGACAAGATGGCTGCCGCCCTCATCAGACTATATCCACATCCCCTGTTCCCATCCCCTGTTGCAATGTTGTCTATGTCTATGTGTTTATGTGCTTGATTGCTGGGGCTTTTTTTCTCTCCCTGATCTCACAGTGCCCTAATTGAAGGACAATGTGAGAGGGAGTTTTTTTTCGCCTCTCTCACCAAATGTATCCTATTTCCTCTTCTAAAATGCCTACCTCTCGTTGACCTGTCTTCCCTTGAAATGTTGATGTTTGTCTATGGTCGGGGGGGTTCTATTTCACTGCATGAAAGTGTATGTGACGAATAAAGGCTTCATTCAATATGTTTTACGCAGCGGATGCCCTTCCAGCTGCAACCCATCTCTTGGAAAAGATGCAATCACATTTTAAGCACATTTCAACATTCTAAAGAACCCTATAAATAAAGAAACTTTTAAGTAATAAGCAGGATTTCTGAATGTTAAAGGTTGTTCATGAAAACATCAATACCAATAATAATATTTTGAAAAATTCAAATTCAGTTTAAGCTTGTTTTCCCCCAATAGAAAACAAGAAACTGAAAAAGAAAAACAGATACAGAAAAAACAACTTAAATTAAATTGAAATGGAATTTATAATTGAATATAAAGACTTTATAAGTGTATTCTATTTAGCAGAATGATAAAGCAAAGCATGTATGATATATTTAAACTTCTTTATATAGTAATGTTTGTTTCCTGTGAAATGCCCCTTTGACTTTTATATCAAATGAAATGAATCAAATGAATGCTTTTCTTATCATCTTCAGATGTCATGAAATGAATGATTACTTTATAGTTGTGTACTGTATGCGCTTGCTTAGGGGGTGTTTTAGAGGAGTGTGGCTGTTATTGAGTGGCTCCACCCTGTCAGGACACCCGCAGAGACTCTTAACACAGATGTAAAGGTCAACAAAAACCTAAACTCTGCCCATCTCTCTCTCTCTCTCTCTCTCTCTCTCTCTCTCTCTCTCTCTCTCTTTCATCTTTCATTTTCTTCTTCTCTGTCATTGTCTGTGACAATCATTATCTCCCTGCTTCCACTTTTTACTGTTCCTCTATTTAAAGAATTCCCTCTTCATTTCTTTTCTCCTGTGGCGTGGTTCAACCCTCACATCTCTGGTTTTCAGGACTTCAATAATATCAAATGCAAATATTACAAAATATTTCATTAAATATATAAATATTCCCCAGTACCGAGTAGCGGATGAAAGGGCATTTACTGCGTAAAACTTATGGCAGAGTAGTTGGTTGTTCATTCCGCTGTGATGACCCTTGATAAACCAGGAACTGAGACAAAGGAAAACTAATGAATATAGACAAATATTCTTTTATTCAGTGAAAACTAAGATTTTATTAAAAGACCTGATCTTTTTAAAATGATAACATTAACAGTTTTTTAATTTTTTATTGTCGTTGTTTCTGTGAAATCTCTGCTTTTATGACCAAGTAACTTGCCAAAAACCTACAAATATTATACTGACAGTTATTGTACGCTTCTTGTATACATTAATTCAACTGGTAAAGTTTATAGTTTTTTTTTTATAAAAACTATTTAATTTGTACAGTAGAAATTTTTCAATTTATACATTACGAATACACTGTAATAAAATCCTTAACCTTTTTTTTTTAGCTAAATCAAATTAACTTTTCTAGTCATCTCTTTTTAAATCAATCAAACTGACTAAAAATATTAAGTTAAACTTTGTGTTACTTAAAAGATGTAGTCAAAATCTGATTAACTTATTAAAATAAGTTAAAGCAACATACAGTACACATATTTGTTGTCTTGCATTTTTTAGTGTAAAAAAGAATCATTCAAAGAAAATAATAATTTGCAGAAAACTAATGAGTTGTGAATGTAATGAATTGTGTGAGCGAGGGATGAATACAAACACACACGTTAGCCAGTGTGTGTTTGAGGAGAGTTATGACAGACATCTGTTCTTACTCCACTCTTCCTCTGTGCTTCTCTTTCTTTCATCACTCCCTCCTCCCCCTGCTCTTCCTCTCGGGCCACTGGCAGGTGTTTTGAGGTTACAATTTCAGTATGAAGATGTGAGACATGAGCTCTCTAGTTCCTAAAATAACACACAATTCTGTTGTGATGAATTTCTTGTCTTTGTCTGTTATACTTCTGATTCTCACTCTAACCCTTTTGACAAATAATCGTAAAGAAAACAAGGGAGAAGTACAGTCATGCAGCATGAGTGATTTGGAGTCCTTTTCAAGGGCAGTGCAGATTGGACTGGATAATGGCAAAAACATTTTGCAGGAAATGTCCCAGTGCCCTGTAATGACCAGCATGCTCTTATACACTATGTTTTTCTGTAAAAGAAACAACTGGGCTTTTCAATTGCCTGAACAAATTGGAAGACCAGTCCTGTTATCTGGATTGACCTTGACAATCAGTGTCACAAAGAAATAAAAATGGATGACAAAATAAGTGTATGCAAAAATACAGCAAGAACAATATGATGATGTTGGAGTTGATAAACCTGTGATATTTATTTATTTATGAATTTATTTATTTAGAGGACAATTGTTTGTGAAAACCTTAAATCTTCTAAAAGTTATAATATAATATAATATAATATAATATAATATAATATAATATAATATAATATAATATAATATAATATAATATAATATAATATAATATATAAAATAATA